>OY997390.1:3027405-3383217 GCA_963921505.1 Phakellia ventilabrum
TAAAAGTCTTGACAGTTTCTATGTTACAGATAGTCCTTTAAGTGTCACTAACATATCACAAATGGCAATGTTTTACTTATACTGACCAGTCAGTGCCAACTGGTCAGTTAAATAAAGTCTTGAGAGTTTCTATGCTTCATACAGTCCTTTAAGTGTTACTGACATAGCACAAATAGCAATGTTTTATATAAAACTGACAAGTCTTAATGATTTTCCCATAGAGGAAGTGCCAGTTAGTCCAACCGGTCAGTTTAAACAAAGTCTTGACAGTTTCTATGTTACAGATAGTCTTTTAAGTGTTACTAACATAGTAGAAATGGCAATGTTTTATTTAAAACTGACCAGTCTTAATGATTTTCCCATAGAGGAAGTGCCAGTTAGTCCAACTGGTCAGTTTAAACAAAGTCTTGACAGTTTCTATGTTACAGATAGTCCTTTAAGTGTTACTATCATAGCACAAATGGCAATGTTTTATATAAAACTGACCAGTCTTAATGATTTTCACATAGAGGAAGGGCCAACTAGTCCAACTGGTCAGTTTAAACAAAGTCTTGACAGTTTCTAAGTTGCAGATAGTCCTTTATGTGTTACTAACATAGCACAAATGGCAATGCTTTATATAAACTGACCAGTGTTAATGATTTTCAACTAGAGGAAGTGCCAGTTAGTCCAACTGGTCAGTTTAAACAAAGTCTTGACAGCTTCTATGTTACAGATAGTCCTTTAAGTGTTACTATCATAGCACAAATGGCAATGTTTTATATAAAACTGACCAGTCTTAATGATTTTCACATAGAGGAAGGGCCAACTAGTCCAACTGGTCAGTTTAAACAAAGTCTTGACAGCTTTTATGTTACAGATAGTCCTTTAAGTGTTACTAATATAGCACAAATGGCAATTTATTTTTTAATTGATCAATCTTAATGATTTTCCGCTAGAGGAAGTACCAACTGGTCAATTTTAATAAGTCTTGTGAGTTTCTATGCTACAGATAGTCCTTTAAGTGTCGCTAACATAGCAGAAACGGCAATGTGTGATATAAAACTGACAAGTCTTAATGATTTTCCCCTTGATAAAGGGCCAATTAATCTAACTGGTCAGTTTAAACAAAGTCTTGCACAGTTTCTATGTTTCTCCTAGATGAAGGGCTAATTAATCCAACTGGTCAGTTTAGACAAAGTCTTGACAGTTTCTATGTTGCAGATAGTCCTTTATGTGTTACTACCATAGCACAAATGGCAATGCTTTATATAAACTGACCAGTGTTAATGATTTTCAACTCGAGGAAGTGCCAGTTAATCCTACTGGTCAGTTTAAACAAAGTCTTGACAGTTTCTATGTTACAGATAGTCCTTTAAGTGTTACTAACATAGCACAAATGGCAATGTTTTATATAAAACTGACCAGTCTTAATGATTTTCCCATAGAGGAAGTGCCAGTTAATCCTACTGGTCAGTTTAAACAAAGTCTTGACAGTTTCTATGTTGCAGATAGTCCTTTAAGTGTTACTAACATAGCACAAATGGCAATGTTTTATATAAACTGACCAGTGTTAATGATTTTCAACTCGAGGAAGTGCCAGTTAGTCCAACTGGTCAGTTTAAATAAAGTCTTGACAGTTTCTATGTTACAGACAGTCATTTAAGTGATACTAACATAGCAAAAATGGCAATGTTTCGTATAAAACTGACCAGTCTTAATGATTTTCTCCTAGATGAAGGGCCAATTAATCTACCTGGTCAGTTTAAACAAAGTCTTGACAGTTTTCTATGTTACAGATAGTCCTTCAAGTGCTAATAACATCGCCAGTTAGTCCAACTGGTCAGTTTAAAAAAAGTCTTGACAGTTTCTATGTTACAGATAGTCCTTTAAGTGTCACTAACATATCACAAATGGCAATGTTTTACTTATACTGACCAGTCAGTGCCAACTGGTCAGTTAAATAAAGTCTTGAGAGTTTCTATGCTTCATACAGTCCTTTAAGTGTTACTGACATAGCACAAATAGCAATGTTTTATATAAAACTGACAAGTCTTAATGATTTTCCCATAGAGGAAGTGCCAGTTAGTCCAACCGGTCAGTTTAAACAAAGTCTTGACAGTTTCTATGTTACAGATAGTCTTTTAAGTGTTACTAACATAGTAGAAATGGCAATGTTTTATATAAAACTGACCAGTCTTAATGATTTTCCCACAGAGGAAGTGCCAGTTAGTCCAACTGGTCAGTTTAAACAAAGTCTTGACAGTTTCTATGTTACAGATAGTCCTTTAAGTGTTACTATCATAGCACAAATGGCAATGTTTTATATAAAACTGACCAGTCTTAATGATTTTCACATAGAGGAAGGGCCAACTAGTCCAACTGGTCAGTTTAAACAAAGTCTTGACAGCTTTTATGTTACAGATAGTCCTTTAAGTGTTACTAATATAGCACAAATGGCAATTTATTTTTTAAATTGATCAATCTTAATGATTTTCCGCTAGAGGAAGTACCAACTGGTCAGTTTTAATAAGTCTTGAGAGTTTCTATGCTACAGATAGTCCTTTAAGTGTCGCTAACATAGCAGAAACGGCAATGTTTGATATAAAACTGACAAGTCTTAATGATTTTACCCTTGATAAACGGCCAATTAATCTAACTGGTCAGTTTAAACAAAGTCTTGACAGTTTCTAAGTTGCAGATAGTCCTTTATGTGTTACTAACATAGCACAAATGGCAATGCTTTATATAAACTGACCAGTGTTAATGATTTTCAACTAGAGGAAGTGCCAGTTAGTCCAACTGGTCAGGTTAAACAAAGTCTTGACAGCTTCTATGTTACAGATAGTCCTTTAAGTGTTACTATCATAGCACAAATGGCAATGTTTTATATAAAACTGACCAGTCTTAATGATTTTCACATAGAGGAAGGGCCAACTAGTCCAACTGGTCAGTTTAAACAAAGTCTTGACAGCTTTTATGTTACAGATAGTCCTTTAAGTGTTACTAATATAGCACAAATGGCAATTAATTTTTTAATTGATCAATCTTAATGATTTTCCGCTAGAGGAAGTACCAACTGGTCAATTTTAATAAGTCTTGTGAGTTTCTATGCTACAGATAGTCCTTTAAGTGTCGCTAACATAGCAGAAACGGCAATGTGTGATATAAAACTGACAAGTCTTAATGATTTTCCCCTTGATAAAGGGCCAATTAATCTAACTGGTCAGTTTAAACAAAGTCTTGACAGTTTCTAAGTTGCAGATAGTCCTTTATGTGTTACTAACATAGCACAAATGGCAATGTTTTATATAAAACTGACCAGTCTTAATGATTTTCCCATAGAGGAAGTGCCAGTTAATCCTACTGGTCAGTTTAAACAAAGTCTTGACAGTTTCTATGTTACAGATAGTCCTTTAAGTGTTACTAACATAGCACAAATGGCAATGTTTTATATAAAACTGCCCAGTCTTAATGATTTTCCCATAGAGGAAGTGCCAGTTAATCCTACTGGTCAGTTTAAACAAAGTCTTGACAGTTTCTATGTTGCAGATAGTCCTTTAAGTGTTACTAACATAGCACAAATGGCAATGTTTTATATAAAACTGACCAGTCTTAATGATTTTCTCCTAGATGAAGGGCTAATTAATCCAACTGGTCAGTTTAGACAAAGTCTTGACAGTTTCTATGTTGCAGATAGTCCTTTATGTGTTACTACCATAGCACAAATGGCAATGCTTTATATAAACTGACCAGTGTTAATGATTTTCAACTCGAGGAAGTGCCAGTTAGTCCAACTGGTCAGTTTAAATAAAGTCTTGACAGTTTCTATGTTACAGACAGTCATTTAAGTGATACTAACATAGCAAAAATGGCAATGTTTCGTATAAAACTGACCAGTCTTAATGATTTTCTCCTAGATGAAGGGCCAATTAATCTACCTGGTCAGTTTAAACAAAGTCTTGACAGTTTCTATGTTACAGATAGTCCTTCAAGTGCTAATAACATCGCCAGTTAGTCCAACTGGTCAGTTTAAAAAGTCTTGACAGTTTCTATGTTACAGATAGTCCTTTAAGTGTCACTAACATATCACAAATGGCAATGTTTTACTTATACTGACCAGTCAGTGCCAACTGGTCAGTTAAATAAAGTCTTGAGAGTTTCTATGCTTCATACAGTCCTTTAAGTGTTACTGACATAGCACAAATAGCAATGTTTTATATAAAACTGACAAGTCTTAATGATTTTCCCATAGAGGAAGTGCCAGTTAGTCCAACCGGTCAGTTTAAACAAAGTCTTGACAGTTTCTATGTTACAGATAGTCCTTTTAAGTGTTACTAACATAGTAGAAATGGCAATGTTTTATATAAAACTGACCAGTCTTAATGATTTTCCCACAGAGGAAGTGCCAGTTAGTCCAACTGGTCAGTTTAAACAAAGTCTTGACAGTTTCTATGTTACAGATAGTCCTTTAAGTGTTACTATCATAGCACAAATGGCAATGTTTTATATAAAACTGACCAGTCTTAATGATTTTCACATAGAGGAAGGGCCAACTAGTCCAACTGGTCAGTTTAAACAAAGTCTTGACAGTTTTATGTTACAGATAGTCCTTTAAGTGTTACTAATATAGCACAAATGGCAATTTATTTTTTAAATTGATCAATCTTAATGATTTTCCGCTAGAGGAAGTACCAACTGGTCAGTTTTAATAAGTCTTGAGAGTTTCTATGCTACAGATAGTCCTTTAAGTGTACTAACATAGCAGAAACGGCAATGTTTGATATAAAACTGACAAGTCTTAATGATTTTACCCTTGATAAACGGCCAATTAATCTAACTGGTCAGTTTAAACAAAGTCTTGACAGTTTCTAAGTTGCAGATAGTCCTTTAAGTGTTACTAACATAGCACAAATGGCAATGCTTTATATAAACTGACCAGTGTTAATGATTTTCAACTAGAGGAAGTGCCAGTTAGTCCAACTGGTCAGGTTTAAACAAAGTCTTGACAGTTTCTATGTTACAGATAGTCCTTTAAGTGTTACTAACATAGCACAAATGGCAATGTTTTATATAAAACTGACCAGTCTTAATGATTTTCACATAGAGGAAGGGCCAACTAGTCCAACTGGTCAGTTTAAACAAAGTCTTGACAGTTTCTATGTTACAGATAGTCCTTTAAGTGTTACTAATATAGCACAAATGGCAATTTATTTTTTAATTGATCAATCTTAATGATTTTCCGCTAGAGGAAGTACCAACTGGTCAATTTTAATAAGTCTTGTGAGTTTCTATGCTACAGATAGTCCTTTAAGTGTTACTAACATAGCAGAAACGGCAATGTGTGATATAAAACTGACAAGTTTTAATGATTTTCCCCTTGATAAAGGGCCAATTAATCTAACTGGTCAGTTTAAACAAAGTCTTGATATTTTCTATGTTACAGATAGTCCTTTAAGTGTTACTAACATAGCACAAATGGCAATGTTTTATATAAAACTGACCAGTCTTAATGATTTTCCCATAGAGGAAGTGCCAGTTAATCCTACTGGTCAGTTTAAACAAAGTCTTGACAGTTTCTATGTTACAGATAGTCCTTTAAGTGTTACTAACATAGCACAAATGGCAATGTTTTATATAAAACTGACCAGTCTTAATGATTTTCTCCTAGATGAAGGGCTAATTAATCCAACTGGTCAGTTTAGACAAAGTCTTGACAGTTTCTATGTTACAGATAGTCCTTTAAGTGTTACTAACATAGCACAAATGGCAATGCTTTATATAAACTGACCAGTGTTAATGATTTTCAACTCGAGGAAGTGCCAGTTAGTCCAACTGGTCAGTTTAAATAAAGTCTTGACAGTTTCTATGTTACAGACAGTCATTTAAGTGATACTAACATAGCAAAAATGGCAATGTTTCGTATAAAACTGACCAGTCTTAATGATTTTCTCCTAGATGAAGGGCCAATTAATCTACCTGGTCAGTTTAAACAAAGTCTTGACAGTTTTCTATGTTACAGATAGTCCTTCAAGTGCTAATAACATCGCCAGTTAGTCCAACTGGTCAGTTTAAAAAAAAGTCTTGACAGTTTCTATGTTACAGATAGTCCTTTAAGTGTCACTAACATATCACAAATGGCAATGTTTTACTTATACTGACCAGTCAGTGCCAACTGGTCAGTTTAAATAAAGTCTTGACAGTTTCTATGCTTCATACAGTCCTTTAAGTGTTACTAACATAGCACAAATGGCAATGCTTTATATAAAACTGACAAGTCTTAATGATTTTCCCATAGAGGAAGTGCCAGTTAGTCCAACTGGTCAGTTTAAACAAAGTCTTGACAGTTTCTATGTTACAGATAGTCCTTTAAGTGTTACTAACATAGCAGAAATGGCAAT
The DNA here is from genome assembly GCA_963921505.1 of Phakellia ventilabrum. Lineage (NCBI taxonomy): Eukaryota > Metazoa > Porifera > Demospongiae > Axinellida > Axinellidae > Phakellia > Phakellia ventilabrum. Next base: position 3,033,786 of record OY997390.1, read on the forward strand.
GTTTTATATAAAACTGACCAGTCTTAATGATTTTCCCATAGAGGAAGTGCCAGTTAGTCCAACTGGTCAGTTTAAATAAAGTCTTGACAGTTTCTATGTTACAGATAGTCCTTTAAGTGTTACTAACATAGCACAAATGGCAATGTTTTATATAAAACTGACCAGTCTTAATGATTTTCACATAGAGGAAGGGCCAACTAGTCCAACTGGTCAGTTTAAACAAAGTCTTGACAGTTTCTATGTTACAGATAGTCCTTTAAGTGTTACTAACATAGCACAAATGGCAATTTAATTTTTAAATTGATCAATCTTAATGATTTTCCGCTAGAGGAAGTACCAACTGGTCAGTTTTAATAAGTCTTGAGAGTTTCTATGCTACAGATAGTCCTTTAAGTGTTACTAACATAGCAGAAATGGCAATGTTTTATATAAAACTGACCAGTCTTAATGATTTTACCCTTGATAAACGGCCAATTAATCTAACTGGTCAGTTTAAACAAAGTCTTGACAGTTTCTATGTTACAGATAGTCCTTTAAGTGTTACTAACATAGCACAAATGGCAATGTTTTATATAAACTGACCAGTCTTAATGATTTTCAACTAGAGGAAGTGCCAGTTAGTCCAACTGGTCAGTTTAAACAAAGTCTTGACAGTTTCTATGTTACAGATAGTCCTTTAAGTGTTACTAACATAGCACAAATGGCAATGTTTTATATAAAACTGACCAGTCTTAATGATTATCCCCTAGAGGAAGGGCCAACTAGTCCAACTGGTCAGTTTAAACAAAGTCTTGACAGTTTCTATGTTACAGATAGTCCTTTAAGTGTTACTAACATAGCACAAATGGCAATTTATTTTTTAATTGATCAATCTTAATGATTTTCCGCTAGAGGAAGTACCAACTGGTCAATTTTAATAAGTCTTGTGAGTTTCTATGCTACAGATAGTCCTTTAAGTGTCGCTAACATAGCAGAAACGGCAATGTTTTATATAAAACTGACAAGTTTTAATGATTTTCCCCTTGATAAAGGGCCAATTAATCCAACTGGTCAGTTTAAACAAAGTCTTGACAGTTTCTATGTTACAGATAGTCCTTTAAGTGTTACTAACATAGCACAAATGGCAATGTTTTATATAAAACTGACCAGTCTTAATGATTTTCCCTAGAGGAAGTGCCAATTAATCCAACTGGTCAGTTTAAACAAAGTCTTGACAGTTTCTATGTTACAGATAGTCCGTTAAGTGTTACTAACGTAGCACAAATGGCAATGTTTTATATAAAACTGACCAGTCTTAATGATTTTCCCCTAGAGGAAGTGCCAGTTAATCCAACTGGTCAGTTTAAACAAAGTCTTGACAGTTTCTATGTTACAGATAGTCCTTTAAGTGTTACTAACATAGCACAAATGGCAATGCTTTATATAAACTGACCAGTGTTAATGATTTTCAACTAGAGGAAGTGCCAGTTAGTCCTACTGGTCAGTTTAAACAAAGTCTTGACCGTTTCTATGTTACAGATAGTCCTTTAAGTGTTACTATCATAGCACAAATGGCAATGTTTTATATAAAACTGACCAGTCTTAATGATTTTCACATAGAGGAAGGGCCAACTAGTCCAACTGGTCAGTTTAAACAAAGTCTTGACAGTTTCTATGTTACAGATAGTCCTTTAAGTGTTACTATCATAGCACAATTGGCAATGTTTTATTAAAACTGACCAATGTTACTGATGATTTTCCCCTAGAGGACTAACTGGTCAGATTAGATAAAATCTTGACAGTTTCTATGTTACAGATATTCCTTTAAGTGTTACTAACATAGCAGAAATGGCAATGTTTTATATAAAACTGACAAGTCTTAATGATTTTCCCCTTGATAAAGGGCCAATTAATCCAACTGGTCAGTTTAAACAAAGTCTTGACAGTTTCTATGTTACAGATAGTCCTTTAAGTGTTACTAACATAGCACAAATGGCAATGTTTTATATAAAACTGACCAGTCTTAATGATTTTCCCATAGAGGAAGTGCCAGTTAGTCCAACTGGTCAGTTTAAACAAAGTCTTGACAGTTTCTATGTTACAGATAGTCCTTTAAGTGTTACTAACATAGCACAAATGGCAATGTTTTATATAAAACTGACCAGTCTTAATGATTTTCCCTAGAGGAAGTGCCAGTTAGTCCAACTGGTCAGTTTAAACAAAGTCTTGACAGTTTCTATGTTACAGATAGTCCTTTAAGTGTTACTAACATAGCACAAATGGCAATGTTTTATATAAAACTGACCAGTCTTAATGATTTTCTCCTAGATGAAGGGCTAATTAATCCAACTGGTCAGTTTAAACAAAGTCTTGACAGTTTCTATGTTACAGATAGTCCTTTAAGTGTTACTAACATAGCACAAATGGCAATGCTTTATATAAACTGACCAGTGTTAATGATTTTCAACTAGAGGAAGTGCCAGTTAGTCCAACTGGTCAGTTTAAATAAAGTCTTGACAGTTTCTATGTTACAGATAGTCCTTTAAGTGTTACTAACATAGCACAAATAGCAATGTTTATATAAAACTGACCAGTCTTAATGATTTTCCCCTAGAGGAAGGGCCAATTAGTCCAACTGGTCAGTTTAAACAAAGTCTTGACAGTTTCTATGTTACAGATAGTCCTTCAAGTGCTAATAACATCGCCAGTTAGTCCAACTGGTCAGTTTAAAAAAAGTCTTGACAGTTTCTATGTTACAGATAGTCCTTTAAGTGTCACTAACATATCACAAATGGCAATGTTTTACTTATACTGACCAGTCAGTGCCAACTGGTCAGTTAAATAAAGTCTTGACAGTTTCTATGTTTTATATAGTCCTTTAAGTGGTAATTACTAACATAGCACAAATGGCAATGTTTTATATAAAACTCACCAGTCTTAATGATTTTCCCCTAGAGGAAGTGCCAGTTAGTCCAACTGGTCAGTTTAAACAAAGTCTTGACAGTTTCTATGTTACAGATAGTCCTTTAAGTGTTACTAACATAGCAGAAATGGCAATGTTTTATATAAAACTGACCAGTCTTAATGATTTTCCCTGGCGGAAGTGCCAGTTACGTAGTCCAACTGGTCAGTTTAAACAAAGTCTTGACAGTTTCTATGTTACAGATAGTCCTTTAAGTGTTACTAACATAGCACAAATGGCAATGTTTTATATAAAACTGACCAGTCTTAATGATTATCCCTAGAGGAACGGCCAACTAGTCCAACTGGTCAGTTTAAACAAAGTCTTGACAGTTTCTATGTTACAGATAGTCCTTTAAGTGTTACTAACATAGAACAAATGGCAATGTTTTATATAAACTGACCAGTCTTAATGATTTTCCCTAGAGGAAGTGCCAATTAGTCCAACTGGTCTGTTTAAACAAAGTCTTGACAGTTTCTATGTTACAGATAGTCCTTTAAGTGTTACTAACATAGCACAAATGGCAATGTTTTATATAAAACTGACCAGTCTTAATGATTTTCCCCTAGAGGAAGTGCCAGTTAATACTACTGGTCAGTTTAAACAAAGTCTTGACAGTTTCTATGTTACAGATAGTCCTTTAAGTGTTACTAACATAGCACAAATGGCAATGTTTTATATAAAACTGACCAGTCTTAATGATTTTCTCCTAGATGAAGGGCTAATTAATCCAACTGGTCAGTTTAAACAAAGTCTTGACAGTTTCTATGTTACAGATAGTCCTTTAAGTGTTACTAACATAGCACAAATGGCAATGTTTTATATAAACTGACCAGTCTTAATGATTTTCAACCTAGAGGAAGTGCCAGTTAGTCCAACTGGTCAGTTTAAACAAAGTCTTGACAGTTTCTATGTTACAGATAGTCCTTTAAGTGTTACTAACATAGCACAAATGGCAATGTTTTATAAAACTGACCAGTCTTAATGATTTTCCCTAGAGGAAGGGCCAATTAGTCCAACTGGTCAGTTTAAACAAAGTCTTGACAGTTTCTATGTTACAGATAGTCCTTCAAGTGCTAATAACATCGCCAGTTAGTCCAACTGGTCAGTTTAAACAAAGTCTTGACAGTTTCTATGTTACAGATAGTCCTTTAAGTGTTACTAACATAGCACAAATGGCAATGTTTTATATAAAACTGACCAGTCTTAATGATTTTCCCCTAGAGGAAGGGCCAATTAGTCCAACTGGTCAGTTTAAACAAAGTCTTGACAGTTTCTATGTTACAGATAGTCCTTTAAGTGTTACTAACATAGCACAAATGGCAATTTATTTTTTAAATTGATCAATCTTAATGATTTTCCCTAGAGGAAGTACCAACTGGTCAGTTTAAACAAAGTCTTGACAGTTTCTATGTTACAGATAGTCCTTTAAGTGTTACTAACATAGCAGAAATGGCAATGTTTTATATAAAACTGACCAGTCTTAATGATTTTCCCTTTGATAAACGGCCAATTAATCTAACTGGTCAGTTTAAACAAAGTCTTGACAGTTTCTATGTTACAGATAGTCCTTTAAGTGTTACTAACATAGCACAAATGGCAATGTTTTATATAAACTGACCAGTCTTAATGATTTTCCCTAGAGGAAGTGCCAGTTAGTCCAACTGGTCAGTTTAAACAAAGTCTTGACAGTTTCTATGTTACAGATAGTCCTTTAAGTGTTACTAACATAGCACAAATGGCAATGTTTTATATAAAACTGACCAGTCTTAATGATTTTGACATAGAGGAAGGGCCAACTAGTCCAACTGGTCAGTTTAAACAAAGTCTTGACAGTTTCTATGTTACAGATAGTCCTTTAAGTGTTACTAACATAGCACAAATGGCAATTTATTTTTTAAATTGATCAATCTTAATGATTTTCCCTAGAGGAAGTACCAACTGGTCAGTTTAAACAAAGTCTTGACAGTTTCTATGTTACAGATAGTCCTTTAAGTGTTACTAACATAGCAGAAATGGCAATGTTTTATATAAAACTGACCAGTCTTAATGATTTTCCCCTTGATAAACGGCCAATTAATCTAACTGGTCAGTTTAAACAAAGTCTTGACAGTTTCTATGTTACAGATAGTCCTTTAAGTGTTACTAACATAGCACAAATGGCAATGTTTTATATAAACTGACCAGTCTTAATGATTTTCCAATAGAGGAAGTACCAGTTAGTCCAACTGGTCAGTTTAAACAAAGTCTTGACAGTTTCTATGTTACAGATAGTCCTTTAAGTGTTACTAACATAGCACAAATGGCAATGTTTTATATAAAACTGACCAGTCTTAATGATTTTCCACATAGAGGAAGGGCCAATTAGTCCAACTGGTCAGTTTAAACAAAGTCTTGACAGTTTCTATGTTACAGATAGTCCTTTAAGTGTTACTAACATAGCACAAATGGCAATTTATTTTTTAAATTGATCAATCTTAATGATTTTCCGCTAGAGGAAGTACCAACTGGTCAGTTTTAATAAGTCTTCAAAGTTTCTATGTTACAGATAGTCCTTTAAGTGTTACTAACATAGCAGAAATGGCAATGTTTTATATAAAACTGACCAGTCTTAATGATTTTCCCCTAGAGGAAGGGCCAATTAGTCCAACTGGTCAGTTTAAACAAAGTCTTGACAGTTTCTATGTTACAGATAGTCCTTTAAGTGTTACTAACATAGCACAAATGGCAATGTTTTATATAAACTGACCAGTCTTAATGATTTTCCTAGAGGAAGTGCCAGTTAGTCCAACTGGTCAGTTTAAACAAAGTCTTGACAGTTTCTATGTTACAGATAGTCCTTTAAGTGTTACTAACATAGCACAAATGGCAATGTTTTATATAAAACTGACCAGTCTTAATGATTTTCCCCTAGAGGAAGTGCCAGTTAGTCCAACTGGTCAGTTTAAACAAAGTCTTGACAGTTTCTATGTTACAGATAGTCCTTTAAGTGTTACTAACATAGCACAAATGGCAATGTTTTATATAAAACTGACCAGTCTTAATGATTTTCCCCTAGAGGAAGTGCCAGTTAGTCCAACTGGTCAGTTTAAACAAAGTCTTGACAGTTTCTATGTTACAGATAGTCCTTTAAGTGTTACTAACATAGCACAAATGGCAATGTTTTATATAAAACTGACCAGTCTTAATGATTTTCCCCTAGAGGAAGGGCCAATTAGTCCAACTGGTCAGTTTAAACAAAGTCTTGACATTCCTATAAGTGTTACTAATATAGCACAAATGGCAACGTTTTATTTAAACTGACCAGTCTTAATGATTTTTCCTTAGAGGTTGAGTTAGTCCAACTGGTCAGTTTAAATAAAGTCTTGACAGTTTCTATGTTACAGATAGTCCTTTAAGTGTTACTAACATAGCAGAAATGGCAATGTTTTATATAAAACTGACCATTCTTCATGAAGTTCGCTAGAGAATGAGCCAGTTAGTCCAACTGGCCAGTTTAAAAAATTCGTGACAGTTTCTGTTACAGATAGTCCTTTAAGTGATACTAACATTGCCAGTTAGTCCAACTAGTCAGTTTAAAGAAAGTCTTGACAGTTTCTATGTTACAGATAGTCCTTTAAGTGTTACTAACATAGCACAAATGGCAATGTTTTATATAAAACTGACCAGTCTTAATGATTTTCCCTTAGAGGAAGTGCCAGTTAGTCCAACTGGTCAGTTTAAAAAAAGTCTTGACAGTTTCTATGTTACAGATAGTCCTTTAAGTGTTACTAACATAGCACAAATGGCAATGTTTTATTTAAACTGACCAGTCAGTGACAACTGGTCAGTTTAAATAAAGTCTTGAGAGTTCCTATGCTTTATATAGTCCTTTAAGTGGTAATTACTAACATAGCACAAATGGCAATGTTTTATATAAAACTGACCAGTCTTAATGATTTTCCCCTAGAGGAAGTGCCAGTTGGTCAGTTTCAACAAAGTCTTGACAGTTTCTATGTTACAAATAGTCCTTTAAGTGTTACTAACATAGCAGAAATGGCAATGTTTTATATAAAACTGACCAGTCTTAATGATTTTCCCTAGAGGAAGTGCCAGTTAGTCCAACTGGTCAGTTTAAACAAAGTCTTGACAGTTTCTATGTTACAGATAGTCCTTTAAGTGTTACTAACATAGCACAAATGGCAATGTTTTATATAAAACTGACCAGTCTTAATGATTTTCCCCATAGAGGAAGGGCCAACTTAGTCCAACTGGTCAGTTTAAACAAAGTCTTGACAGTTTCTATGTTACAGATAGTCCTTTAAGTGTTACTAACATAGCACAAATGGCAATGTTTTATATAAACTGACCAGTCTTAATGATTTTCCTAGAGGAAGTGCCATTTAGTCCAACTGGTCAGTTTAAACAAAGTCTTGACAGTTTCTATGTTACAGATAGTCCTTTAAGTGTTACTAACATAGCACAAATGGCAATGTTTTATATAAAACTGACCAGTCTTAATGATTTTCACATAGAGGAAGGGCCAATTAGTCCAACTGGTCAGTTTAAACAAAGTCTTGACAGTTTCTATGTTACAGATAGTCCTTTAAGTGTTACTAACATAGCACAAATGGCAATTTATTTTTTAAATTGATCAATCTTAATGATTTTCCGCTAGAGGAAGTACCAATTGGTCAGTTTTAATAAGTCTTGACAGTTTCTATGTTACAGATAGTCCTTTAAGTGTTACTAACATAGCAGAAATGGCAATGTTTTATATAAAACTGACCAGTCTTAATGATTTTCCCCTAGAGGAAGGGCCAATTAGTCCAATTGATCAGTTTAAACAAGTCTTGACAGTTTCTATGTTACAGATAGTCCTTTAAGTGGTACTAACATAGCACAAATGGCAATGTTTTATTTAAACTGACCAGTCTTAATGATTTTCCCCTAGAGGAAGTGCCAGTTAGTCCAACTGGTCAGTTTAAACAAAGTCTTGACAGTTTCTATGTTACAGATAGTCCTTTAAGTGTTACTAACATAGCACAAATGGCAATGTTTTATATAAAACTGACCAGTCTTAATGATTTTCCATAGAGGAAGTGCCAGTTAGTCCAACTGGTCAGTTTAAACAAAGTCTTGACAGTTTCTATGTTACAGATAGTCCTTTAAGTGTTACTAACATAGCACAAATGGCAATGTTTTATATAAAACTGACCAGTCTTAATGATTTTCACATAGAGGAAGGGCCAACTAGTCCAACTGGTCAGTTTAAACAAAGTCTTGACAGTTTCTATGTTACAGATAGTCCTTTAAGTGTTACTAACATAGCACAAATGGCAATTTATTTTTAAAATTGATCAATCTTAATTATTTTCCGCTAGAGGAAGTACCAACTGGTCAAATTTAATAAGTCTTGACAGTTTCTATGTTACAGATAGTCCTTTAAGTGTTACTAACATAGCAGAAATGGCAATGTTTTATATAAAACTGACCAGTCTTAATGATTTTCCCCTTGATAAAGGGCCAATTAATCTAACTGGTCAGTTTAAACAAAGTCTTGACAGTTTCTATGTTACAGATAGTCCTTTAAGTGTTACTAACATAGCACAAATGGCAATGTTTTATATAAACTGACCAGTCTTAATGATTTTCAACTAGAGGAAGTGCCAGTTAGTCCAACTGGTCAGTTTAAACAAAGTCTTGACAGTTTCTATGTTACAGATAGTCCTTTAAGTGTTACTAACATAACACAAATGGCAATGTTTTATATAAAACTGACCAGTCTTAATGATTTTCCGCTAGAGGAAGGCCAATTAGTCCAACTGGTCAGTTTAAACAAAGTCTTGACAGTTCCTTTAAGTGTTACTAACATAGCACAAATGGCAATGTTTTATTTAAACTGACCAGACTTAATGGTTTTTCCTTAGAGGTTAGTCCAACTGGTCAGTTTAAATAAAGTCTTGACAGTTTCTATGTTACAGATAGTCCTTTAAGTGTTACTAACATAGCAGAAATTGGGGATGTATTATATAAAAATGACCATTCTTCATGAAGTTACGCTAGAGAATGAGCCAGTTAGTCGAACTGGTCAGTTTAAACAAAGTATTGACAGTTTTTATCTTACAAATAGTCCTTTAAGTGTTACTAACATTGCCAGTTAGTCCAACTGGTCAGTTTAAATAAAGTCTTGACAGTTTCTATGTTACAGATAGTCCTTTAAGTGTTACTAACATAGCACAAATGGCAAAGTTTTTATAAAACTGACCAGTCTTAATGATTTTCCCATAGAGGAAGTGCCAGTTAGTCCAACTGGTCAGTTTAAACAAAGTCTTGACAGTTTCTATGTTACAGATAGTCCTTTAAGTGTTACTAACATAGCACAAATGGCAATGTTTTACTTATACTGACCAGTCAGTGCCAACTGGTCAGTTTAAATAAAGTCTTGACAGTTTCTATGCTTCATACAGTCCTTTAAGTGTTACTAACATAGCACAAATGGCAATGTTTTATATAAAACTGACCAGTCTTAATGATTTTCCCCTAGAGGAAGTGCCAGTTAGTCCAACTGGTCAGTTTAAACAAAGTCTTGACAGTTTCTATGTTACAGATAGTCCTTTAAGTGTTACTAACATAGCACAAATGGCAATGTTTTATATAAAACTGACCAGTCTTAATGATTTTCACATAGAGGAAGGGCCAATTAGTCCAACTGGTCAGTTTAAACAAAGTCTTGACAGTTTCTATGTTACAGATAGTCCTTTAAGTGTTACTAACATAGCACAAATGGCAATTTATTTTTTAAACTGACCAGTCTTAATGATTTTCCGCTAGAGGAAGTACCAACTGGTCAGTTTTAATAAGTCTTGACAGTTTCTATGTACAGATAGTCCTTTAAGTGTTACTAACATAGCAGAAATGGCAATGTTTTATATAAAACTGACCAGTCTTAATGATTTTCCCCTTGATAAACGGCCAATTAATCTAACTGGTCAGTTTAAACAAAGTCTTGACAGTTTCTATGTTACAGATAGTCCTTTAAGTGTTACTAACATAGCACAAATGGCAATGCTTTATATAAAACTGACCAGTCTTAATGATTTTTCACTAGAGGAAGTGCCAGTTAGTCCAACTGGTCAGTTTAAACAAAGTCTTGACAGTTTCTATGTTACAGATAGTCCTTTAAGTGTTACTAACATAGCAGAAATGGCAATGTTTTATATAAAACTGACCAGTCTTAATGATTTTCCGCTAGAGGAAGTGCCAGTTAGTCCAACTGGTCAGTTTAAACAAAGTCTTGACAGTTTCTATGTTACAGATAGTCCTTTAAGTGTTACTAACATAGCACAATTGGCAATGTTTTATATAAAACTGACCAGTCTTAATGATTTTCACATAGAGGAAGTGCCATCTAGTCCAACTGGTCAGTTTAAACAAAGTCTTGACAGTTTCTATGTTACAGATAGTCCTTTAAGTGTTACTATCATAGCACAAATGGCAATTTATTTTTTAAATTGATCAATCTTAATGATTTTCCGCTAGAGGAAGTACCAACTGGTCAGTTTAAACAAAGTCTTGACAGTTTCTATGTTACAGATAGTCCTTTAAGTGTTACTAACATAGCACAAATGGCAATGTTTTATATAAAACTGACCAGTCTTAATGATTTTCCCCTTGATAAACGGCCAATTAATCTAACTGGTCAGTTTAAACAAAGTCTTGACAGTTTCTATGTTACAGATAGTCCTTTAAGTGTTACTAACATAGCACAAATGGCAATGTTTTATATAAACTGACCAGTCTTAATGATTTTCCTAGAGGAAGTGCCAGTTAGTCCAACTGGTCAGTTTAAACAAAGTCTTGACAGTTTCTATGTTACAGATAGTCCTTTAAGTGTTACTAACATAGCACAAATGGCAATGTTTTATATAAAACTGACCAGTCTTAATGATTTTCCCCTAGAGGAAGTGCCAGTTAGTCCAACTGGTCAGTTTAAACAAAGTCTTGACAGTTTCTATGTTACAGATAGTCCTTTAAGTGTTACTAACATAGCACAAATGGCAATGTTTTATATAAAACTGACCAGTCTTAATGATTTTCACATAGAGGAAGGGCCAACTAGTCCAACTGGTCAGTTTAAACAAAGTCTTGACAGTTTCTATGTTACAGATAGTCCTTTAAGTGTTACTAACATAGCACAAATGGCAATTTATTTTTAAAATTGATCAATCTTAATGATTTTCCCTAGAGGAAGTACCAACTGGTCAGTTTAATAAGTCTTGACAGTTTCTATGTTACAGATAGTCCTTTAAGTGTTACTAACATAGCAGAAATGGCAATGTTTTATATAAAACTGACCAGTCTTAATGATTTTCCCCTAGAGGAAGGGCCAATTAGTCTAACTGGTCAGTTTAAACAAAGTCTTGACAGTTTCTATGTTACAGATAGTCCTTTAAGTGTTACTAACATAGCACAAATGGCAATGTTTTATATAAACTGACCAGTCTTAATGATTTTCCCCTAGAGGAAGTGCCAGTTAGTCCAACTGGTCAGTTTAAACAAAGTCTTGACAGTTTCTATGTTACAGATAGTCCTTTAAGTGTTACTAACATAGCACAAATGCAATGTTTTGTATAAACTGACCAGTCTTAATGATTTTCCCCTAGAGGAAGGCCAATTAGTCCAACTGGTCAGTTTAAACAAAGTCTTGACAGTTCCTTTAAGTGTTACTAACATAGCACAAATGGCAATGTTTTATTTAAACTGACCAGTCTTAATGATTTTTCCTTAGAGGTTGGTTAGTCCAACTGGTCAGTTTAAATAAAGTCTTGACAGTTTCTATGTTACAGATAGTCCTTTAAGTGTTACTAACATAGCAGAAATGGCAATGTTTTATATAAAACTGACCATTCTTCATGAAGTTACGCTAGAGAATGAGCCAGTTAGTCCAACTGTCCAGTTTAAAAAATTCTTGACAATTTCTGTTACAGATAGTCCTTTAAGTGTTACTAACATTGCCAGTTAGTCCAACTAGTCAGTTTAAAGAAAGTCTTGACAGTTTCTATGTTACAGATAGTCCTTTAAGTGTTACTAACATAGCACAAATGGCAATGTTTTATATAAAACTGACCAGTCTTAATGATTTTCCCTAGAGGAAGTGCCAGTTAGTCCAACTGGTCAGTTTAAACAAAGTCTTGACAGTTTCTATGTTACAGATAGTCCTTTAAGTGTTACTAACATAGCACAAATGGCAATGTTTTACTTATACTGACCAGTCAGTGCCAACTGGTCAGTTAAATAAAGTCTTGACAGTTTCTATGTTACAGATAGTCCTTTAAGTGTTACTAACATAGCACAAATGGCAATGTTTTATATAAAACTGACCAGTCTTAATGATTTTCCCCTAGAGGAAGTGCCAGTTAGTCCAACTGGTCAGTTTAAACAAAGTCTTGACAGTTTCTATGTTACAGATAGTCCTTTAAGTGTTACTAACATAGCACAAATGGCAATGTTTTATATAAAACTGACCAGTCTTAATGATTTTCCCCTAGAGGAAGGGCCAATTAGTCCAACTGGTCAGTTTAAACAAAGTCTTGACAGTTTCTATGTTACAGATAGTCCTTTAAGTGTTACTAACATAGCACAAATGGCAATTTATTTTTTAAATTGATCAATCTTAATGATTTTCCGCTAGAGGAAGTACCAACTGGTCAGTTTAATAAGTCTTGACAGTTTCTATGTTACAGATAGTCCTTTAAGTGTTACTAACATAGCAGAAATGGCAATGTTTTATATAAAACTGACCAGTCTTAATGATTTTCCCCTTGATAAACGGCCAATTAATCTAACTGGTCAGTTTAAACAAAGTCTTGACAGTTTCTATGTTACAGATAGTCCTTTAAGTGTTACTAACATAGCACAAATGGCAATGTTTTATATAAACTGACCAGTCTTAATGATTTTCAACTAGAGGAAGTGCCAGTTAGTCCAACTGGTCAGTTTAAACAAAGTCTTGACAGTTTCTATGTTACAGATAGTCCTTTAAGTGTTACTAACATAGCACAAATGGCAATGTTTTATATAAAACTGACCAGTCTTAATGATTTTCCCTAGAGGAAGTGCCAGTTAGTCCAACTGGTCAGTTTAAACAAAGTCTTGACAGTTTCTATGTTACAGATAGTCCTTTAAGTGTTACTAATATAGCACAATTTGCAATATTTTATATAAAAATAACCACCCTTAGTAATTTTCCCTATAGGAAGTGCCAATTAGTCCAACTGGTCTGTTTAAACAAAGTCTTGACAGTTTCTATGTTACAGATAGTCCTTTAAGTGTTACTAACATAGCACAAATGGCAATTTATTTTTATAAAACTGACCAATCTTAATGATTTTCCGCTAGAGGAAGTAGTCCAACTGGTCAGTTTAATAAGTCTTGACAGTTTCTATGTTACAGATAGTCCTTTAAGTGTTACTAACATAGCAGAAATGGCAATGTTTATATAAAACTGACCAGTCTTAATGATTTTCCCCTTGATAAACGGCCAATTAATCTAACTGGTCAGTTTAAACAAAGTCTTGACAGTTTCTATGTTACAGATAGTCCTTTAAGTGTTACTAACATAGCACAAATGGCAATGTTTTATATAAACTGACCAGTCTTAATGATTTTCAACTAGAAGAAGTGCCAGTTAGTCCAACTGGTCAGTTTAAACAAAGTCTTGACAGTTTCTATGTTACAGATAGTCTTTTAAGTGTTACTAACATAGTAGAAATGGCAATGTTTTATATAAAACTGACCAGTCTTAATGATTTTCCGACAGAGGAAGTGCCAGTTAGTCAAACTGGTCAGTTTAAACAAAGTCTTGACAGTTTCTATGTTACAGATAGTCCTTTAAGTGTTACTATCATAGCACAAATGGCAATGTTTTATATAAAACTGACCAGTCTTAATGATTTTCACATAGAGGAAGGGCCAACTAGTCCAACTGGTCAGTTTAAACAAAGTCTTGACAGTTTCTAAGTTGCAGATAGTCCTTTATGTGTTACTAACATAACACAAATGGCAATGCTTTATATAAACTGACCAGTGTTAATGATTTTCAACTAGAGGAAGTGCCAGTTAGTCCAACTGGTCAGTTTAAACAAAGTCTTGACAGTTTCTATGTTACAGATAGTCCTTTAAGTGTTACTAACTTAGCACAAATGGCAATGTTTTATATAAAACTGACCAGTCTTAATGATTTTCCCATCGAGGAAGTGCCAGTTAATACTACTGGTCAGTTTAAACAAAGTCTTGACAGTTTCTATGTTGCAGATAGTCCTTTAAGTGTTACTAACATAGCACAAATGGCAATGTTTTATATAAAACTGACCAGTCTTAATGATTTTCTCCTAGATGAAGGGCTAATTAATCCAACTGGTTAGTTCAGACAAAGTCTTGACAGTTTCTATGTTGCAGATAGTCCTTTATGTGTTACTACCATAGCACAAATGGCAATGCTTTATATAAACTGACCAGTGTTAATGATTTTCAACTCGAGGAAGTGCCAGTTAGTCCAACTGGTCAGTTTAAATAAAGTCTTTACAGTTTCTATGTTACAGACAGTCATTTAAGTGATACTAACATAGCAAAAATGGCAATGTTTCGTATAAAACTGACCAGTCTTAATGATTTTCTCCTAGATGAAGGGCCAATTAATCTACCTGGTCAGTTTAAACAAAGTCTTGACAGTTTTCTATGTTACAGATAGTCCTTCAAGTGCTAATAACATCGCCAGTTAGTCCAACTGGTCAGTTTAAACAAAGTCTTGACAGTTTCTATGTTACAGATAGTCCTTTAAGTGTTACTATCATAGCACAAATGGCAATGTTTTATATAAAACTGACCAGTCTTAATGATTTTCACATAGAGGAAGGGCCAACTAGTCCAACTGGTCAGTTTAAACAAAGTCTTGACAGCTTTTATGTTACAGATAGTCCTTTAAGTGTTACTAATATAGCACAAATGGCAATTTATTTTTTAAATTGATCAATCTTAATGATTTTCCGCTAGAGGAAGTACCAACTGGTCAGTTTTAATAAGTCTTGAGAGTTTCTATGCTACAGATAGTCCTTTAAGTGTCGCTAACATAGCAGAAACGGCAATGTTTGATATAAAACTGACAAGTCTTAATGATTTTCCCCTTGATAAACGGCCAATTAATCTAACTGGTCAGTTTAAACAAAGTCTTGACAGTTTCTAAGTTGCAGATAGTCCTTTATGTGTTACTAACATAGCACAAATGGCAATGCTTTATATAAACTGACCAGTGTTAATGATTTTCAACTAGAAGAAGTGCCAGTTAGTCCAACTGGTCAGTTTAAACAAAGTCTTGACAGTTTATATGTTACAGATAGTCCTTTAAGTGTTACTATTATAGCACAAATGGCAATGTTTTATATAAAACTGACCAGTTTTAATGATTTTGACATAGAGGAAGGGCCAACTAGTCCAACTGTTCAGTTTAAACAAAGTCTTGACAGCTTTTATGTTACAGATAGTCCTTTAAGTGTTACTAATATAGCACAAATGGCAATTTATTTTTTAAATTGATCAATCTTAATGATTTTCCGCTAGAGGAAGTACCAACTGGTCAGTTTTAATAAGTCTTGAGAGTTTCTATGCTACAGATAGTCCTTTAAGTGTCGCTAACATAGCAGAAACGGCAATGTTTGATATAAAATTGACAAGTCTTAATGATTTTCCCCTTGATAAACGGCCAATTAATCTAACTGGTCAGTTTAAACAAAGTCTTGACAGTTTCTAAGTTGCAGATAGTCCTTTATGTGTTACTAACATAGCACAAATGGCAATGCTTTATATAAACTGACCAGTGTTAATGATTTTCAACTAGAAGAAGTACCAGTTAGTCCAACTGGTCAGTTTAAACAAAGTCTTGACAGTTTCTATGTTACAGATAGTCCTTTAAGTGTTACTATCATAACACAAATGGCAATGTTTTATATAAAACTGACCAGTCTTAATGATTTTTACATAGAGGAAGGGCCAACTAGTCCAACTGGCCAGTGTAAACAAAGTCTCGACAGCTTTTATGTTACAGATAGTCCTTTAAGTGTTACTAATAGAGCACAAATGGCAATTTATTTTTTAAATTGATCAATCTTAATGATTTTCCGCTAGAGGAAGTACCAACTGGTCAGTTTTAATAAGTCTTGAAAGTTTCTATGCTACAGATAGTCCTTTAAGTGTCGCTAACATAGCAGAAACGGCAATGTTTGATATAAAACTGACAAGTCTTAATGATTTTCCCCTTGATAAAGGGCCAATTAATCTAACTGGTCAGTTTAAACAAAGTCTTGACAGTTTCTATGTTACAGATAGTCCTTTAAGTGTTACTATCATAGCACAAATGGCAATGTTTTATATAAAACTGACCAGTCTTAATGATTTTCACATAGAGGAAGGGCCAACTAGTCCAACTGGTCAGTTTAAACAAAGTCTTGACAGTTTCTAAGTTGCAGATAGTCCTTTAATGTGTTACTAACATAGCACAAATGGCAATGCTTTATATAAACTGACCAGTGTTAATGATTTTCAACTAGAGGAAGTGCCAGTTAGTCCAACTGGTCAGTTTAAACAAAGTCTTGACAGTTTCTATGTTACAGATAGTCCTTTAAGTGTTACTAACTTAGCACAAATGGCAATGTTTTATATAAAACTGACCAGTCTTAATGATTTTCCCATCGAGGAAGTGCCAGTTAATACTACTGGTCAGTTTAAACAAAGTCTTGACAGTTTCTATGTTGCAGATAGTCCTTTAAGTGTTACTAACATAGCACAAATGGCAATGTTTTATATAAAACTGACCAGTCTTAATGATTTTCTCCTAGATGAAGGGCTAATTAATCCAACTGGTTAGTTTCAGACAAAGTCTTGACAGTTTCTATGTTGCAGATAGTCCTTTATGTGTTACTACCATAGCACAAATGGCAATGCTTTATATAAACTGACCAGTGTTAATGATTTTCAACTCGAGGAAGTGCCAGTTAGTCCAACTGGTCAGTTTAAATAAAGTCTTTACAGTTTCTATGTTACAGACAGTCATTTAAGTGATACTAACATAGCAAAAATGGCAATGTTTCGTATAAAACTGACCAGTCTTAATGATTTTCTCCTAGATGAAGGGCCAATTAATCTACCTGGTCAGTTTAAACAAAGTCTTGACAGTTTTCTATGTTACAGATAGTCCTTCAAGTGCTAATAACATCGCCAGTTAGTCCAACTGGTCAGTTTAAACAAAGTCTTGACAGTTTCTATGTTACAGATAGTCCTTTAAGTGTTACTATCATAGCACAAATGGCAATGTTTTATATAAAACTGACCAGTCTTAATGATTTTCACATAGAGGAAGGGCCAACTAGTCCAACTGGTCAGTTTAAACTAAGTCTTGACAGCTTTTATGTTACAGATAGTCCTTTAAGTGTTACTAATATAGCACAAATGGCAATTTATTTTTTAAATTGATCAATCTTAATGATTTTCCGCTAGAGGAAGTACCAACTGGTCAGTTTTAATAAGTCTTGAGAGTTTCTATGCTACAGATAGTCCTTTAAGTGTCGCTAACATAGCAGAAACGGCAATGTTTGATATAAAACTGACAAGTCTTAATGATTTTCCCCTTGATAAACGGCCAATTAATCTAACTGGTCAGTTTAAACAAAGTCTTGACAGTTTCTAAGTTGCAGATAGTCCTTTAATGTGTTACTAACATAGCACAAATGGCAATGCTTTATATAAAACTGACCAGTGTTAATGATTTTCAACTAGAAGAAGTGCCAGTTAGTCCAACTGGTCAGTTTAAACAAAGTCTTGACAGTTTATATGTTACAGATAGTCCTTTAAGTGTTACTATTATAGCACAAATGGCAATGTTTTATATAAAACTGACCAGTTTTAATGATTTTGACATAGAGGAAGGGCCAACTAGTCCAACTGGTTCAGTTTAAACAAAGTCTTGACAGCTTTTATGTTACAGATAGTCCTTTAAGTGTTACTAATATAGCACAAATGGCAATTTATTTTTTAAATTGATCAATCTTAATGATTTTCCGCTAGAGGAAGTACCAACTGGTCAGTTTTAATAAGTCTTGAGAGTTTCTATGCTACAGATAGTCCTTTAAGTGTCGCTAACATAGCAGAAACGGCAATGTTTGATATAAAATTGACAAGTCTTAATGATTTTCCCCTTGATAAACGGCCAATTAATCTAACTGGTCAGTTTAAACAAAGTCTTGACAGTTTCTAAGTTGCAGATAGTCCTTTATGTGTTACTAACATAGCACAAATGGCAATGCTTTATATAAACTGACCAGTGTTAATGATTTTCAACTAGAAGAAGTACCAGTTAGTCCAACTGGTCAGTTTAAACAAAGTCTTGACAGTTTCTATGTTACAGATAGTCCTTTAAGTGTTACTAATCATAACACAAATGGCAATGTTTTATATAAAACTGACCAGTCTTAATGATTTTTACATAGAGGAAGGGCCAACTAGTCCAACTGGCCAGTGTAAACAAAGTCTTCGACAGCTTTTATGTTACAGATAGTCCTTTAAGTGTTACTAATAGAGCACAAATGGCAATTTATTTTTTAAATTGATCAATCTTAATGATTTTCCGCTAGAGGAAGTACCAACTGGTCAGTTTTAATAAGTCTTGAAAGTTTCTATGCTACAGATAGTCCTTTAAGTGTCGCTAACATAGCAGAAACGGCAATGTTTGATATAAAACTGACAAGTCTTAATGATTTTCCCCTTGATAAAGGGCCAATTAATCTAACTGGTCAGTTTAAACAAAGTCTTGACAGTTTCTATGTTACAGATAGTCCTTTAAGTGTTACTATCATAGCACAAATGGCAATGTTTTATATAAAACTGACCAGTCTTAATGATTTTCACATAGAGGAAGGGCCAACTAGTCCAACTGGTCAGTTTAAACAAAGTCTTGACAGTTTCTAAGTTGCAGATAGTCCTTTATGTGTTACTAACATAAGCACAAATGGCAATGCTTTATATAAACTGACCAGTGTTAATGATTTTCAACTAGAGGAAGTGCCAGTTAGTCCAACTGGTCAGTTTCAAACAAAGTCTTGACAATTTCTATGTTACAGATAGTCCTTTAAGTGTTACTATCGTAGCACAAATGGCAATGTTTTATATAAAACTGACCAGTCTTAATGATTTTCACATAGAGGAAGTGCCAGTTAGTCCAACTGGTCCAGTTTAAACAAAGTTTTGACAGTTTCTATGTTACAGATAGTCCTTTAAGTGTTACAAACATAGCACAAATAGCAAATGTTTTGTATAAACTGACCTGTCTTAATGATTTTCCCCTAGATGAAGGGCCAATTAATCCAACTGGTCAGTTTAAACAAAGTCTTGACATTCCTATAAGTGTTACTAATATAGCACAAATGGCAACGTTTTATTTAAACTCACCAGACTTAATGGTTTTTCCCTTAGAGGTTGGGCGAACTGGTCAGTTTAAATAAAGCCTTGACAGTTTCTATGTTTCATATAGTCCTTTAAGTGCTACTAACATAGCAGAAATGGGGATGTATTATATAAAAATGACCATTCTTCATGAAGTTCGCTAGAGAATGAGCCAGTTAGTCCAACTGGCCAGTTTAAAAAATTCGTGACAGTTTCTGTTACAGATAGTCCTTTAAGTGATACTAACATTGCCAGTTAGTCCAACTAGTCAGTTTAAAGAAAGTCTTGACAGTTTCTATGTTACAGATAGTCCTTTAAGTGTTACTAACATAGCACAAATGGCAAAGTTTTGTATAAAACTGACCAGTCTTAATGATATTCCCTTAGAGGAAGTACCAGTTAGTCCAACTGGTCAGTTTAAACAAAGTCTTGACAGTTTCTATGTTACAGATAGTCCTTTAAGTGTCACTAACATATCACAAATGGCAATGTTTTACTTATACTGACCAGTCAGTGCCAACTGGTCAGTTAAATAAAGTCTTGAGAGTTTCTATGCTTCATACAGTCCTTTAAGTGTTACTGACATAGCACAAATAGCAATGTTTTATATAAAACTGACAAGTCTTAATGATTTTCCCATAGAGGAAGTGCCAGTTAGTCCAACTGGTCAGTTTAAACAAAGTCTTGACAGTTTCTATGTTACAGATAGTCTTTTAAGTGTTACTAACATAGTAGAAATGGCAATGTTTTATATAAAACTGACCAGTCTTAATGATTTTCCCATAGAGGAAGTGCCAGTTAGTCCAACTGGTCAGTTTAAACAAAGTCTTGACAGTTTCTATGTTACAGATAGTCCTTTAAGTGTTACTATCATAGCACAAATGGCAATGTTTTATATAAAACTGACCAATCTTAATGATTTTCACATAGAGGAAGGGCCAGCTAGTCCAACTGGTCAGTTTAAACAAAGTCTTGACAGCTTTTATGTTACAGATAGTCCTTTAAGTGTTACTAATATAGCACAAATGGCAATTTATTTTTTAAATTGATCAATCTTAATGATTTTCCGCTAGAGGAAGTACCAATTGGTCAGTTTTAATAAGTCTTGAGAGTTTCTATGCTACAGATAGTCCTTTAAGTGTCGCTAACATAGCAGAAACGGCAATGTTTGATATAAAACTGACAAGTCTTAATGATTTTCCCCTTGATAAAGGGCCAATTAATCTAACTGGTCAGTTTAAACAAAGTCTTGACAGTTTCTAAGTTGCAGATAGTCCTTTATGTGTTACTAACATAGCACAAATGGCAATGCTTTATATAAACTGACCAGTGTTAATGATTTTCAACTAGAGGAAGTGCCAGTTAGTCCAACTGGTCAGTTTAAACAAAGTCTTGACAGTTTCTATGTTACAGATAGTCCTTTAAGTGTTACTATCATAGCACAAATGGCAATGTTTTATATAAAACTGACCAGTCTTAATGATTTTCAATAGAGGAAGTGCCAGTTAGTCCAACTGGTCATTTTAAACAAAGTCTTGACAGTTTCTATGTTACAGATAGTCCTTTAAGTGTTACTATCGTAGCACAAATGGCAATGTTTTATATAAAACTGACCAGTCTTAATGATTTTCACATAGAGGAAGGGCCAACTAGTCCAACTGGTCAGTTTAAACAAAGTCTTGACAGCAGTTTATGTTACAGATAGTCCTTTAAGTGTTACTAATATAGCACAAATGGCAATGTTATTTTTAAAATTGATCAATCTTAATTGATTTTCCGCTAGAGGAAGTACCAACTGGTCAAATTTAATAAGTCTTGAGAGTTTCTATGCTACAGATAGTCCTTTAAGTGTCGCTAACATAGCAGAAACGGCAATGTTTGATATAAAACTGACAAATCTTAATGATTTTCCCCTTGATAAAGGGCCAATTAATCTAACTGGTCAGTTTAAACAAAGTCTTGACAGTTTCTAAGTTGCAGATAGTCCTTTATGAGTTACTAACATAGCACAAATGGCAATGCTTTATATAAACCGAGCAGTGTTAATGATTTTCAATTAAAGGAAGTGCCAGTTAGTCGAACTGGTCAGTTTAAACAAAGTCTTGACAGTTTCTATGTTACAGATAGTCCTTTAAGTGTTACTATCATAGCACAAATGGCAATGTTTTATATAAAACTGACCAGTCTTAATGATTTTCACATAGAGGAAGGGCCAACTAGTCCAACTGGTCAGTTTAAACAAAGTCTTGACAGCTTTTATGTTACAGATAGTCCTTTAAGTGTTACTAATATAGCACTTGACAGCTTTCTATGTTACAGATAGTCCTTTAAGTGATCAATCTTAATGATTTTCCGCTAGAGGAAGTACCAACTGGTCAGTTTTAATAAGTCTTGAGAGTTTCTATGCTACAGATAGTCCTTTAAGTGTCGCTAACATAGCAGAAACGGCAATGTTTGATATAAAACTGACAAGCCCTGATGATTTTCCCCTTGATAAAGGGCCAATTAATCTAACTGGTCAGTTTAAACAAAGTCTTGACAGTTTCTAAGTTGCAGATAGTCCTTTATGTGTTACTAACATAGCACAAATGGCAATGCTTTATATAAACTGACCAGTGTTAATGATTTTCAACTAGAGGAAGTGCCAGTTAGTCCAACTGGTCAGTTTAAACAAAGTCTTGACAGTTTCTATGTCACAGATAATCCTTTAAGTGTTACTATTATAGGGTAAATGGCAATGTTTTGTATAAAACTGACCAGTCTTAATGATTTTCCATAGAGGATGGGCCAATTAGTCCAACCAAACAAAGTCTTGACAGTTTCTATGTTACAGATAGTCCTTTAAGTGTTACTATCATAGCACAAATGGCAATGTTTTATATAAAACTGACCAGTCTTAATGATTTTCACTTAGAGGAAGGGCTAGTCCAACTGGTCAGTTTAAACAAAGTCTTGACAGCTTTCTATGTTACAGATAGTCCTTTAAGTGTTACTAATATAGCACAAATGGGGATGTATTATATAAAAATGATCAATCTTAATGATTTTCCGCTAGAGGAAGTACCAACTGGTCAGTTTAAAAAAGTCTTGACAGTTTCTATGCTACAGATAGTCCTTTAAGTGTCGCTAACATAACATTGCCAGTTAGTCCAACTAGTCAGTTTAAACAAAGTCTTGACAGTTTCTAAGTTGCAGATAGTCCTTTATGTGTTACTAACATAGCACAAATGGCAATGCTTTTGTATAAAACTGACCAGTGTTAATGATTTTCAACTAGAGGAAGTGCCAGTTAGTCCAACTGGTCAGTTTAAACAAAGTCTTGACAGTTTCTATGTTACAGATAGTCCTTTAAGTGTTACTATCATAGCACAAATGGCAATGTTTTATATACTGACCAGTCAGTGCCAACTGGTCAGTTAAATAAAGTCTTGAGAGTTTCTATGCTTCATACAGTCCTTTAAGTGTTACTAATATAGCACAAATGGCAATGTTTTATATAAAACTGACCAGACTTAATGATTTTCCTTAGAGGAAGTGCCAGTTAGTCCAACCTGGTCAGTTTAAATAAAGTCTTGACAGTTTCTATGTTTACAGATAGTCCTTTAAGTGCTACTAACATAGCAGAAATGGGGCAATGTTTTATATAAAAACTGACCATTCTTAATGATTTTCCCACAGAGGAAGTGCCAGTTAGTCCAACTGGTCAGTTTAAACAAAGTCTTGACAGTTTCTATGTTACAGATAGTCCTTTAAGTGTTACTAATCATAGCACAAATGGCAATGTTTTATATAAAACTGACCAGTCTTAATGATTTTCCTAGAGGAAGTGCCAGTTAGTCCAACTGGTCAGTTTAAACAAAGTCTTGACAGTTTCTATGTTACAGATAGTCCTTTAAGTGTTACTAACATAGCAGAAATGCAATATTTTATATAAAACTAACCAACCTTAGTAATTTTCCCTTATAGGAAGTGCCAATTAGTCCAACTGGTCTGTTTAAACAAAGTCTTGACAGTTTCTATGTTACAGATAGTCCTTTAAGTGTTACTAACATATAGCACAAATGGCAATGTTTTACTTATACTGACCAGTCAGTGCCAACTGGTCAGTTAAATAAAGTCTTGAGAGTTTCTATGCTACAGATACAGTCCTTTAAGTGTTACTAACATAGCAGAAACGGCAATGTTTTATATAAAACTGACAAGTCTTAATGATTTTCCCATAGAGGAAGTGCCAGTTAGTCCAACCTGGTCAGTTTAAACAAAGTCTTGACAGTTTCTATGTTACAGATAGTCCTTTTAAGTGTTACTAACATAGCACAAATGGCAATGTTTTATATAAAACTGACCAGTCTTAATGATTTTCCCACAGAGGAAGTGCCAGTTAGTCCAACTGGTCAGTTTAAACAAAGTCTTGACAGTTTCTATGTTACAGATAGTCCTTTAAGTGTTACTATCATAGCACAAATGGCAATGTTTTCTATAAAACTGACCAGTCTTAGTAATTTTCCCTTATAGGAAGTGCCAATTAGTCCAACTGGTCTGTTTAAACAAAGTCTTGACAGTTTCTATGTTACAGATAGTCCTTTAAGTGTTACTAATATAGCACAATTTGCAATATTTTATATAAAACTGACCAGTCTTAATAATTTTCCTTAGAGGAAGGGCCAATTAGTCCAACTGGTCAGTTTAAACAAAGTCTTGACAGTTTCTATGTTACAGATAGTCCTTTAAGTGTTACTAACATAGCACAAATGGGGATGTATTATATAAAAATGACCATTCTTCATGAAGTTACGCTAGAGAATGAGCCAGTTAGTCCAACTGTCCAGTTTAAATAAAGTCTTGACAGTTTCTATGTTACAGATAGTCCTTTAAGTGTTACTAACATTGCCAGTTAGTCCAACTAGTCAGTTTAAATAAAGTCTTGACAGTTTCTATGTTACAGATAGTCCCTTAAGTGTTACTAACATTGCACAAATGGCAATGTTTTTATAAAACTGACCAGTCTTAATGATTTTCAACATAGAGGAAGTGCCAGTTAGTCCAACTGGTCAGTTTAAACAAAGTCTTGACAGTTTCTATGTTACAGATAGTCCTTTAAGTGTTACTAACATAGCACAAATGGCAATGTTTTACTTATAAACTGACCAGTCTTAGTGCCAACTGGCCAAGTTAAATAAACTGGTCAGTTTAAACAAAGTCTTCATACAGTCCTTTAAGTGTTACTACATAGCACAAATGGCAATGTTTTATATAAAACTGACAAGTGTTAATGATTTTCCCTTAGAGGAAGTGCCAGTTAGTCCAACTGGTCAGTTTAAACAAAGTCTTGACAGTTTCTATGTTACAGATAGTCCTTTAAGTGTTACTAACATAGCACAAATGGGGCAATGTTTTATATAAAAACTGACCAGTCTTAATGATTTTCACATAGAGGAAGGGCCAGTTAGTCCAACTGGTCAGTTTAAACAAAGTCTTGACAGTTTTATGTTACAGATAGTCCTTTAAGTGTTACTAATATAGCACAAATGGCAATTTATTTTTTAAATTGATCAATCTTAATGATTTTCCGCTAGAGGAAGTACCAACTGGTCAGTTTTAATAAGTCTTGACAGTTTCTATGTTACAGATAGTCCTTTAAGTGTTACTAACATAGCACAAATGGCAATGTTTGATATAAAACTGACCAGTCTTAATGATTTTCCCCTTGATAAACGGCCAATTAATCTAACTGGTCAGTTTAAACAAAGTCTTGACAGTTTCTATGTTGCAGATAGTCCTTTAAGTGTTACTAACATAGCACAAATGGCAATGAGCTATTTAAACTGACCAGTGTTAATGATTTTCAACTAGAGGAAGTGCCAGTTAGTCCAACTGGTCAGTTTAAACAAAGTCTTGACAGTTTCTATGTTACAGATAGTCCTTTAAGTGTTACTAACATAGCACAAATGGCAATGTTTTATATAAAACTGACCAGTCTTAATGATTTTCCCATAGAGGAAGTGCCAGTTAGTCCAACTGGTCAGTTTAAACAAAGTCTTGACAGTTTCTATGTTACAGATAGTCCTTTAAGTGTTACTATCATAGCACAAATGGCAATGTTTTATATAAAACTGACCAGTCTTAATGATTTTCACATAGAGGAAGTGCCATCTAGTCCAACTGGTCAGTTTAAACAAAGTCTTGACAGCTTTTATGTTACAGATAGTCCTTTAAGTGTTACTAATATAGCACAAATGGCAATTTATTTTTTAAATTGATCAATCTTAATGATTTTCCGCTAGAGGAAGTACCAACTGGTCAGTTTTAATAAGTCTTGAGAGTTTCTATGCTACAGATAGTCCTTTAAGTGTCGCTAACATAGCAGAAACGGCAATGTTTGATATAAAACTGACAAGTCTTAATGATTTTCCCCTTGATAAACGGCCAATTAATCTAACTGGTCAGTTTAAACAAAGTCTTGACAGTTTCTAAGTTGCAGATAGTCCTTTAATGTGTTACTAACATAGCACAAATGGCAATGCTTTATATAAACTGACCAGTGTTAATGATTTTCAACTAGAGGAAGTGCCAGTTAGTCCAACTGGTCAGTTTAAACAAAGTCTTGACAGTTTCTATGTTACAGATAGTCCTTTAAGTGTTACAAACATAGCACAAATGGCAATGTTTTATATAAAACTGACCAGTCTTAATGATTTTCCCATAGAGGAAGTGCCAATTAGTCCAACTGGTCAGTTTAAACAAAGTCTTGACAGTTTCTATGTTACAGATAGTCCTTTAAGTGTTACTAATATAGCACAAATGGCAATTTATTTTTTAAAACTGACCAATCTTAATGATTTTCCGCTAGAGGAAGTAGTCCAACTGGTCAGTTTAAACAAAGTCTTGACAGTTTCTATGTTACAGATAGTCCTTTAAGTGTTACTAACATAGCACAAACGGCAATGTTTGATATAAAACTGACAAGCCCTGATGATTTTCCCCTTGATAAAGGGCCAATTAATCTAACTGGTCAGTTTTAAACAAAGTCTTGACAGTTTCTAAGTTGCTACAGATAGTCCTTTAAGTGTTACTAACATAGCAGAAATGGCAATGCTTTATATAAAACTGACCAGTCTTAATGATTTTCAACTAAAGGAAGTGCCAGTTAAGTCCAACTGGTCAGTTTAAACAAAGTCTTGACAGTTTCTAATGTTACAGATAGTCCTTTAAGTGTTACTAATCATAGCACAAATGGCAATGTTTTATATAAACTGACCAGTGTTAATGATTTTCAACATAGAGGAAGTGCCAGTTAGTCCAACTGGTCAGTTTAAACAAAGTCTTGACAGTTTCTATGTTACAGATAGTCCTTTAAGTGTTACTATCATAGCACAAATGGCAATGTTTTATATAAAACTGACCAGTCTTAATGATTTTCCATAGAGGAAGTGCCAGTTAGTCCAACTGGTCAGTTTAAACAAAGTCTTGACAGTTTCTATGTTACAGATAGTCCTTTAAGTGTTACTAATTAGCACAAATGGCAATGTTTTATATAAAACTGACCAATCTTAATGATTTTCCATAGAGGAAGGGCCAACTAGTCCAACTGGTCAGTTTAAACAAAGTCTTGACAGTTTCTATGTTACAGATAGTCCTTTAAGTGTTACTAACATAGCACAAATGGCAATTTATTTTTAAAATTGATCAATCTTAATTATTTTCCCTAGAGGAAGTACCAACTGGTCAGTTTAAACAAAGTCTTGACAGTTTCTATGCTACAGATAGTCCTTTAAGTGTTACTAACATAGCAGAAATGGCAATGTTTTCATAAAACTGAACAGTCTTAATGATTTTCCCCTTGATAAAGGGCCAATTAGTCCAACTGGTCAGTTTAAACAAAGTCTTGACAGTTTCTAAGTTACAGATAGTCCTTTAATGTGTTACTAACATAGCACAAATGGCAATGCTTTATATAAACTGACCAGTGTTAATGATTTTCAACTAGAGGAAGTGCCAGTTAGTCCTACTGGTCAGTTTAAACAAAGTCTTGACCGTTTCTATGTTACAGATAGTCCTTTAAGTGTTACTATCATAGCACAAATGGCAATGTTTTATATAAAACTGACCAGTCTTAATGATTTTCACATAGAGGAAGTGCCATCTAGTCCAACTGGTCAGTTTAAACAAAGTCTTGACAGTTTCTATGTTACAGATAGTCCTTTTAAGTGTTACTAATATAGCACAAATGGCAATTTATATTTTTAATTGATCAATCTTAATGATTTTCGCTCGAGGAAGTACCAACTGGTCAGTTTAAACAAAGTCTTGACAGTTTCTATGTTACAGATAGTCCTTTAAGTGTTACTATCATAGCACAATAGCAGAAACGGCAAAATTTGATATAAAACTGACAAGTCTTAATGATTTTCCCCTTGATAAAGGGCCAATTAATCTAACTGGTCAGTTTAAACAAAGTCTTGACAGTTTCTAAGTTGCAGATAGTCCTTTAAGTGTTACTAACATAGCACAAATGTCAATGCTTTATATAAACCGACCAGTGTTAATGATTTTCAACTAAAGGAAGTGCCAGTTAGTCCAACTGGTCAGTTTAAACAAAGTCTTGACAGTTTCAATGTTACAGATAGTCCTTTAAGTGTTACTATCATAGCACAAATGGCAATGTTTTATATAAAACTGACCAGTCTTAATGATTTTCACATAGAGGAAGGGCCAACTAGTCCAACTGGTCAGTTTAAACAAAGTCTTGACAGCTTTTATGTTACAGATAGTCCTTTAAGTGTTACTAATATAGCACAAATGGCAATTTATTTTTTAAATTGATCAATCTTAATGATTTTCCGCTAGAGGAAGTACCAACTGGTCAGTTTTAATAAGTCTTGAGAGTTTCTATGCTACAGATAGTCCTTTAAGTGTCGCTAACATAGCAGAAACGGCAATGTTTGATATAAAACTGACAAGCCCTGATGATTTTCCCCTTGATAAAGGGCCAATTAATCTAACTGGTCAGTTTAAACAAAGTCTTGACAGTTTCTAAGTTGCAGATAGTCCTTTATGTGTTACTAACATAGCACAAATGTCAATGCTTTATATAAACCGACCAGTGTTAATGATTTTCAACTAAAGGAAGTGCCAGTTAGTCCAACTGGTCAGTTTAAACAAAGTCTTGACAGTTTCAATGTTACAGATAGTCCTTTAAGTGTTACTATCATAGCACAAATGGCAATGTTTTATATAAAACTGACCAGTCTTAATGATTTTCACATAGAGGAAGGGCCAACTAGTCCAACTGGTCAGTTTAAACAAAGTCTTGACAGTTTCTATGTTACAGATAGTCCTTTAAGTGTTACTATCATAGCACAAATGGCAATGTTTTATATAAAACTGACCAGTCTTAATGATTTTCCATAGAGGAAGTGCCAGTTAGTCCAACTGGTCAGTTTAAACAAAGTCTTGACAGTTTCTATGTTACAGATAGTCCTTTAAGTGTTACTATCGTAGCACAAATGGCAATGTTTTATATAAAACTGACCAGTCTTAATGATTTTCACATAGAGGAAGGGCCAACTAGTCCAACTGGTCAGTTTAAACAAAGTCTTGACAGCTTTTATGTTACAGATAGTCCTTTAAGTGTTACTAATATAGCACAAATGGCAATTTATTTTTTAAATTGATCAATCTTAATGATTTTCCGCTAGAGGAAGTACCAACTGGTCAGTTTAAACAAAGTCTTGACAGTTTCTATGCTACAGATAGTCCTTTAAGTGTTCGCTAACATAGCACAAACGGCAATGTTTGATATAAAACTGACCAAGTCTTAATGATTTTCCCCTTGATAAAGGGCCAATTAATCTAACTGGTCAGTTTAAACAAAGTCTTGACAGTTTCTAAGTTGCAGATAGTCCTTTATGTGTTACTAACATAGCACAAATGGCAATGCTTTATATAAACTGACCAGTGTTAATGATTTTCAACTAGAGGAAGTGCCAGTTAGTCCAACTGGTCAGTTTAAACAAAGTCTTGACAGTTTCTATGTTACAGATAGTCCTTTAAGTGTTACTATCATAGCACAAATGGCAATGTTTTATATAAAACTGACCAGTCTTAATGATTTTCACATAGAGGAAGTGCCATCTAGTCCAACTGGTCAGTTTAAACAAAGTCTTGACAGCTTTTATGTTACAGATAGTCCTTTTAGTGTTACTAATATAGCACAAATGGCAATTTATTTTTTAAATTGATCAATCTTAATGATTTTGCGCTAGAGGAAGTACCAACTGGTCAGTTTTAATAAGTCTTGAGAGTTTCTATGCTACAGATAGTCCTTTAAGTGTTGTCGCTAACATAGCAGAAACGGCAATGTTTGATATAAAACTGACAAGTCTTAATGATTTTCCATAGATAAAGGGCCAATTAAGTCTAACTGGTCAGTTTAAACAAAGTCTTGACAGTTTCTATGTTACAGATAGTCCTTTAAGTGTTACTATCATAGCACAAATGGCAATGTTTTATATAAAACTGACCAGTCTTAATGATTTTCAACATAGAAGGAAGTGCCAGTTAGTCCAACTGGTCAGTTTAAACAAAGTCTTGACAGTTTCTATGTTACAGATAGTCCTTTAAGTGTTACTATCGTAGCACAAATGGCAATGTTTTATATAAAACTGACCAGTCTTAATGATTTTCACATAGAGGAAGGGCCAACTAGTCCAACTGGTCAGTTTAAACAAAGTCTTGACAGCTTTCTATGTTACAGATAGTCCTTTAAGTGTTACTAATATAGCACAAATGGCAATTTATTTTTAAAATTGATCAATCTTAATTGATTTTCCGCTAGAGGAAGTACCAACTGGTCAAAGTTTAATAAGTCTTGACAGAGTTTCTATGCTACAGATAGTCCTTTAAGTGTCGCTAACATAGCAGAAATGGCAATGTTTGATATAAAACTGACAAGTCTTAATGATTTTCCCCTTGATAAAGGGCCAATTAATCTAACTGGTCAGTTTAAACAAAGTCTTGACAGTTTCTAAGTTGCAGATAGTCCTTTAATGTGTTACTAACATAGCACAAATGGCAATGCTTTATATAAACTGACCAGTGTTAATGATTTTCAACTAGAGGAAGTGCCAGTTAGTCCAACTGGTCAGTTTAAACAAAGTCTTGACAGTTTCTATGTTACAGATAGTCCTTTAAGTGTTACTATCATAGCACAAATGGCAATGTTTTATATAAAACTGACCAGTCTTAATGATTTTCACATAGAGGAAGTGCCATCTAGTCCAACTGGTCAGTTTAAACAAAGTCTTGACAGCTTTTATGTTACAGATAGTCCTTTTAGTGTTACTAATATAGCACAAATGGCAATTTATTTTTTAAATTGATCAATCTTAATGATTTTGCGCTCGAGGAAGTACCAACTGGTCAGTTTTAATAAGTCTTGAGAGTTTCTATGCTACAGATAGTCCTTTAAGTGTCGCTAACATAGCAGAAACGGCAATGTTTGATATAAAACTGACAAGTCTTAATGATTTTCCCCTTGATAAAGGGCCAATTAATCTAACTGGTCAGTTTAAACAAAGTCTTGACAGTTTCTAAGTTGCAGATAGTCCTTTATGTGTTACTAACATAGCACAAATGTCAATGCTTTATATAAACCGACCAGTGTTAATGATTTTCAACTAAAGGAAGTGCCAGTTAGTCCAACTGGTCAGTTTAAACAAAGTCTTGAGAGTTTCTATGCTACAGATAGTCCTTTAAGTGTCGCTAACATAGCAGAAACGGCAATGTTTGATATAAAACTGACAAGTCTTAATGATTTTCACATAGAGGAAGGGCCAACTAGTCCAACTGGTCAGTTTAAACAAAGTCTTGACAGTTTCTATGTTACAGATAGTCCTTTAAGTGTTACTATCATAGCACAAATGGCAATGTTTTATATAAAACTGACCAGTCTTAATGATTTTCACATAGAGGAAGTGCCAACTAGTCCAACTGGTCAGTTTAAACAAAGTCTTGACAGTTTCTATGTTACAGATAGTCCTTTAAGTGTTACTAATAGCACAAATGGCAATGTTTTATATAAAACTGACCAGTCTTAATGATTTTCCACATAGAGGAAGGGCCAACTAGTCCAACTGGTCAGTTTAAACAAAGTCTTGACAGTTTCTATGTTACAGATAGTCCTTTAAGTGTTACTAACATAGCAGAAATGGCAATTTATTTTTAAAATTGATCAATCTTAATGATTTTCCGCTAGAGGAAGTACCAACTGGTCAGTTTAATAAGTCTTGACAGTTTCTATGCTACAGATAGTCCTTTAAGTGTTCGCTAACATAGCAGAAACGGCAATGTTTGATATAAAACTGACCAAGTCTTAATGATTTTCCCCTTGATAAAGGGCCAATTAATCTAACTGGTCAGTTTAAACAAAGTCTTGACAGTTTCTAAGTTGCAGATAGTCCTTTAAGTGTTACTAACATAGCACAAATGGCAATGCTTTATATAAACTGACCAGTGTTAATGATTTTCAACTAGAAGAAGTGCCAGTTAGTCCAACTGGTCAGTTTAAACAAAGTCTTGACAGTTTCTATGTTACAGATAGTCCTTTAAGTGTTACTATCATAGCACAAATGGCAATGTTTTATATAAAACTGACCAGTCTTAATGATTTTCACATAGAGGAAGGGCCAACTAGTCCAACTGGTCAGTTTAAACAAAGTCTTGACAGCTTTTATGTTACAGATAGTCCTTTAAGTGTTACTAATATAGCACAAATGGCAATTTATTTTTTAAATTGATCAATCTTAATGATTTTCCGCTAGAGGAAGTACCAACTGGTCAGTTTTAATAAGTCTTGAGAGTTTCTATGCTACAGATAGTCCTTTAAGTGTCGCTAACATAGCAGAAACGGCAATGTTTGATATAAAACTGACAAGTCTTAATGATTTTCCCCTTGATAAAGGGCCAATTAATCTAACTGGTCAGTTTAAACAAAGTCTTGACAGTTTCTAAGTTGCAGATAGTCCTTTAAGTGTTACTAACATAGCACAAATGGCAATGCTTTATATAAACTGACCAGTGTTAATGATTTTCAACTAGAGGAAGTGCCAGTTAGTCCAACTGGTCAGTTTAAACAAAGTCTTGACAGTTTCTATGTTACAGATAGTCCTTTAAGTGTTACTATCATAGCACAAATGGCAATGTTTTATATAAAACTGACCAGTCTTAATGATTTTCACATAGAGGAAGTGCCAACTAGTCCAACTGGTCAGTTTAAACAAAGTCTTGACAGCTTTTATGTTACAGATAGTCCTTTAAGTGTTACTAATATAGCACAAATGGCAATTTATTTTTTAAATTGATCAATCTTAATGATTTTCCGCTAGAGGAAGTACCAACTGGTCAGTTTTAATAAGTCTTGAGAGTTTCTATGCTACAGATAGTCCTTTAAGTGTTGCTAACATAGCAGAAACGGCAATGTTTGATATAAAACTGACAAGTCTTAATGATTTTCCCCTTGATAAAGGGCCAATTAATCTAACTGGTCAGTTTAAACAAAGTCTTGACAGTTTCTAAGTTGCAGATAGTCCTTTATGTGTTACTAACATAGCACAAATGGCAATGCTTTATATAAACTGACCAGTGTTAATGATTTTCAACTAGAGGAAGTGCCAGTTAGTCCAACTGGTCAGTTTAAACAAAGTCTTGACAGTTTCTATGTTACAGATAGTCCTTTAAGTGTTACTATCATAGCACAAATGGCAATGTTTTATATAAAACTGACCAGTCTTAATGATTTTCAACTAGAGGAAGTGCCAGTTAGTCCAACTGGTCAGTTTAAAAAAAGTCTTGACAGTTTCTATGTTACAGATAGTCCTTTAAGTGTTACTAATATAGCACAAATGGCAATGTTTTATATAAAACTGACCAAGTCTTAATGATTTTCCCATAGAGGAAGGTCCAACTAGTCCAACTGGTCAGTTTTAAACAAAGTCTTGACAGTTTCTATGTTACAGATAGTCCTTTAAGTGTTACTAACATAGCACAAATGGCAATTTATTTTTTAAATTGATCAATCTTAATGATTTTCCGCTAGAGGAAGTACCAACTGGTCAGTTTAAACAAAGTCTTGACAGTTTCTATGTTACAGATAGTCCTTTAAGTGTTACTAACATAGCACAAATGGCAATGTTTATATAAAACTGACAAGTCTTAATGATTTTCAACTTGATAAAGGGCCAATTAATCTAACTGGTCAGTTTAAACAAAGTCTTGACAGTTTCTAATGTTACAGATAGTCCTTTAAGTGTTACTAACATAGCACAAATGGCAATGTTTTATATAAAACTGACCAGTCTTAATGATTTTCAACTAGAGGAAGTGCCAGTTAGTCCAACTGGTCAGTTTAAACAAAGTCTTGACAGTTTCTATGTCACAGATAATCCTTTAAGTGTTACTATTATAGGGTAAATGGCAATGTTTTGTATAAAACTGACCAGTCTTAATGATTTTCCCCTAGATGAAGGGCCAATTAAGCCAACTGGTCAGTTTAAACAAAGTCTTGACATTCCTTTAAGTGTAACTAATATAGCACAAATGGCAACGTTTTATTTAAACTCACCAGACTTAATTGTTTTTCCTTAGAGGTTGGGCGAACTGGTCAGTTTAAATAAAGCCTTGACAGTTTCTATGTTTCATATAGTCCTTTAAGTGCTACTAACATAGCAGAAATGGGGATGTATTATATAAAAATGACCATTCTTCATGAAGTTACGCTAGAGAATGAGCCAGTTAGTCCAACTGGCCAGTTTAAAAAATTCGTGACAGTTTCTGTTACAGATAGTCCTTTAAGTGTTACTAACATTGCCAGTTAGTCCAACTAGTCAGTTTAAAGAAAGTCTTGACAGTTTCTAAGTTGCAGATAGTCCTTTATGTGTTACTAACATAGCACAAATTGCAATGCTTTATATAAACTGACCAGTGTTAATGATTTTCAACTAGAGGAAGTGCCAGTTAGTCCAACTGGTCAGTTTAAACAAAGTCTTGACAGTTTCTATGTTACAGATAGTCCTTTAAGTGTTACAAACATAGCACAAATAGCAATGTTTTGTATAAACTGACCTGTCTTAATGATTTTCCCCTATATGAAGGGCCAATTAATCCAACTGGTCAGTTTAAACAAAGTCTTGACATTCCTTTAAGTGTAACTAATATAGCACAAATGGCAACGTTTTATTTAAACTCACCAGACTTAATGGTTTTTCCTTAGAGGTTGGGCGAACTGGTCAGTTTAAATAAAGCCTTGACAGTTTCTATGTTTCATATAGTCCTTTAAGTGCTACTAACATAGCAGAAATGGGGATGTATTATATAAAAATGACCATTCTTCATGAAGTTACGCTAGAGAATGAGCCAGTTAGTCCAACTGGCCAGTTTAAAAAATTCTTGACAATTTCTGTTACAGATAGTCCTTTAAGTGTTACTAACATTGCCAGTTAGTCCAACTAGTCAGTTTAAAGAAAGTCTTGACAGTTTCTATGTTACAGATAGTCCTTTAAGTGTTACTAACATAGCACAAATGGCAATGTTTTGTATAAAACTGACCAGTCTTAATGATATTCCCATAGAGGAAGTGCCAGTTAGTCCAACTGGTCAGTTTAAAAAAAGTCTTGACAGTTTCTATGTTACAGATAGTCCTTTAAGTGTTACTAACATAGCACATATGGCAGTCTTTTATATAAAACTGAGCAGTCTTAATGATATTCCCATAGAGGAAGTGCCAGTTAGCACAACTGGCCAGTTTAAATAAATTCTTGCCAGTTTCTATGTTACAGATAGTCCTTTAAGTGGTACTAACAAACCACAAATGGCAATATTTTGTATAAACTGACCAGTTTAATGTTTTTTCCCTAGAGGAAGTGCCAGTTAGTCCAACTGGTCAGTTTTAATAAAGTCTTGAGAGTTTCTATGCTTCATATAGTCCTTTAAGTGTTACTAACATAACACAAATGGCAATGTTTTATATAAAACTGACCAGTCTTAATGATTTTCTCCGAGATGAATGGGCCAATTAATTCAACTGGTCAGTTTAAACAAAGTCTTGACAGTTTATATATGTTACAGATAGTCCTTCAAGTGCTAATAACATTGCCAGTTAGTCCAACTGGTCAGTTTAAAAAAAGTCTTGACAGTTTCTATGATACAGATAGTCATTTTAAGTGTCACTAACATAGCACAAATGGCAATGTTTTACTTATACTGACCAACTGGTCAGTTAAATAAAGTCTTGAAAGTTTCTATGCTTTATACAGTCCTTTAAGTGTTACTAACTTAGCACAAATGGCAATGTTTTATATAAAACTGATCAGTCTTAATAATTTTAACCTAGAGGAAGGGCCATTTAGTCCAACTGGTCGGTTTAAACAAAGTCTTGACAGTTTCTATGTTACAGATAGTCATTAAGTGTTACTAACATAGCACAAATGGCAATGTTTTATATAAAACTGACTAGTCTTAATAATTTTCCCTTAGAGGAATGGCCAACTAGTCCAACTGGTCAGTTTAAACAAAGTCTTGAAAGTTTTTATGTTACAGATAGTCCTTTAAGTGTTACTAACATAGCACAAATGGCAATGTTTAATATAAAACTGACAAGTTGATTTTCCCATAGACGCCAGCTAGTCCAACTGGTCAGTTTAAACAAAGTCTTGACAGTTTCTATGTTACAGATAGTCCTTTAAGTGTTACTATCATAGCATAAATGGCAATGTTTTATATAAAACTGACCAGTCTTAATGATTTTCACATAGAGGAAGGGCCAACTAGTCCAACTGGTCAGTTTAAACAAAGTCGTGACAGCTTTTATGTTACAGATAATCCTTTAAGTGTTACTAATATAGCAGAAATGGCAATTTATTTTTTAAATTGATCAATCTTAATTATTTTCCGCTAGAGGAAGTACCAACTGGTCAATTTTAATAAGTCTTGAGAGTTTCTATGCTACAGATAGTCCTTTAAGTGTCGCTAACATAGCAGAAACGGCAATGTTTGATATAAAACTGACAAGTCTTAATGATTTTCCCCTTGATAAAGGGCCAATTAATCTAACTGGTCAGTTTAAACAAAGTCTTGACAGTTTCTAAGTTGCAGATAGTCCTTTATGTGTTACTAACATAGCACAAATGGCAATGCTTTATATAAACTGACCAGTGTTAATGATTTTCAACTAGAGGAAGTGCCAGTTAGTCCAACTGGTCAGTTTAAACAAAGTCTTGACAGCTTCTATGTTACAGATAGTCCTTTAAGTGTTACTATCATAGCACAAATGGCAATGTTTTATATAAAACTGACCAGTCTTAATGATTTTCACATAGAGGAAGGGCCAACTAGTCCAACTGGTCAGTTTAAACAAAGTCTTGACAGCTTTTATGTTACAGATAGTCCTTTATGTGTTACTAACATAGCACAAATGGCAATGCTTTATATAAACTGACCAGTGTTAATGATTTTCAACTAGAGGAAGTGCCAGTTAGTCCAACTGGTCAGTTTAAACAAAGTTTTGACAGTTTCTATGTTACAGATAGTCCTTTAAGTGTTACAAACATAGCACAAATGGCAATGTTTTGTATAAACTGACCTCTCTTAATGATTTTTCCCTAGATGAAGGGCTAATTAATCCAACTGGTCAGTTTAAACAAAGTCTTGACAGTCCTTTAAGTGTTACTAATATAGCACAAATGGCAACGTTTTATTTAAACTCACCAGACTTAATGGTTTTTCCTTAGAGGTTGGGCGAACTGGTCAGTTTAAATAAAGCCTTGACAGTTTCTATGTTTCATATAGTCCTTTAAGTGATACTAATAATAATAATATACTCATGTTGCTGCCGTAGCGCTTACGCCATTGACCACGCACCCACAGACGCAGGCGGAGCTTGTAAGACCTCCAGTCAGAGGACAAGAGCAAGAACAACCAGAGACCACACAATCCTGATCATCATACAATTCCTTCTTCCTAGTCTCCCATATCAGTAATACAAAGCTCTTAACTAGCTTTAATAATGCTTTAAAATCATCCCTGTTCCAATTCTCAAACCCTAAAATAAAACTTGCCTTATTAAAATTATCAAGTGTACTAAACTCCCCAAACCTCCCCCCCAATAGATTTTCTAATTCAACCATGAAATTATTTCTAATGCTGTCATATGCTGGACACTCCCAGAGAACATGTACCACACTCTCACATTCACCCCTGCATAATTTACACTGCCTATCATCATTTTTACCCCTATGTCTTCCTAACTCTTCATTCAGACCGTTCGTACCTGACCGAAACTTAAACAATAATCTTGTACCCGGATCACCTACCCCCTGCAAATAATTCTTGAATTTTATTTCCTTACAGAAAGACTTGTACAGATTCAACTTAACTTTAGTATTCAAGACGTCATTAAAGTCCTTGTATTCTCTATCCCTCAACGCTTTGTCTACCGTATCTAAAAACAAATTAATATTATCTGCAGCTAATACCTCTTGGCTATCTAAATCTAACTGCAGCAGCAATTCATTAATTACTTTCATCCAAGTTTTCCTCTGCCTACCTCTACATGGTTTCACTTCCCACTCAGCATCTAATAGTACTCTAGGATACCGCTCATTATCAAACTTATTGACTTTATACTACCACTTAAGTTTGCTTCTATCCCTCCTCCCTTTCAAGGACTCTAACCCCATATCTCCCCTTACCGCTTCATTACACGTTTTGGAAGAGCAGCCAAGTATCTTCTTAGCTGCTCCTAGCTGAATGGATTCTAAGGAAGCTGCCTGTCGTTTATTACAAGCCCACACTTCACTACCGTATTCTAAAGTAGGACGAAGTACTGAAACTAACAATAATCTCCTTGCAACGGTACTGATATTCCTATTACTTACAAACCAGTGCAAACGATTAAGCTTTTTCTTCCCATTATCAATTACCTTCTGTACATGACTATCCCATGACCCATTCTCAGCAAATTCAATCCCCAAGTAACAGTAACTTACAACCCTTGGAATTACGTTATCTCCCCACTTCCACGCACACATATCTGTAATAGCCACCTTAGAAAATACCACAACAGCACTCTTTTTGATGTTAGATTTCAACCTCCATTTGTTACAAAACCCTTGTACTACATTAATCAACTTTTGTAAATCCTCTGCATTAGTAGTTAAACCAACAAAATCATCTGCAAACATTAGTCCCCCAACCTTAACATCATTCTTAATGATTATACCAAGCCCAGCTTTCTCAACCTCATCTAGTAACTGATTAATAAAAATGGAAAATAGGATAGGCGATAGACTACAACCCTGTGCTACCCCCTGGCTTATATCAAATGGTTTGGATTTTTCCCCCTCCAGTAAAACAGCACTCTCTGTAATGTCATACATCTTCTTAATAACTCTCCACATCCTACACCTAGCTTTAAGTGATACTAACATAGCAGAAATAGGGATGTATTATATAAAAATGACCATTCTTCATGAAGTTACGCTAGAGAATGAGCCAGTTATTCCAACTGGCCAGTTTAAAAAATTCTTGACAGTTTCTGTTACAGATAGTCCTTTAAGTGTTACTAACATTGCCAGTTAGTCCAACTAGTCAGTTTAAAGAAAGTCTTGACAGTTTCTATGTTACAGATAGTCCTTTAAGTGTTACTAACATAGCACATATGGCAGTCTTTTATATAAAACTGACCAGTCTTAATGATATTCCCATAGAGGAAGTGCCAGTTAGCACAACTGGCCAGTTTAAATAAATTCTTGCCAGTTTCTATGTTACAGATAGTCCTTTAAGTGGTACTAACAAACCACAAATGGCAATATTTTGTATAAACTGACCAGTTTAATGTTTTTTCCCTAGAGGAAGTGCCAGTTAGTCCAACTGGTCAGTTTTAATAAAGTCTTGAGAGTTTCTATGCTTCATATAGTCCTTTAAGTGTTACTAACATAACACAAATGGCAATGTTTTATATAAAACTGACCAGTCTTAATGATTTTCTCCTAGATGAATGGGCCAATTAATTCAACTGGTCAGTTTAAACAAAGTCTTGACAGTTTATATATGCTACAGATAGTCCTTCAAGTGCTAATAACATTGCCAGTTAGTCCAACTGGTCAGTTTAAAAAAAGTCTTGACAGTTTCTATGTTACAGATAGTCATTTTAAGTGTCACTAACATAGCACAAATGGCAATGTTTTACTTATACTGACCAACTGGTCAGTTAAATAAAGTCTTGAAAGTTTCTATGCTTCATATAGTCCTTTAAGAGTTACTAACTTAGCACAAATGGCAATGTTTTATATAAAACTGATCAGTCTTAATAATTTTAACCTAGAGGAAGGGCCATTTAGTCCAACTGGTCGGTTTAAACAAAGTCTTGACAGTTTCTATGTTACAGATAGTCATTAAGTGTTACTAACATAGCACAAATGGCAATGTTTTATATAAAACTGATCAGTCTTAATGATTTTGCGCTAGAGGAAGTGCCAACTGGTCAGTTTAAATAAAGTCTTGACAGTTTCTATGTTACAGATAGTCCTTTAAGTGTTACTAACATAGCACAAATGGCAATGTTTAATATAAAACTGACAAATTGATTTTCCCATAGAGGAAGTGCCAGTTAGTCCAACTGGTCAGTTTAAACAAAGTCTTGACAGTTTCTATGTTACATATAGTCCTTTAAGTGTTACTTTCATAGCACAAATGGCAATGTTTTATATAAAACTGACCAGTCTTAATGATTTTCACATAGAGGAAGGGCCAACTAGTCCAACTGGTCAGTTTAAACAAAGTCTTGACAGTTTCTATGTTACAGATAGTCCTTTATGTGTTACTAACATAGCACAAATGGCAATGCTTTATATAAACTGACCAGTGTTAATGATTTTCAACTAGAGGAAGTGCCAGTTAGTCCAACTGGTCAGTTTAAACAAAGTCTTGACAGCTTCTATGTTACAGATAGTCCTTTAAGTGTTACTAATATAGCACAAATGGCAATTTATTTTTTAAATAGATCAATCTTAATGATTTTCCGCTAGAGGAAGTGCCAACTGGTCAGTTTGAATAAGTCTTGAGAGATTCTATGCTACAGATAGTCCTTTAAGTGTCGCTAACATAGCAGAAACGGCAATGTTTAATATAAAACTGACAAGTCTTAATGATTTTCCCCTTGATAAAAGGCCAATTAATCTAACTGGTCAGTTTAAACAAAGTCTTGACAGTTTCTAAGTTGCAGATAGTCCTTTATGTGTTACTAACATAACACAAATGGCAATGCTTTATATAAACTGACCAGTGTTAATGATTTTCAACTAGAGGAAATGCCAGTTAGTCCAACTGGTCAGTTTAAACAAAGTCTTGACAGTTTCTATGTTACAGATAGTCCTTTAAGTGTTACAAACATAGCACAAATGGCAATGTTTTGTATAAACTGACCTGTCTTAATGATTTTCCACTAAATGAAGGGCCAATTAATCCAACTGGTCAGTTTAAACAAAGTCTTGACAGTCCTTTAAGTGGTAATTACTAATATAGCACAAATGGCAACGTTTTATTTAAACTCACCAGACTTAATGGTTTTTCCTTAGAGGTTGGGCCAACTGGTCAGTTTAAATAAAGCGTTGACAGTTTCTATGTTTCATATAGTCCTTTAAGTGCTACTAACATAGCAGAAATGGGGATGTATTATATAAAAATGACCATTCTTCATGAAGTTACGCTAGAGAATGAGCCAGTTAGTCCAACTGGCCAGTTTAAAAAATTCTTGACAGTTTTTGTTACAATTAGTCCTTTAAGTGTTACTAACATTGCCAGTTAGTCCAACTAGTCAGTTTAAAGTAAGTCTTGACAGTTTCTATGTTACAGATAATCCTTTAAGTGTTACTAACATAGCACAAATGGCAATGTTTTGTATAAAACTGACCAGTCTTAATGATATTCCCATAGAGGAAGTGCCAGTTAGTCCAACTGGTCAGTTTAAAAAAAGTCTTGAGAGTTTCTATGTTACAGATAGTCCTTTAAGTGTTACTAACATAGCACATATGGCAATGTTTTACTTATACTGACCATCTGGTCAGTTAAATAAAGTCTTGAAAGTTTCTATGCTTCATACAGTCCTTTAAGTGTTACTAACTTAGCACAAATGGCAATGTTTTATATAAAACGGATCAGTCTTAATAATTTTAACCTAGAGGAAGGGCCATTTAGTCCAACTGGTCAGTTTAAACAAGTCTTGACAGTTTCTATGTTACAGATAGTCATTAAGTGTTACTAACATAGCACAAATGGCAATGTTTTATATAAAACTGATCAGTCTTAATGATTTTCCGTTAGAGGAAGTGCCAACTGGTCAGTTTAAATAAAGTCTCGACAGTTTCTATGTTACAGATAGTCCTTTAAGTGTTACTAACATAGCACAAATGGCAATGTTTTCTATAAAACTGACTAGTCTTAATAATTTTCCCTTAGAGGAAGGACCAACTAGTCCAACTGGTCAGTTTAAACAAAGTCTTGAAAGTTTTTATGTTACAGATAGTCCTTTAAGTGTTACTAACACAGCACAAATGGCAATGTTTAATATAAAACTGACAAGTAGATTTTCCCATAGAGGAAGTGCCAGTTAGTCCAACTGGTCAGTTTAAACAAAGTCTTGACAGTTTCTATGTTACAGATAGTCCTTTAAGTGTTACTATCATAGCACAAATGGCAATGTCCTAGAGGAAGTGCAAACTGGCCAGTTTAAATAAAGTCTTGACAGATTCTATGTTTCATATAGTCCTTTAAGCGTTACTATCATAGCAGAAATGGCAATGTTTTATATAAAACTGACCAGTCTTAATGATTTTCCCTCAGATTAAAGGCCAATTAATCTAACCGGTCAGTTTAAACAATGTCTTGACAGTTTCTATGTTACAGATAGCCCTTTAAGTGTTACTATCATAGCAGAAATGGCGATGTTTTATATTAAAACGTCCATTCTTAATGATTTTTCCCTAGAGGAAGTGCCAGTTTGTCTAACAGGCTAGTTAAAACTATTGACAGTTTCTATGTTACAGATAGTCCTTCAAGTGTTAATAACATTGCCAGTTAGTCCAACTGGTCAGTTTAAAGTTTCTTTGCTACAGATAGTCCTTTAAGTGTCACTAACATAGCACAAATGACAATGTCCTAAGTGCAAATTGGCCAGTTTAAATAAAGTCTTGACAGATTCTATGTTTCATATAGTCCTTTAAGCGTTACTAACATAGCAGAAATGGCAATGTTTTATATAAAACTGATCAGTCTTAATGATTTTCCTTCAGATTAAGGGCCAATTAATCTAATCGGTCAGTTTAAACAATGTCTTGACAGTTTCTATGTTACAGATAATCCTTTAAGTGTTACTAACATAGCACAAATGGCAATGTTTTATATCAAACTGACCAGTCTTAATGATTTTCACATAGAGGAAATGCCAGTTAGTCCAACTGGTCAATTTAGAAAGTCTTGACAGTTTCTATGTTACAGATAGTCCTTTAAGTGTTACTAACAGAGCACAAATGACAGTGTTTTATATAAAACTGACCAGTCTTAATGATTTTCACATAGAGGAAATGCCAGTTAGTCCAACTGGTCAGTTTAGAAAGTCTTGACAATTTCTATGTTACAGATAGTCCTTTAAGTGTTACTAACATAGCACAATTGGCAATGTTTAATTTAAACTGACAAGTCTTTATGATTTTCCCCTAGAGGAAAGTTGCAGATAGTCCTTTATGTTTTACTAATATAGCACAAATGGCAATGCTTTTTATAAACTGACCTGTGTTAATGATTTTCAACTAGAGGAAGTGCCAGTTAGTCCAACTGGTCAGATTAAATAAAGTCTTGACAGTTTCTATGTTACAGACAGTCCTTTAAGTGATACTAACATAGCAAAAATGGCAATGTTTCGTATAAAACTGACCAGTCTTAATGATTTTCCCCTAAATGAAGTACCAATTAAACCAACTGGTGAGTTTAAACAAAGTCTTG
This sequence comes from Phakellia ventilabrum, assembly GCA_963921505.1. Classification (NCBI taxonomy): domain Eukaryota; kingdom Metazoa; phylum Porifera; class Demospongiae; order Axinellida; family Axinellidae; genus Phakellia; species Phakellia ventilabrum. Next base: position 3,077,248 of record OY997390.1, read on the forward strand.
ACAGTCCTTTAAGTGTTACTAATATAGCACAAATGGCAATGTTTTATTAAAACTGATCAGACTTAATGGTTTTTCCTTAGAGGTTGGGCCAACTGGTCAGTTTAAATAAAGCCTTGACAGTTTCTATGTTTCATATAGTCCTTTAAGTGTTGCTAACATAGCACAAATGGCAATGTTTTATAAAAGAATGACCATTCTTAATGATTTTCCCCTAGAGGAAGTGCTAGTTAGTCCAACTGGTGAGTTTAAAGAAAGTCTTGACATTTTCTTTGTTCCAGATAGTTCTTTAAGTGTTGCTAACATAGCACAAATGGCAATGATTTATATAAACTGACCAGTGTTACTGATTATTCCCTAGATGAAGTGCCAGTTAGTACAACTGGTCAGTTTGAGTAAAGTCTTGACAGTTCCTATGTTACAGATAGTCCTTTAAGTGTTACAAGCATAGCACAAATGGCAATGTTTTTTATAAACTGACCAGTCTTAATGATTTTCCCGTAGAGAATGGGCCAATTAGTCCAACTGGTCAGTTTAAATAAAGTCTTGACAGTTTCTATGTTACAAATAGTCGTTTAAGGGTTACTAACATAACACAATTGGCAATGTTTTATTTAAACTGACCAGTCTTAGTGATTTTCCCCTAGAGGAAGTGCCAACAGGTCAGTTTAAATATAGTCTTGACAGTTTCTCTGTTTCATGTAGTCCTTTAAGTGTTACTAACATAGCAGAAATGGCAATGTTTTATACAAAAATGCCCATTCTTAATGATTTTTTTACTAGAGGAAGTGCCAATTAGTCCAACTTGTCAGTTAAAATAAATTCTTGACAGTTTCTATGTTACAGATAGTCCTTTAAGTGTTAATAACATTGCCAGTTAGTCCAACAGGTAAGTTAAAAAAAATCTTGACAGTTTGTATGTTACAGATGGTCTTTAAGTGTTATTAACATAGCACAAATGGCAATGTTTTACATAAAACTGACCAGTCTTAATGATTTTCCCCTAGAGGAAGTGCCAGTTAGTACAACTGGCCAGTTTTAATAAATTCTTGACAGTTTCTATGTTACTGATATTCCTTTAAGTGTTACTAACGTTGTCAGTTAGTCCAACTAAAAAAGGTCTTGACAGTTTCTATGTTACAGATAGTCCTTTAAGTGTTACTATAATAGCACAAATGGCAACGTTTTGTATAAACTGACCAGTGTTAATGATTTTACTCTAGCCAGTTAGTCCAAGTGGTCAGTTTAAATAATGTCTAGAGAGTTTCTATGCTTCATATCGTCCTTTAAGTGTAACTAACATAGCACAAATGGCAATGTTTTATATAAAACTGAAGAGTCTTAATGATTTTCTCCTAGATAAAAGGCCAATTAATCCAACTGGTAATTTTAAACAAAGACTTGACAGTTTCTATGTTACAGATAGCCCGTTAAGTGTTACTAACATAGCAGAAATGGCGATGTTTTATACTAAAATGTCCATTCTTAATGATTTTTCCCTGGAGGAAGTGCCAGTTAGTCCAACTGCCACGTTATAATTCTTGACAGTTTCTATGTTACAGATAGTCTTTCAAGTGTTAATAACATTGCCAGTTAGTCCAACTGGTCAGTTTAAAAAAAGTCTTGACAGTTTTTATGTTACAGATAGTCCTTTAAGTGTTACTAACATAGCAGAATTGGCAATGTTTTATATAAAACTGACCAATCTTAATGATTTTCCACTTGAGGAATGGCCAATTAGTCCAAATGGTCAGTTTAAACAAAGTCTTGACAGTTTCTATGTTACAGATTGTCGATTAAGAGTTACTAGCTTAGCAGAAATGGCAAAGTTTTATTAAAACGGACCAGTGTTGATGATGATTTTTCCCTAGAGGAACTGCCAGCTAGTCCAACTGGTCAGTTTAAACAAAGTCTTGACAGTTTCTATGTTACATATAGTCCTTTAAGTGTTACTAGCATAGCACAAATGGCAATGTTTTGTATAAACTGACCAGTGTTAACGATTTTCCCTCTAGAGGAAGTGCCAATTAGTCGAACTGGTCAGTTTAAATAAAGCCTTTAGGGTTTCTATGCTTCATATAGTGCTTCATATAGTCCTTTTAGTGTTACTAACATAGCGTAAATGGCAATGTTTTATATAAAACTGACCAGTCTTAATGATTTTCTCCTACATGAAGGGCCAATTAATCCAACTGGTCAGTTTAAACAAAGTCTTGACAGTTTCTATGTTACAGATAGCCCTTTAAGTGTTACTATCATAGCAGAAATGGCGATGTTTTATATTAAAATGTCCATTCTTAATGATTTTTCCATAGAGGAAGTGCCAGTTTGTCTAACACGTTAGTTAAAATTATCGACAGTTTCTATGTTACAGATAGTCCTTCAAGTGTTAATAACATTGCCAGTTAGTCCAACTGGTCAGTTTAAAGTTTCTTTGCTACAGATAGTCCTTTAAGTGTCACTAACATAGCACAAATGGGATTGTTTTACTTAAACTGACCAGTCTTAATGATTTTCCCCTAGAGGAAGTGCCAACTGTGGCAGTTAAATAAAGTCTTGAGAGTTTCTATGCTTCATATAGTCCTCTAAGTGTTACTAACATACCACAAATGGCAATGTTTAAAATAAAAATGTCCATTCTTAATGATTTTTTTCCTAGAGGAAGTGCCAGTTAGTCCAACTAGCCAGTTAAAATAAATTCTTGACAGTTTCTATGTTACAGATAGTCCTTTAACTGTTAATAACATTGCCAGTTAGTCCAACTGGTCAGTTTAAAAAAAGTCTTGACAGTTTCTATGTTACAGATAGTCCTTTAAGTTTCACTAACATAGCACAAGTGGCAATGTTTTATATAAAACTGACCAGACTTAATGATTTTTCCCTAGAGGAAGTGCCAGCTAGACCAACTGGCCAGTTAAAATAAATTCTTGACAGTTTCTATGTTACAGATAGTCCTTTAAGTGTTACTAACATAGCACAAATGGCAATGTTTTATTTAATCTGACCAGTCTTAACCATTTTTCCCCTAGAGGAAGTGCCAACTGGTCAGTATAAATAAAGTCTTGACATATTCTATGTTTCATATAGTCTTTCAAGTGTTACTAACATAGTAGAAATGGCAATGTTTTAAATAAAAATGACCATTCTTAATGACTTTCCCGTCTTAATTTTTCCCCTATAGGAGGGGCCACTTAGTCCAACTAGTCTGTTTAAACAAAGTCTTGACAGTTTCTATGTTACAGATAGTCCTTTAAGTGTTACTAACATAGCACAAATGGCAATGTCCTAGAGGAAGTGCAAACTGGCCAGTTTAAATAAAGTCTTGACAGATTCTATGTTTCATATAGTCCTTTAAGCGTTACTATCATAGCAGAAATGGCAATGTTTTATATAAAACTGACCAGTCTTAATGATTTTCCCTCAGATTAAAGGCCAATTAATCTAACCGGTCAGTTTAAACAATGTCTTGACAGTTTCTATGTTACAGATAGCCCTTTAAGTGTTACTATCATAGCAGAAATGGCGATGTTTTATATTAAAACGTCCATTCTTAATGATTTTTCCCTAGAGGAAGTGCCAGTTTGTCTAACAGGCTAGTTAAAACTATTGACAGTTTCTATGTTACAGATAGTCCTTCAAGTGATAATAACATTGCCAACTGGTCAGTTTAAAGTTTCTTTGCTACAGATAGTCCTTTAAGTGTCACTAACATAGCACAAATGACAATGTCCTAGAGGAAGTGCAAACTGGCCAGTTTAAATAAAGTCTTAACAGATTCTATGTTTCATATAGTACTTTAAGCGTTACTAACATAGCAGAAATGGCAATGTTTTATATAAAACTGATCAGTCTTAATGATTTTCCTTCAGATTAAGGGCCAATTAATCTAATCGGTCAGTTTAAACAATGTCTTGACAGTTTCTATGTTACAGATAGTCCTTTAAGTGTTACTAACATAGCACAAATGGCAATGTTTTATATCAAACTGACAAGTCTTAATGATTTTCACATAGAGGAAATACCAGTTAGTCCAACTGGTCAATTTAGAAAGTCTTGACAGTTTCTATGTTACAGATAGTCCTTTAAGTGTTACTAACAGAGCACAAATGACAGTATTTTATATAAAACTGACCAGTCTTAATGATTTTCCCCTAGAGAAAGGGCCAATTAGTCCAACTAGCAGAACTGGCAATCTTTTAGTTAACCTGACTAGTCTTAGGATACGGGCCAGTTAGTCCAACTGGTCAGTTTCAATAAAGTCTTGACAGTTTCCAAGTCACAGATAGTCTGTTAAGTGTTACTAACAGCAGAACTGGCAATCTTTTAGTTAAACTGACCAGTCTTAATGATTATCCCTTAAGATACGGGCAAGTTAGTCCAATTAGTCACTTTAAATAAAGTCTCGATAGTTTCTATGTCACAGATAGTCCTTTAAGTGTTACTAACATAGCAGAACTGGCAATGTTTTAGTTAAACTGAACCATCAACAGCAGAAATCGCAGGCACACCAGGAGCAGGAATGAACAGCAGTAACAACAGGAACACTACGAAACAGCAAGAACTGCAGGAACAACAAGGAACTGCAGGAACACAGCCGAACAACAGGAACAGTACGGAACAGCAGGAACAGCAAGAAAAGCAGAAGTAGTAAGAACAAAATGGAACAGTTAGTCCAACTGGTGAGTTTAAACAAAGTCTTGACAGTTTCTATGTTACAGATAGTCCTTTAACAGTTACTAACATAGCACAAATGACAATGTTTCATTTAAACTGACCAGTCTTAATGATTTTATCCTAGAGGAAGTGCTAACTGGTCAGTTTAATTAAAGTCTTGAGAGTTTCTATGCTTCATATAGTCCTTTAAGTGTTACTAACATAGCACAAATGGCAATGTTTTATATAAAACTGACGAGTCTTAATGATTTTCCCCTAGAGGAAGGGCCAATTACTCCAACTGGTCAGTTTAAACAAAGTCTTGACAGTTTCTATGTCACAGATAGTCCTTGAAGTGTTACTAACATAGCAGAACTGGCAATGTTTTAGTTAAACTGACCAATCTTAACCATCAACAGCAGAAATCGCAGTAACACCAGGAGCAGGAAGGAACAGCAGGAACAACAGGAACACTACGAAACAGCAAGAACTGCAGGAACAACAAGGAACTGCAGAAACACAGCGGAACAGCAGGAACAGTACAGAACAGCAGGAACAGCATGAATACATTGGAAAAGCTGGAACAGCAGAAACAGCAAGGAACAGCAGGAATACAACGGAACGGCAGGAACAGTAAGGAACAGCAGGAATACAACCGAACAGCAGGAACAGCAGGATCAGCAAGGAACAGGAGGAACAGCAGGAACACAACAGAACAACAGGAACAGCAGGATCAGCAGGAACAACAAGGAACAGCAGGAACAGCATGGAACTGCAGAAAAAGCTGGAACGCAACGGAAAAGCTGGAAGAGCAGAAACAGCCAGGAATGGTAGGAATACAACGGAACAGTAGGAACAGCAAGGAAAAGCAGAAGTAGTAAGAACAAAATGGAACAGCAGAAACAGTAGGAACAGCAGGGAACAGCAGGAACGCAACGAACAACAGGAACAGCAAGAACAGCAGGAATACAACCGAACAGCAGGAACAGCAGGAACAGCAAGGAACAGGAGGAACAGGAGGAACACAACAGAACAGCAGGATCAGCAGGAACAGCAAGGAACATTTTGAACAGCACGGAACAACAGAAACAACAGAAACACAGCGCATTAACAGGAACATTAACAACAGCAAGGAACAGCAAGGATCAGTAGAAAAGCAACAGAACAGCTGGACCTGAAGGGACTGGAAGGAGCAGCAGAAACAGCAAGGAACAGCAGGAAAACAACAGAACAACAGGAACAGCGGGAACAGCAAGGAACAGCAGCAACACAACGGAACGGCAGGAACAGCAAGGAACAGCAGGAGTAGCAAGTACACAAAGGAACAGCAGGAACAGCATGAACACAACGGAACAGCAGGAACAGCAAAGAACAGCAGCAGTAGCAAGTACACAACAAAACAGCAGGAACAGCAGGAACAGTAGGAACACCACGGAACAGCAGGAACAGCATGGAACAGCAGGAACAGCTGGAACACAACGGAAAAGCTTGAAGAGCAGAAACAGCAAGGAACAGTAGAAATACAACGAAACAGCAGGAACAGCAAGGAACAGCAGAAGTAGTAAGAACACAACGGAACAGCAGAAACAGTAGGAACAGCAAGGCACAGCAGGAACACAACGGAACAGCAGGAACAGCAAGGAACAACATGAATACAACGGAACAGCATGAACAGCAGGAACAGCAGGGAACAGCAGGAACAGCAGAAACAGCAGGATCAGCAGGAACAGCAAAAAAACAGCATGAACAGCAAGGAACAGCAGGACACCACTGAACAGCAGGAACAGCACGGAACCGCAGGAACAGTAAGGAAAAGCAGGAACAGCAGGAACACGACAGAACAGCAGGAACAGCACAGAAGAGCAGGAACATCAGGAACACAACGGAACAGCAGGAACAGCAGGAACAGCAAGGAACAGCAGGAATACAACAGAACAGCATGAACAGCAGGAACAGAAAAGAACAGCAGGAACAGCAGGAACACAACGAAACAGCAAAAACAGCAGGATCAGCAGGAACAGCAAAAAACAGCACGAACAGCAAGGAGCAGCAGGAACACCACTGAACAGCAGGAACACCACGGAACAGCAGGAACATCACGGAACAGCAGAAACACAACGGAACATCAGGAACAGCAAGGAACAGCAGGAACACAATGGAACAGCGGAAACAGCAGTAACAGCAAGGAACAGCAGGAACACAACGGAAGTGCAGGAATAGCAGGAACAGCGAGGATCAGCAAGGAACAGCAGGAAGATAACGGAACAGCAGGAACAGCAGGAACCGCAAGCAACAGCAGGAACACAATGGAACAGCAAGAACAGCAGGAACAGCAAGGAACCACAAGCACACAACGGAACAGCCGGAACAGCAAGGAACATCTACGAACTGCAGGAACAGCAAGGAACAGTAAAAACAGCAGGAACATCACAGTATAGCAGGAATAGCAGGAACAGCAGGAACACCACGGAACAACAGGAACAGAAGGAAGAGCAAGCAACAAAAGGAACACCAAGGAACAACAGGAACAGCAAGGACCAGCAGGAACACAACGGAATGGCAGGAACAGCAAGGAACAGCAGGAACACAACCGAACAGCAGGAACAGCAATGAACAACAGGAACACAACGGAACAGCAGGAACAGCAGTAACAGCAGGAACACAACGGAACATCAGGAACAGCAGAAACTGCAAGGAACAGCAGGTACAGCAGGAACACAACGGAACAGTAGGAACAGCAGGAACAGCAAGGAACAGCAGGAATACAACAGAACAGCATGAACAGCAGGAACAGAAAAGAACAGCAGGAACAGCAGAAACACAACGAAACAGCAAAAACAGCAGGATCAGCAGGAACAGCAAAAAACAGCATGAACAGCAAGGAGCAGCAGGAACACCACTGAACAGCAGGAACAGTACGGAACAGCAGAAACACAACGGAACATCAGGAACAGCAAGAAACAGCAGGAACACAACGGAACAGCGGAAACAGCAGTAACAGCAAGGAACAGCAGGAACACAACGGAAGTGCAGGAATAGCAGGAACAGCACAGAACGGCAGGAACAGCAGCAACAGCAGGGAACAGCAGAAACAGCAGGAACACCACGGAACAGCAGGAACAGCAGGAACAGCAAGGAACAGCAAGGAACAGTAGGAACAGCTAGGAAAAGCAGGAACACAACAGAACGGGAAGAACAGCAAGGAACAGCAAGGAAAAATTGAGAAGCGTTCGGATAAATAGTTACAAAGATTTTTTTTTTGCACCAGTATGGCTTCATGCTCTTAAGTGGTAGTATATGGTCTGATAACCACAATGGGGCTATTGAACAGCAAGGAACAGCAAGGAACAGCAGGAACACAACGGAACAGCAAGGAACAGCAGGAACAGCAGGAAAAGCAGGAACAACACAGAACAGCAGGAACAGCAGCATCAGCAAAGAACAGTAGGAACAGCAGGAACACCACGCAACAGCAGGAACAGCAGGAACAGCAAGGAACAGCATGGAACAGTAGGAATACAACACAACAGCAGAAACAGCAAGGAAGAGTAGGAACAGCAAGGAACAGAAACGAACCGCAAGAACACAACGGAACAGCAGGAACAGCGGGAACAGCATGGAACAGCAAGAACACAACGGAACAGCAAGATCACTAAGAAACACGTAGGAACCGCAGGAACAGCAAGGAACAGTAGGAACCCCTTGGAACAGCAGGAACAGCACGATCACCACCGAAAGGGTAAAACAGCATGGAACAGCAGGAACAGCGGGTACACAACGGAACAGTAGGAATATCAGGAACAGCTATGAATAGCAGAAACAAAACGTAACAGCAGGAACAGCAAGAAACAGCAGGAATGCAACGGAACAGCATGTTCTTAATTCATTGCACGTGGAAGGCCACATATGTGGCCCGTATTGTAATGCAATTATTGTTGTAGTGCACGCGGGAGGCCACATACGTGGCCCGGATACTTCTTCAGTATATTATTTACACTACGCGAGGCAAGCGAGACTACTTCTGCCATATATGGACACTAAGGGGCATCCCCTACATATGCCTGGCTTCTGCTTACCAGTACCACAAGTACTGTAACCGCAAGTATTCCAATCGCGCGATGGCTGCCGATCGAGATAAGCGTGTTGAATCTATACAGGACGTCACAGTAGTGGTTTCTCATGAGCTGTGTAGGTGCCTACAACTGTCCCAAACATAACTGCTTCGTTTCCCCCAGCCTCAGCACCCTGGTTGACATCCTGATGGCTTTACATAGGTGAAAGAATTGAAACAATCGGTACGGTCAGGAGTTACCCACTGAAGTCCGCTGTAAACAGCAGCTTACCTTATGTATGGCTTTGTATAGCCTTACTAAGCTTGGTTAAGGCTTCTACACCAGCTTTTTAGGTACCGCTAAGCCATTAGAAGCTTGTGTAATTACAAATTAACCACAAGCACGCTGTCAGTTAATTAATTACACGTATACGCACAAATTACGTCATTTTTTAGTCGCGTGCAATGAGTTAAATGGTAGTATAAAGTCTGAATCACAATGGAGCTATTGAAAAGTGTTTGGATAAATAATTACAACGAAATTTTTTTGCGCTTGTATGGCTTCATGCTCTTAAGTGCTACGTAGTGTAGAGTCTGATAACCACAAATGAGCTATTGAAAAATGTGTAGCGTTCGGATAAATAGTTACAACGAATTTTTTTGCACTTGTATGGCTTCATGCTCTTAAGTGGTAGTATAGAGTCTGATAACCACAATGGAGCTATTGAAAAGCGTTTGGATAAATAGTTACGATTTTTTTTTGCACTTGTATGGCTTCATGCTCTTAAGTGGTAGTATAGAGTGTGATATCCACAAAGGGGTTTTTGAAAAATTTGAGAAACGTTCGGATAAATAGTTACAAAGAATTATTTGCACTTGTATGGCTTCATGCTCTTTAGTGGCTGTAACCATAATGGAGCTATTGGAAAATTTGAGAAGCGCTCGGATAAATAAATATAAAGAATTTTTTTGCACTTGTATGACTTCATGCTCTTAAGTGGTAGTATGGAGTCTGATAACCACAATGGAGCTATTGAAAAATTTGAGAAGCGTTCGGATAAAAAAAATTTTTTGCACTTGTATGGCTTCATGCTCTTAAGTGGTAGTATAGGTATATGTAATAGCATGGTTTGGAGTGAAATTTAGGATAAATTAAACGGAGTAATGTACCAAGGATGGGGTTAAATTATTTAACCCCATCCTTGGTACATTACTCCGTTTAATTTATCCCAAATTAACTTAAATTACACGAGGTGAAGCCGAGTGTAATTTACCATCCTAGGTACATTACGAGTATGATTTATCCAAAATTTCACTCCAAACCATGCTATCGCATGTTAATCTTATAGCTCCCAACAAGTGAAATTTCACATAACAACAGTGAAATTTCACATAGCAACAGTGAAATTTCACATAGCAACAGGGAAATATCAAGAAGAGTGAAATATCAAAATAATTTCATTGTTTCAAATAGGAGTTTACCATTAGCTCTACAATAGCTATGAGATTAAGTCTGATAACCACAATGGAGCTATTGAAAAAGTTGAGAAGCGTTCGGATAAATAGATAAAAAGAATTTTTTTGCACTTGTATGGCTTCATGCTCTTAAGTGGTTGTAGAGAGTCTGTTAACTCTTTACCGACCATTGCGCATGCGTATATTACGTCATTGCGTGACCACAAGAAATTAATCAGTGCACGTTGTCGAATAGCGGGTAGCGCCCACCGCCTCTGGCCGAAAGCTGAGCTGGAATTGTACTGGAAACTTTACAGAATTGGATAGAAGAGTCCTGAAGCTTCATTTTGATGTCTCATTCAAGTATTTTTGGCAGGGAGAGCAGCATCAACAGCAGGAGACACAAAACACAAAGGTAAAAATACAAGAGCGATAGGTAAATAAACTTGCTATTATCATTCAACAGAGCCTTCGTAGCACAAAGTAACTTATAAAAAGAATAAAGGGGTTCATATAGCATGCCTGGGACTAAAATCTGTGTGCTTCTGTCGTGGCAGGGGCACTCTGTTAGCCAGTATCGTCCTTCAATTACGCGGGTGTCGATCACCTAGTTATCATGGGAAATGATGGTCTTGGACGCTCCCACGGATCTGGCAAAGCATTTCATGCACTCTCTGTTGTTCTGCCATGGCCTCAGCAACTTCCCCCCCCTCTCCAGGTGTTCTCACCCCCAAAAGTCTGTTGTGCCTATCTGAAATAACAAAAAATCTTATTGATAACTAATAATAACCTGTATTACCCGCGCTTACACACAGATCCAGCTGACTGAGACGGCCATGGAGGATGATCAGGCCATTTCCAGATCAACACTGATGTTTTGGAATAGAGCCAGCTGTTTGCAGAGTTGCTAGCACTACACACAAGCCTAGAATATTCACTGTTATTAATTTGTTTACTGAGCAGCCATTATTCACTGTACAGTATATCGCGACTTGCATGGGAAGCCCCGAAAAGTTGGTGCTAAAATGAAAGGTTTTGTTCAGTATGACGTCACTATCTAGTGTGGGGATCTCCCTGGAATGTAGTTAAGCCGTTAGCACACGATCAGTTTTTAGGACGCGTATATGCGTCTTTGGTCGTACGCGGAATGTTAATTTAAGACGCGTATACGCGTCTTTGGTCGGTAAAGAGTTAAGTACAATGGAGCTATTGAAAAATTTGAGAAGCGTTCGGATAAATAGGTATAAAGAATTTTTTTGCACTTGTATGGCTTCATGTTCGTAAGTGGTAGTATAGAGTCTGATAACCACAATAGAGCTATTGAAAAATTTGAGAAACGTTCGGATAAATAGATATAAAGAATTTTTGGACTTGTAAGGCTTCATGCTCTTAAGTGGTAGTATAGAGTCTGATAACCACAATGGAGCTATTGAAAAATGTGAGAAGCGTTCGGATAAATAGATATAAAGAATTTTTTTGCACTTGTATGGCTTCATGCTCTTAAGTGGTAGTATAGAGTCTGATAACCACAATGGAGCTGTTGAAAATGTGAGAAGCATTCGGATAAATAGATATAAAGAATATTTTTTGCACCTGTATGGCTTCATGCTCTTAAGTGGTAGTATAGAGTCTGATAAGCACAATGCAGTTATTGAAAAATGTGAAAAGCGTTCGGATAAATAGATATAAAGAATTTTTTTGCGTTTGTATGGCTTCATACTCTTAAGTGGTTATATCTATTTATCCGAACGTTTCTCACATTTTTCAAAAGCTCCATTGTGGTTATCAAACTCTATACTACCACTTAAGAGCATGAAGCCACGAAAGTGTAAAAAATTATATCTATTTATCCGAACGCTTCTGAAATTTTTAAATAACTCCATGGTGCTTATCAGACTCTATACTAAAGAAATTTTTTAGTATTTGTATAGCTTAATGCTCTTAATTGGTCGTATAGAGTCTGATAACCACAATGGAGCTATTAATAAATTTGAGAAGCGCTCGGATAAATAGATATAAAGAAATTTTTTAGCACTTGTATGGCTTCATGCTCTTAAGTGGTAGTATAGAGTCTGATAACCACAATGGAGCTATGTGAGAGGCGTTTGGATAAATAGATATAAAGAAATTTTTTGCACTTGTATGGCTTCATGCTACTAAGTTGTAGTATAGAGTCTGATAAGCACAATGGAGTTATTGAACAATGTGAGAAGCGTTCGGTTAAATACATATAAAGAAATTTTTGCACCTGTATGGCTTCATGCTCTTAAGTGGTAGTATAGAGTCTGATAACTACAATGGAGCTATTAATAAATTTGAGAAGCGCTCGGATAAATAGAAATAAAGAAATTTTTTAGCACTTGTATGGCTTCATACTCTTAAGTGGTAGTGTAGAGTCTGATAAGCACAATGGAGCTATTGAAAAATTTGAGAAACGTTCAGATAAATAGATATAAAGAATTTTTTCATTTGTATGGCTTAATGATCTTAAGTGGCAGTGTAGTGTCTGTTAAGCACAATGTAGCTATTGAAAATTTTGAGAAGCGTTCGGATAATTAGATACAAAGAAAACAATTTGCACTTGTTTGGCTTCATGATCTTAAGTGGTAGTATAGAGTCCGATAACCACAATGGAGATATTGAAAAATGTGAATAGATATAAAGAATATTTTTGCACCTGTATGGCTTCATGCTCTTAAGTGGTAGTATAGAGTCTGATAAACACAATGCACTTATTGAAAAATGTGAAAAGCGTTCGGATGAATAGATATAAAGGAATTTTTTGCACCTGTATGGCTTCATGCTCTTAAGTGGTAGTATAGAGTCTAATAACCACAATGGAGGTATTGAAAAATGTGAGAAACGTAGAGATAAATAGATATAAAGAATTTTTTGCATTTGTATGACTTCATGCTCTTAAGTGGTAGTATAGAGTCTGATAACCACAATGGAGCTATTGTAAAATGTGAGAAACGTAGAGATAAATAGATAAAAAGAAAAAAATTGCACTTGTATGTCTTCATGCTCTTAAGTGGTAGTATAGAGTCTGATAACCACAATGGAGGCATTGAAAAATGTGAGAAACGTAGAGATAAATAGAAATAAAGAATTTTTTGCATTGTATGGCTTCATGCTCTTAAGTGGTAGTATAGAGTCTGATAACCACAATGGAGCTATTGTAAAATGTGAAAAACGTAGAGATAAATAGATACTAAGAAAAAAAATTGCACTTTTATGTCTTCATGCTCTTAAGTGGTAGTATAGAGTCTGATAACCACAATGGAGCTATTGAAAAATGTGAGTAACGTTCAGATAAATAGATATAAAGAATTTTTTTGCATTTGTATGTCTTAATGCTCTTAAGTGGCAGTATAGAGTCTGATAAGCACAATGCAGCTATTGAAAAATTTGAAAAGCGATTGGATAAATAGATACAAAGATTAAAGTTTGCACTTGTTTGGCTTCATTATCTTAAGTAGTAGTATAGAGTCTGATAACCACAATGGAACTATTGAAAAATGTGAGAAACGTTCGGATAAATAGATATAAAGAAATTTTTTGCTCTTGTATGGCTTCATGCTCTTAAGTGGTAGTATAGAGTCTGATAAGCACAATGCAGCTATTGAAAATTTTAAGAAGCGTTCGGATAAATAGATACAAAGAAAAAAGTTTGCGCTTGTTTCGCTTCATGATCATAAGTGGTAGTATAGAGTCTGATAACGACAATGGAGCTATTAAAAAATGTGAGAAGCGTTCGGATATATAGAAATTTTTCTCTTGTATGGCTTCATGCTCTTAAGTGGTAGTATAGAGTCTGATAACCACAATGGAGCTATGTAGAATGTGAGAAACGTTGAGATAAATAGATACAAAGAAAAAATTTGCACTTGTATGGCTTCATGATCTTAAGTGGTAGTATACAGTCTGATAACCACAATGGAGCTATTGAAAAATGTGAAAAACGTTCATATAAATAGATATATAGAATTTTTGCCTTAGTATGGCTTAATGCTCTTAAGTGGAAGTGTAGATTCTGATAAGCACAATGCAGCTATTTAAAATTTTGAGAATCGTTCAGATAAATAGATACAAAGAAAAAAGTTTCACTTGTTTGGCTTCATGATATTAAGTAGTAGTATAGAGTCTGATAACCACAATGGAACTATTGAAAAATGTAAGAAGCATTCGGATAAATAGATAAAAAGAATTTTTTTGCTCTTGAATGGCTTCATGCTCTTAAGTGGTAGTATAGAGTCTGATAACCACAATGGAACTATTGAAAAATGCGAGAAACGTTCAGATAAATAGATATAAAGAAACATTTTGCATTTGTATGGCTTCATGCTCTTAAGTGGTAGTATATAGTCTGAAAAGCACAATGGAGCTATTGTAAAATGTGAAACGTAGATAAATAGATTCAAAGAAAATTTTTTGCGCTTGTATGGCTTCATGCTCTTAAGTAATAGAATAGAGTGTGATAAGCATAATGGAGCTATTGTAAAATGTGAAACGTTGATAAATAGATACAAAGAAAAAATTTTGCGCTTGTATGGGTTCATGCTCTTAAGTAATAGAATAGAGTCTGATAAGTACAATGGAGCTATTGTAAATGTGAAACGTAGATAAATAGATACAAAGAAAATTTTTTGCGCTTATATGGCTTCATGATCTTAAGTAATAGAATAGAGTCTGATAAGCACAATGGAGTTATTGAAAAATTTGAGAAACGTTTGGATAAATAGATATAAAGAAGTTTTTTTGCATTTGTATTACTTAAAACTTATGGCATAATTTTATGTAAACTATTTGAGTATTTTGGCCAAAAAAAACTTATAGGTTGTGTACATAAGTTCATATAAATATAAGCTATTAACTTTTTTTACGATTTGCATTGTTGCAGATTCACGCTGAAAATTGGCTTGTAACCTGTCCCTAAAAGGGTTTGTGCAATTTTGTTTTCATGCTGTAAAATGGCTTTGTAGGTACCAACTGGACAAAAATTATACCATGTTCCCACAAAAAATTTAGCTCTTTTTCTTTCGAAATATGAATTTTGTAATTTTGTTTCCATGCTATAAAATTGTGGTGTAATGGCTTCCCAAAACCACGTACTTTACATATTTTTGAACGCGCGTACTTCAAAAAAGCGTATCTCCAGAAAGCTATGTGCTATCTAAGTAAAATGTTGGTTGTTTATGCAGGAGGCGTTGCTGCTGCAATAACCCTGAAATGAAGCCATTCCACCAAACCGAAAGGAAGATACGTGGTTGAGTTCGCTGAACTTTAGATCGCGCGACGCTTTTTCAAAACCGGCGGTACTACGACGGTGCGTATCACAGAAACTGAGCTACAGACCTCTAACGTAGGATTTCTTTGGTTGAAGGTTGGTACTTGTATTGTACCAATAATCATTCCTTTCTCACTAATAGTTTTCGAAATAAGGCAGCTTTAAAATTGCTAAAAATTACAAATTTCGCTAAAATGCTGGAAGTGCCGAGTTTTCGCAAATCCGGTCAAATGTAGCTATCATAGATTAATTTATTTTTTACAAATATGTTCAGTCTTACAGCATTGATTCTTGTTTGTACTTTTCCGGAATATGATCTTTAAGATTACTGCATTTCTAAAGAAGCTATATTTTGATCTGTCCATCTAATTAAACTGTTACGGCAAAGTGTTTTTTCAATCATTGTTACAAACTGGTTCTGTAAAATAAAACTAAAGTGAGTTCTGACGTCTGAACAAGCATAAACTATTACTCACTTTTTATGGTATCGACATACTTCTTGAAATACTGTAAGACATTTTTTAGATCAAATCACCAACTAAGTTTCTTTTAGTATTGCAGTTGATTAAAGTGAGTTTTTTTCACATCAAAAGCTTAGTAATTCTACAAGACAGAAGACAGCGCTCAGATTTGCTTGTATCTTGTGACAAAGATATTGCATTCCAAACACTCAGTATTATCGTCGTACTACGCTGTAGTATAAAAATACGCGTTAATCGTTAATGTTTCCATCTACAATTACGAGCAAACTTGTCCTCATTAACCCTTTATTTACCGAATTACGATTTTTAAAAACATTTCGCGATATAAATGCTCAACCTCTTGTATCATAGCCCTAAAGATTAACCACCATGCTAAGGGCATAAGTTAAGAAGTATGGCCTATAAGCGCATATTTGTTTCTAGGGATTGACGTTGCCAAAAGGTAACATTCTGTGTGAAAGCGAATACTGGAAAGCTAATTTGAACTACAGTTTTCTCCACGAAATCTATCTTAGGTTGTCAAAATACGTCTCGTCAGCTTGTCGCCTTATACTGCATAGCCCTACTAGAATGGAAAACAGAGAGCTTCACTGGTTTATTTCACTAAAGCTTTGTGTACCTAACGTGGGTGTACATGGCGATAAACAATACTGGATTAAAAGGTACTTTTTAGCATGGAATAAGCAATTGAGTTGAAGGTCTCGAATGACCACCCTAGGATTTTTACAATGCAAGGTTCTTTTGCCAAAAAGTCTTGTTAATTATCTGCAAATTCAGATGGTAGTGCAAAAGTTTCTGATTCATTTCTGAGACTACAGCGTTTTTAGCATCCTATACAAGAAAACGTGAATTAAAGTCTCATACATTTATCAAACACAAAGTCTTTATATTGTCAGGGAATAGTGGCAGACATCACTTCTCCGATGCTAAATCGAAATAACGGAGCTTTGTGCGTATGAAAGCGACTTTTGGTAAACCATTTTTACCCTCTTCCCATACCACTGTAAAATTTTATGTTTATTAAGTTAATTTACATTCAAACAATTTAAGTACAACTTTTATAATACGCCAACGCCATCTACAAGTTGGAATCTTTTAGAACTGTGATTAACAGAAAGTAGATATTGTACTCATTCCTTTCAATTATCTTAATGTTACCAATTGTTTATTTTATGGCCCGAAAATGGGATTACAAACATTTTCATACAAGCAGAGATAACTACCGACCAAAACTCACGTTTGCGTTTGAGCTACAGTAGCAAAAGTTTTTGGAGTTCTTTAAAGCTTATTTTGATTTAATTCTAACGACGAATCTTGATTTATTATTAGAAAATATGAATGCATCTGCAATGTAATTGATCATTTAACCAAATTTGTTAAATGGTTGACTGTATTAAATATATCGCCTAAAAACTTTCACAACCACACAAATCTTGCATATGTTTATTTGTTTACATTTTTTAACCCATTGAGGACGAGTGTGACAAATCCGAGACGCGCGTACCATCGCGGGTGAAACGAATGTTACGAATTTGTGACAAAGCTATCGCGTTACGCGGACTACTGTCACGCATGCGTGAAAAGTAGAGAGGTAGTTCCAACCATTACTTAGCGGGCGGTTTGAAGTTACTTGCAAAGGCTTCCTGAAGCTGTAAGAGACGTGTGCCGACGATGGCTTCCCTCATGAATACTGAGCAGGCGCTAATGATGATATCCGAGATTTAATCTATTAGTGAGATCAGTGAAGAGGATGCAGGCAGTAGTAGTGATGACAGCATGAGCAGCAGCAGTGAGAGTGAGAGAGACAGTGATGATGACAGATGAAGTGGGTGCAATTGGCAGGGAAGGACGTGCGGAATCCAGCAGAGGTAGAAGCGCTTGCAGTGGAAGAGGCAGAGGCTCTCGTGGAGGACCGTCCAGAGGTAGCAGTATGGGAAGGGGCAAAGGCTCGACAGGACCATCGAGAGACAGCAGCAGAGGAAGGGCAGAGGTTCAAGGAGAGGTCGAGGCAGCAGCAGGGAGTGGGGCAGAAGTTCAAGGAGAAGTAGAGGCGGCAGCAGGGGCAGAGGCTCGAGAAGAGGTGATTAGGATGGCCCTGCATACAATTGGCAGAAAGTTGCGGAATGTTAGACGCAACCATTGCTTCAGCTAAACTGATAACACTGCTAACACAAAAATAATTTTTTATAGTCACAGACACCGCACCTGTAGCTTGGCCATACACAGAGCAGCGATACCCATACGTCCATCTCTCCTACCAAACGCCTGAGCAGAGCTTTGGTATATTTTTTATGACTCCCTCTGGCAGTTCTTGGTAGATCGGACGAATGAGTATGCCTAGAAGATTTTGTCCATGACACTCCGAGCCCACTCCCTCCACAAGAATTGGAAGCCTGTGGAGGTTGATGAGATGAAGGGGTTCATTGCTGTCTTCCTCAACATGGGGATTGTTCAGCTAACGAACCTAAAGTATTACTGGGCTACCGACTGGACTACCAACCTACCGTTCTTCCGGTCAGTCTTCTCCCGGGATCGCTTCTGTTAGATCTTTGGGACCCTTCATGTCGGCGATCTCGATGACACTACCATGCGATCCAAGATCCAGCCACTCCTTGACAAGCTCCGACTAACTATTGAAGCTGCGTACACCCCTGGCCAACAGATCGCTCTGGATGAGTCTGTCATCAGCTTCCGTTTTAGAGTTGGTTTCCTCCAGTACCTCAAAGGCAAACCAGATATCTGGGGAATAAATGCGTTTGCACTGGCCGCTAGTAAGTCCGGCTACATGCACAAGATCTGCTAATAATACGGGAAGGATACTTAGCTGATCGACCCGCCGGAGCTTCCACACACATGTTGTGTAGTATTGACTCTCGCCGAAGGAATACACGACAAGGGGTGTGACCTGTACATTGATATGTTTTCAACAGTCCCCTTCTTGCCGTTGAACTTGGCAAGGTGGGAATTACTGTCACTGGTACGTTGCAGTCCAACAGGAAGGAGCAAGAAGAAAGAGCCCCGTGGGACTGACTGCGTACCTGGACGATGATATACTTGCATTCTAGTGGGTAGACAAGAGGAAGTTGTATATGATCTCAACCAAAAACCAGCTCTCAATGGTAGATGTACACGCCAGGTATGCACACCTGCACACACATAATATACACAGCCTCATTCCCAGGCTCCACTTTACCGTTTGCTTTATGCTTTGCCTTACGAAACAGGCGGCGAAGTAGAGTCTGGGAACGATGCTAAATGTACATTCATGTACATAGGTTTACATCACTCTACAGTAAACTGCATGCACATAAAAACATGCCTTCTCAAATGCACACACGTTTATATGTACACACAAAAGCGGACACATACTTAATTTGCACAACTTTCGATACAGGCCTACAAGGACGGCAACCAAGAAACCCCAGGCCATTCTGGACTACAATGAGCACATGCTCGGAGTAGACAAGATGGAGTAGCTCGTTAGCTACGCCAGCTTCCTTCACAATTCCAACAAGTGGTGGCGCAAAGTCTTCTTCTAGATTCTGGAAGTAGTAGTGGTCAACTCCTACATCGTCTACGAGGAGCTCGCCATTCAGTTGCAATGAGCGACCTGTCCGCTATATTCAGTACTGGCGGCAGCTCATTCTATCTCGGAGCCGATTCCATCCACAGCTGTTCCCAGGAGGAGTAGGCCACGGTGTGATCAGATGGTGGAACGTCTGCAGCCAGTCAAGCATTTCTTTCAGAAGAGAAGAAAGAGACGGGATTGTGTGGTGTTCAACGACAGAAAGGAAGGCACCAGGCACTTTACACACTATCTGTGAGGTACCTGCTCAGACAATCACTTCATGTGACCTTCTGAGTGCTTTGAAGCCTACCGTACCCAGAGCCATTACCGTAACTAAGAGTCTCGTAATACAAGAACAGTTTCTACTGTATGTATGCTATTTTCTATAATACTTCACTCTCTCTCACACAACTATGATACACTTTCCACACTTCTCTACACATACCTCGTTTCTTAACTGGCCTCGAAACACCTTCGCTCAATGTCTTTTCCACCGTTCATGGCTGTTTCTCTATCGCTTCTAGTTCGTCGCGGATAATCACACGAAAAACAATTACCTTCTCAAAATGGTTTTTCTTGCAGACTCTCCAAGGCCTTCTGTTGCTAAAATGCAACTCTCGAAGCTTACTGCCACCGCTTGTGTCCTTGGCAAGAGGAAGAGTCAACACGATCAAACTGCACGCACGTGCTTTATTTTTTATTCTCCAACGTCACATGATGGGTTAAAATAATATTTAATCCTTAGTTGCGTAGATGCGGAAATTTTAATTCCATTTGTCTAAAGCTGCAGCTGTAAATAATTAGGACCAAGATATATTAACTCAAAGTTTTGTAAGTCTGCTAGCTACTTTACTAGGTTAAGAGAAACTTTGGTAGCTAGTAATTGTCCAGCTGTCGTTGAATTGGGTGCTAAGAGTGTCAAATCCGCATTGACAATAGTTATAGACTTTGCTAAACTCGAGCATTTTCCTTGATACTCTTCTTGCTCTGTAGCCGTCGATGTCTACTTTCAAGCTGTTAAGTTACTGGGGTATGTAGGCACTAGATTATACAATTCAAGACTGTATTATGCTTTCAGAACGCTTGCTAACTGCGTTTCTGTTGCGAAGAAAGCTTGCTTAGGCTGCCAGTGCAAATATAGTACCATAGAAAGTAGGCGCTTAGAATCTCTCGATTGCTAGGCGGTTTTTTAGATCGATAGCTTAGGTTGCTTGGATATTTCATTGTTAGTAGGAGCTAGTTTGTTAGCCTTGTCAGCATCCGGTAGGCAATAATATCAGTATAAACGCATATATGCGCTCTCCGCGTTGCGATTAAGTAGCGTAGAGTGGATTAAGATTATTCAATTCTGAAAACAAGATAGTTTGGAGTTCATTATCGAGTTTGAACCGTTTTTAGATGTTATGTAAGAGAATTTTACAGCTGGTACGTTCATTCCCAAACCAAATATTTTTTACATAAAGTGTGGTTGTAATTCAAAGTAAATAATGCAGTGCAAATTTTATAATTTCTAAAGTAATACGGGACAACACTACAGCTAACAATTACTAACAAGAGTATTGACGTTCAGTCATCTACTAGCATCATGCTTGTAATTTAGTAATCAGACAATTTGAAAAACTTTCATTTTTCTGGTTTCTGAGTATTGCCCTTAAACTTTAAGTAACGAATTAATATGCGATTGGATTGGTAGCTTTGCAGTTGCATTATTCACTTTTATTGAGCAAAAAATATTTGTTAGGACATAATAAAAGCAAATCTGAGTAGCTATCTATTACATCACGTCATTTAAAAATTCCGTTTTCACGACGCCGATGTTTCAAGTACACTTACCTACCTGCGCTTATTTTGCAATTGAATATAATTTTTTTAATTATGTTTATAACAAATCATTCAAATGCTTGTTATAATATTTAATAGCACGGTTGAAGTTAACAGACCACTTTTGAGAATGAATTTATAGAAAGATAAAATTGTGTAACTATTTATCCAAACCATTGTCAAAGTTTTCAAACGTTCCATTGTTGTTATCATAGTTCATACTACAATTTAAGAGCTTGAAGCCATACAAGTGCAAAATACTTTCATTGTAACTATCTGAACTCCACTCAAATATTTCAATTGCCCCTTTTGTGTTGTCAGACTATATTATAACTCTAAGAGCATGAAGCCAAACAATTGCAAAATGTTTTCTTCGCAACTTTATCTGAAAGCTACTTCAATAACCGGATTGTGGTTATCAGACTCTATACTACAACGTAAGAGCATGAAGCCGGCAAAAAATTTAGTTTTAAATATTTATCCGAACGCTTTGTCCAATATTTCAATTTCTCCATTGTGGTTATCAGACTCTTATACCACCACTGTATAGCATGAAGCCATACAAGTGTAAAAAATTCCTTTGTAACTATTTATTCAAACGCTTGTAACATTTTTCAGTATTACCATTGCGGTTATCAGACTATATTACTACTTAAAAGCATGATTCTACACAAGTTCGAGAAATTTTTCTTTGTAACTATTCATTCGAACGCCTTTCAAATTTGCTAATAGCAAATTTGCTAATAGCAATAAATTCTTTTTATCTATTTATCCAAACACTTCTCACATTATTCAATAGCTCCATTGTGCTTATCAGATTCTATACTACCTCTTAAGAACAATAATTTATATCTATTTATCCGAACACTTCTCAAATTTTTCAAACTTCCATTGTGGTTATTAGACTCTGCACTACCACTTAAGAGCATGAAGCCATACAAGTGCAAAAAATTCTTTTTATCTCTATCCATACACTTCACATTATTCAATAGCTCCATTGTGTCCATCAGACCCAATACTACCACTTAAGAGCATGAAACCATACAAGTGTAAAAATTTTCATTATCAGACTCTATAGTACCACTTAAGAGCATGAAGCCATACAAGCGCAAAAAACTTCTTTATATCTATTTATCCGAACGCTTCTCAAATTTTTCGATAGCTCCATTGCGCTTATCAGTCTCTATACTACCTCTTAAGAGCATGAGCCATACAAGTGCAAAAAAATTCTTTATATATATTTATCCGAACGCTTCTCAAATTTTTCAATAGCTCTATTGTGGTTATCAGTCTGTATACTACCACTTAAGAGCATGAATCCATACAAGTGCAAAATGTTTTCTTTATATCTATTTATCCGAACGTTTCTCTCATTTTTCAATAGCTCTATTGTGGTTATCAGACTCTATACTACCTCTTAAGAGCATGAAGCCATACAAGTGCAAAAAAATTCTTTATCTATTTATCCGAACGCCTCTCAAATTTTTCAATTGTTATCAGACTCTATACTACCACTTAAGAGCATGAAGCCATACAAGTGCAAAAAAATCTTTATATCTATTTATCCGAACACTTCTCAAATTTTTCAATAGCTCCTTTGGGGTTATCAGACTCTATACTACCACTTAAGAGCATTAAGCCATACAAGTGCAAAAAATCTTTATATCTATTTATCCAAATGCTTCTCAAATGTTTCAGTAGCTCCATTGTGCTTATCAGACTCTATACTACCGCTTAAGAGCATGAAGCCATACAAGTGCAAAAAAATTCATTATATCTATTTATCTGAAGGCTTCTCAAATTTTTCAATAGCTCCATTGTGCTTGTCAGACTCAATACTACCTCTTAACTCTTTACCGACCATTGCGTTTGCGTATTACGTAATGCAATGACCATAGGAATTTTAATCGGTACACGCACATGGTAACGCATAGCGTTAGTTGCCTCTAGCTGAAAAAGTGAGAAGATTCGTCCCGAAAACTTTGCAGAATCAGAGAGAAGACTTCCCAAGCTTTACTATGACAGCAAATTCGAGGGCGCTGGATTGCAAGAGAGCCATAAACAACAGCAGACAAAATACACAAGGTAAAAATACAGGCATGATAGGCAGATAAACTAGCTAGTGGGGTTGATAAAAGTGTGTTTTAGGCTTAGGGTTGAATAGTATGTCTTCCTATCACTATAGGGGGCTATTCTTTGCCGAGTTTGCCCTTCGTGTACAAGGATTGATCACGGCGACATCATAGGATATGCATGGTCCTGGCCGCTCCCATGGCTGTGGTGATGTAGTACAGGCACTCTCCGTTGCTCTGCCATTGTCTCAGCTACTTTTCTCTCCCTCTCCAGCCAATCTCACCCCTCTAAGACATCCATACCTGTCAGAAAAACAACAAAATTTTATATCGATACGAACAACGGTCTGTATCACCAGCACTTACACACAGATCTGGCTGTCAGAGATGGTCCTGAGAGATGATCAGGCTGTTTGCAGACCTCCAGCAACAGCTTGGAGTACAGCTGGCTGTTTGAAAGGCTGCCAATGCCGCTCTGAAGCCTAGAATGTTGATCGATAGCTAGCGTGTCAATTTAGCAGACATTATTCATTTTAATTTTGTCGCGATTTTGCATGTGGGAGCCACGGTAAACGAGGCTAAAATGAAAGAATATGTTCATTATGACGTTGTCAGTCACTTGGGGATCTCCCTTGAGTGCCGTCTGTCGATATCTCAGAGCCGTTTTATACTCATGACTTATACTCATGCGAATGCCGTCATTGGTTGGTAAAGGGGGTGTAACGTCATGACGGCAAACGCCGTCATTGGTCGGTAAAGAGTTAAGAGCATGAAGCTATACAAGTGCAAAAAAATTCTTTATATCTATTTATCCGAACACTTCTCAAATTTTTCAATAGCTCCATTGTGGTTATCAGACTCTAAACTACCACTTAAGAGCATGAAGCCATACAAGTACAAAAAAATTCTTTATCAGACTCTATACTACCACTTAAGAGCATGAAGCCATACAAGTGCAACAAGTTTTCTTTATATCTATTTATCCAAACGCTTCTCAAATTTTTCAATAGCTCCATTGTGGTTATCAGACTCTATACTACCACTTAAGAGCATGAAACCATACAAGTGCAAAAAAATTCTTTATATCTATTTATCCGAATGCTTCTCAAATTTTTTAATAGCTCCATTGTGCTTATCAAGCTCTATACTACCACTTAAGATTATGAAGCCAAACAAGTGCAAAAAATTTCTTTATATCTATTTATCCGAACGCTTCTCACATTTTTCAATAGCTCCATTGTGGTTATCAGACTCTATACTACCACTTAAGAGCATGAAGCAATACAAGTGCAAAAATTCTTTATATCTATTTATCCGAATGCTTCTCAAATTTTTTATTAGCTCCATTGTGCTTATCAAACTCTATACTACCACTTAACAGCATGAAGCCAAACAAGCGCAAAAAAATTCTTTATATCTATTTATCCGAACGCTTCTCACATTTTTCAATTGTTCCATTGTGGTTATCAGACTCTATACTACAACTTAAGAGCATGAAGCCATTCAAGCGCAAAAATTTTCTTTATATCTATTTATCCGAACGCTTCTCAAATTATTCAATAGCTCCATTGTGGTTATCAGACTCTATACTACGACTTAAGAGCATGAAGCCATGCAAGTGCACAATTTTCTTTGTAACTAATTATCCGAATGCTTGTCAAATATTTCAATTGACCCATTGTGGTAGAACAGGCAATGTTTCAGTAAAACTGACCTGTCTTAATGATTATCCCATATGATACGTCCAACTGGTCAGTTTAAATAAAGTCTTGACAGTTTCTATATCACAAATAGTCCTTTAACTCTTTGCACACGAACTGCAGGAAAATATGCACGCATTATTATGTTAGACTACGCGAAGTGCAGGGAAACACGCATCCGGTACTTCCTGAGTATTATAATAACAATACGCTAGATAAGCCAGCCTCTTTGTAGGCTACGCACGCTAGGGGGCATCCCCTGTCTTTACATGGCTTCTGACCACGTAAGCACGAAAACCACAGAGAGCTACAACCGGAAGTATACTAATCGCGCCATGGCTGCCGATCGAGAAAAGGATCTGGAACCTGTAGAAAACGTGATAGTTTCAGGTTCTCACGAGTTGTGTAGGTGCGTAAGGCTGTCTCAACCACAACTGCGTCGTTTCTCGCCCCCTCTGCTCCCTGGTAGACAATCTGATGGCTTTAAACGGGTGAGAAATTTGAAGCACTCGACGCGGTCTGGAGTAACCTGCTCAAGCCGGCTGTAAACGACACTTCATCTTAGGTATGGCTTTGTATAGGCTTACTAAGCTTGATAAAGCCTTTACACACGCTTTTCAGGTACAAATAAGCTATCAGGAGGTTCTGTAATTCGAAAATCACAGGCACGCTGTTATTTAATTAATGACGCGTACACACCCATCATGACATCATTTTACGTCGCGTGCAAAGAGTTAAGTGTTACTAACAAAGCAAAACTGGCAATGTTTTAGATAAACCAACCAGTCTAAATGATTATCCCGTATGGGAAGGGCCTGTTAGTCCGCCTAGTCAGTTCAAATAGAGTTTTTTACAGATTCTATGTCACAGATAGTCTTTTAAGTGTTACTAATATAGCAGAACAGGCAATGTTTTAGTTAAACTGACCAGAATTAATGATTATCCCTTAAGGTACAGGCCAGTTGGTCCAACTGGTCAGTTTCAACAAAGTCTTGACAGTTTCTATGTCACAGATAGTCCTTTATGTGCTACTAACATACCAGAACAGGCAATGCATTGCTTAAACTGACCAGAATTAATGATTATCCCTTAGTGTACCGGCCAGTTAGTCCAACTGGTTCAGTTTAAATACAGTCTTGATAGTTTCTATGCCAGAGATAGTCCTTTAAGTGTTACTAACATAGCACAACTGGCAACGGTTTAATTAAACTGAGCAGTCTTAATCATTATCCCTTAGGGACTGGCCATTCAGTCCAATTGGTCAGTTTAAATAAAGTCTTAACAGTTTCTGTGTCACAGATAATCTTTTTAGTGTTACAACATACCAGAACAGGCAATGTTTTGCTTAAACTGACCAGAATTAATGATTATCCCGTTGGGTACCTGCCAGTTAGTCCAACTGGTTCAGTTTAAATACAGTCTTGATAGTTTCTATGCCATAGATAGTCCTTTATGTGTTTCTAACATAGCACAACTGGCAACGGTTTAGTTAAACTGACCAGTCTTAAAGATAATCTCATAGGATACCGGACAGTTAGTCCAACTGGTCAGTTTAAAGAAAGTCTTGACAGTTTCTGTGACACAGATAGTCCTACTAACATAGCAGAACTGGCAATGTTTTAGTTAAACTGACCAGTCTTATTGATTATACCATAGGGAAAGGGCCTGTTAGTCTAACTGGTGTGTTAAAATAAAGTCTTGACTGTTTCTATGTTACAAATAGTCCTTTAAGAGTTACTAACATAGCAGAACCGGCAATGTTTTAGTTAAGCTGTCCAGTCTAAATGATTATCCCTTAGGGTACAGGCCAGTTAGTCCAACTGGTGAGTTTAAATAAAGTCTTGACAGTTTTTATGTCACTTATAGTCTTTTATGTGTTACTAACATAGCAGAACAGGCCATGTTTTAGTTAAACTGACCAGTCTTAATGATTATCCCTTAAGTTACAGGCCTGTTAGTCTAACTGGTCAGTTTAAATAAGGTTTTGACAGCTTTTATGTCACAGAGAGTCCTTTATGTGTTACTAACATAGTAGAACTGGCAATGAT
Organism: Phakellia ventilabrum; assembly: GCA_963921505.1. NCBI lineage: Eukaryota > Metazoa > Porifera > Demospongiae > Axinellida > Axinellidae > Phakellia > Phakellia ventilabrum. The sequence continues at coordinate 3,104,382 of OY997390.1, forward strand.
TTATTTAAATTGAGCAGTCTTCAGTTTCTGTCACAGATAGTCCTTCAAGTGTTACTAACATAGTAGAAATAGCAATGTTTTAGCTAAATTGACCAGTCTTATTGATTATCCCCGAGGGGAAGGGCCAGTTAGTCTAACTGGTCAGTTTAAATAAAGTCTCGACAGTCTCTATGTCACAAATAGTCCTTTAAGTGTTACTAACATAGCAGAACTGACAATGTTTTAGTTAAACCGACCAGTCTTAATGAGTATCCTCTAGGGGAAGAACCTGTTAGTCCAACTGGTCAGTTTAAAGAAAGTTTAGACAGTTTCTTTGTCACAGATAGTCTTTTAAGTGTTGCTAATATAGCAGAACTGGCAATGTTTTAGTTAAACTATCCAGTCTTATTGATTATCCCCGAGGGGAAGGGCCTGTTGGTCAGTTTAAATAAAGTCTTGACAGTCTCTATGTCACAAATAGACCTTTAAGAGGTTTACTAACATAGCAGAACTGGCAATGTTTTGTTTAAACTCATCAGTCTTAATGATTATCCCATAGGATACCGGAAAGTTAATCCAGCTGGTCAGTTTAAATAAAGTCTTGACAGTTTCTGTGACACAGATAGTCCTTTAAGTGTTACTAACATAGCAGAACTGGTAATGTTTTAGTTAAACTGACCAGTCTTATTGATTATCCTATAGGGGAAGGGCCAGTTAGTCCAACTGGTCAGTTTAATTAAAGTCTTGACAGTTTCTATGTCACAGATAGTCCTTTATGTGTTACTAACATAGCACAACTTGAAACGGTTTATTTAAATTGAGCAGTCTTAATGATTATCCCTTAGGGACTTGCCAGTCAGTCCAACTAAAGAAAGTCTTGACAGTTTCTATGTCACAAACAGTCTTTTAAGTGTTACTAACAAAGCAGAACTAGCAATGTTTTAGTTAAACTGACCAGTCTTAATAATTATCCCCTAGGGGAAGTGCCTGTTAGTCCAACTGGTCAGTTTAAATAAAGTCTTGACAGTTTCTATGTCACAAATACTCCTTTAAGTGTAACTAACATAGCAGAACTGGCAATATTTTAGTTAAACTGACCAGTCTTAATGATTATCCCTTAGGGACTTGCCAGTCAGTCCAACTAAAGAAAGTCTTGACAGTTTCTATGTCACAAACAGTCTTTTAAGTGTTACTAACATAGCAGAACAGGCAATGTTTTTGATAAATTGACCAATCTTAATCATTATCCCCTAGGGGAAAGGCCTGTTAGTCCAACTAGTCAGTTTAAATAAAGTCTTTACAGTTTCTATGTCACAGATAGTCCTTTAAGTGTTACTAACATAGCAAAACTGGCATTGTTTTAGTTAAACTCACAATTATTCACTAGGGGAAGGGCCTGTTAGTCCAACTGGTCTGTTTAAAGAAAGTCTTGACAGTTTCTATGTCACAGATAGTCTTTTAAGTGTTGCTAATATAGCAGAATAGGCAATGTTTAAGTTAAACTAACTAGTCTTAATGATTATCCCTTATGATACGTGCCAGTTAGTCCAACTGGTCAGTTTAAATAAAGTCTAGACAGTTTTGTTTGTCAAAGATAGTCCTTTAAGTGTTACTAATATAGCAGTACTGGCAATGTTTGACCAGTGTTAATGATTATCCTTTAGGGTACAGACCAGTTAGTCCAACTGGTCAGTTTAAATAAAGTCTTGACAGTTTCTATGTCACAGATAGTCTTTTAAGTGTTGCTATTATAGCAGAACTGGAAATGGTTTAGTTAAACTGACCAGTCTTAATGATTATCCCTTATGATATGGGCCAGTTAGTCCAACTGGTCAGTTTAAATAAAGTCTTGACAGTTTCTATGTCACAGATAGTCCTTTATGTGTTACTAACATAGCAGAACTGGCAACGGTTTATTTAAATTGTGCAGTCTTAATGATTATCCCTTAGCGACTGGCCAGTTAGTCCAACTGGTCCGTTTAATTAAAGTCTTGACAGTTTGTATGTCACAAATAGTCCTTTAAGTGGTAATTACTAACGTAGCAGAACAGGCAATGTTTTAGTGAAACTGACCAGTCTTAACGATTATGGCATAGGGGAAGGGCCTGTTAGTCCAACGGGTCAGTTTAAATAAAGCCTTGACAGTTTCTATGTCACAGATAGTCCTTTAAGTATTTCTAATAATATTATAGCAGAACTGGCAATGTTTTAGTTAAACTGACCAGTCTTAATGATTATCCCCTAGGGGAAGGGCCTGTTAGTCCAACTGGTCAGTTTAAATAAAGTCTTGACCGTTTCTGTGTCACAGATAGTCTTTCAAGTGTTACTAACATACCAGAACTGGCAATGTTTTAGTTAAACTAACCAGTCTTAATGATTATCCCTTAGGTACGGGTCAGTTAGTCCAACAGGTCAGTTTAAATAAAGTCTTGACAGTCTCTATGTCACAAATAGACCTTTAAGAGGTTTACTAACATAGCAGAAATGGTAATGTTTTATTTAAACTCACCAGTCTTAATGATTATCCCATAGGATACCGGAAAGTTAATCCAACTGGTCAGTTTAAATAAAGTCTTGACAGTTTCTGTGACACAGATAGTCCTTTAAGTGTTACTAACATAGCAGAACTGGAAATGTTTTAGTTAAACTGACCAGTCTTATTGATTATCCCATAGGGGAAGGGCCTGTTAGTCTAACTGGTCAGTTTGAATAAAGTCTTGACAGTTTCTATGTCACATATAGTCTTTTATGTGTACTAACATAGCAGAACAGGCAATATTTTAGATAAACTGACCAGTCTTAATGATTATCCGTTATGTTACAGGCCAGTTAGTCCAACTGGTCAGTTTAAATAAAGTCTTGACAGTTTCTATGTCACAGATAGTCCTTTATGTGTTACTAACATAGTACAACTTGAAACCGTTTATTTAAATTGAGCAGTCTTAATGATTATCCCTTACGGACTTGCCAGTCAGTCTAACTAAAGAAAGTCTTGACAGTTTATATGTCACAAACAGTCTTTTGAGTGTTACTAACAAAGCAGAACTGGCAATGTTTTAGTTAAACTGAACAGTCTTAATACTTATCCCCTAGGGGAAGGGCCTGTTAGTCCAACTGGTCAGTTTAAATAAAGTCTTGACAGTTTCTATGTCTTTTAAGTGTTACTAACATAGCAGAACAGGCAATGTTTTTGTTAAACAGACCAGTCTTAATGATTATCCCCTAGGGGAAGGGCCAGTTAGTCCAACTGGTCAGTTTAAATAAAGTCTTGACAGTTTCTATGTCACAGATAGTCCTTTATGTGTTACTAACATAGCAGAACTGGCAACGGTTTATTTAAATTGTGCAGTCTTAATGATTATCCCTTAGCGACTGGCCAGTTAGTCCAACTGGTCCGTTTAATTAAAGTCTTGACAGTTTCTGTGTCACAAATAGTCCTTTAAGTGGTAATTACTAACGTAGCAGAACAGGCAATGTTTTAGTGAAACTGACCAGTCTTAACGATTATGCCATAGGGGAAGGGCCTGTTAGTCCAACTGGTCAGTTTAATTAAAGTCTTGACAGTTTCTATGTCACAGATAGTCCTTTATGTCACAGGGACTTGCCAGTCAGTCCTTTATGTCACAAACAGTGTTACTAACAAAGCAGAACTGGCAATGTTTTAGTTAAACTGACCAGTCTTAATGATTATCCCTTAGGGGAAGGGCCTGTTAGTCCAACTGGTCAGTTTAAATAAAGTCTTGACAGTTTCTATGTCACAAATAGTCCTTTAAGTGTTACTAACATAGCAGAACTAGCAATGTTTTAGTTAAACTGACCAGTCTTAATGATTATCCCTTAGGGACTTGCCAGTTAGTCCTGACAGTTTCTAAAACTGGTCAGTTTAAATAAAGTCTTGACAGTTTCTATGTCACAGATACTCCTTTAAGTGTTACTAATATAGCAGAATTGGCAATGTTTTAGTTAAACTGACCAGTCATAATGATTATCACCTATGGGAAGGGCCTGTTAGTCCAACTGGTCAGTTTAAACAAAGTCTTGACAGTTTCTATGTCACAGATAGTCTTTTAAGTGTTAATAACATAGCAGAACTGGCAATGTTTTAGTTAAACTGACCAGTCTTAATGATTATCCCTTAGGGTACAGGCCAGTTAGTCCAACTGGTCAGTTTAAATAAAGTCTTGACAGTTTCTGTGTCACAGATAGTCCTTTAAGTGTTACTAATATAGCAGAACTGGCAACGGTTTATTTAAATTGAGCCAGTGTTAATGATTATCCCTTAGGGACTGGCCAGTTAGTCCAACTGGTCAGTTTAAATAAAGTCTTGACAGTTTCTATGTCACAGATAGTCTTTTAAGTGTTACTAATATAGCAGAACTGGCAATGTTTTAGTTAAACTGACCAGTCTTAATTTAATGATTTTAAATAAAGTCTTGACAGTTTCTATGTCACAGATAGTCCTTTATGTGTTACTAACATAGCAGAACTGGCAACGGTTTAGTGCAGTCTTAATTTATCCCTTAGCGACTGGTTAGTCCAACTGGTCAGTTTAAATAAAGTCTTGACAGTTTGTATGTCACAGATAGTCCTTTAAGTGTTACTAACATAGCAGAACAGGCAATGTTTTAGTTAAACTGACCAGTCTTAATGATTATCCCTTAGGGTACAGGGCCAGTTAGTCCAACTGGTTCAGTTTAAATAAAGTCTTGACGGTTTCTATGTCACAGATAGTCCTTTATGAGTGTTACTAACAATAGCAGAACTGGCAACGGTTTATTTAAACTGAGCAGTCTTAATGATTATCCCTTAGGGACTGGCCAGTTAGTCCAACTGGTCAGTTTAAATAAAGTCTTGACAGTTTCTATGTCACAGATAGTCCTTTAAGTGTTACTAACATAGCAGAACTGGCAATGTTTTAGTTAAACTGACCAGTCTTAATGATTATCCCTTAGGGTACGGGCCAGTTAGTCCAACTGGTCAGTTTAAATAAAGTCTTGACAGTCTCTATGTCACAGATAGTCCTTTAAGTGTTACTAACATAGCAGAACTGGCAATGTTTTAGTTAAACTGACCAGTCTTAATGATAATCCCATAAGGATACCGGACAGTTAGTCCAACTGGTCAGTTTAAATAAAGTCTTGACAGTTTCTGTGTCACAGATAGTCCTTTAAGTAATTACTAACATAGCAGAACTGGCAATGTTTTAGTTAAACTGACCAGTCTTATTGATTATCCCATAGGGGAAGGGCCTGTTAGTCCAACTGGTCAGTTTAAATAAAGTCTTGACAGTTTCTATGTCACAAATAGTCCTTTAAGTGTTACTAACATAGCAGAACTGGCAATGTTTTAGTTAAACTGACCAGTCTTAATGATTATTGCCTAGGGGAAGGGCCAGTTAGTCCAACTGGTCAGTTTAAATAAAGTCTTGACAGTTTCTATGTCACAGATAGTCCTTTAAGTGTTACTAATATAGCTGAACTGGCAATGTTTTAGTTAAACTGACCAGTCTTAATGATTATCCCTTATGATACGGGCCAGTTAGTCCAACTGGTCAGTTTAAATAAAGTCTTGACAGTTTCTATGTCACAGATAGTCCTTTAAGTGTTACTAACATAGCAGAACTGGCAATGTTTTAGTTAAACTGACCAGTCTTAATGATTATCCCGTAGGGGAAGGGCCTGTTAGTCCAACTGGTCAGTTTAAATAAAGTCTTGACAGTTTCTATGTCACAGATAGTCCTTCAAGTGTTACTAACATAGCAGAACAGGCAATGTTTTTGTTAAACAGACCAGTCTTAATGATTATCCCCTAGGGGAAGGGCCAGTTAGTCCAACTGGTCAGTTTAAATAAAGTCTTGACAGTTTCTATGTCACAGATAGTCCTTTATGTGTTACTAACATAGCAGAACTGGCAACGGTTTATTTAAATTGTGCAGTCTTAATGATTATCCCTTAGCGACTGGCCAGTTAGTCCAACTGGTCCGTTTAATTAAAGTCTTGACAGTTTGTATGTCACAAATAGTCCTTTAAGTGGTAATTACTAACGTAGCAGAACAGGCAATGTTTTAGTGAAACTGACCAGTCTTAACGATTATGCCATAGGGGAAGGGCCTGTTAGTCCAACGGGTCATTTTAAATAAAGCCTTGACAGTTTCTATGTCACAGATAGTCCTTTAAGTGTTTCTAATAATATTATAGCAGAACTGGCAATGTTTTAGTTAAACTGACCAGTCTTAATGATTATCCCCTAGGGGAAGGGCCTGTTAGTCCAACTGGTCAGTTTAAATAAAGTCTTGACCGTTTCTGTGTCACAGATAGTCTTTCAAGTGTTACTAACATACCAGAACTGGCAATGTTTTAGTTAAACTGACCAGTCTTAATGATTATCCCTTAGGTACGGGTCAGTTAGTCCAACAGGTCAGTTTAAATAAAGTCTTGACAGTTTCTGTGTGACAGATAGTCTTTCGAGTGTTACTAATATAGCAGAACTGGCAATTTTTTAGTTAAACTGACCAGTCTTAATGATTATCACCGAGGGGAAGGGCCTGTGAGTCCAACTGGTCAGTTTAAACTAAGTCTTGTCAGTTTCTATGACACAGATAGTCTTTTAAGTGTTACTAACATAGCAGAACTGGCAATGTTTTAGTTAAACTGACCAGTCTTAATGATTATCCCTTAGGGTACAGGCCAGTTAGTCCAACTGGTCAGTTTAAATAAAGTCTTGACAGTTTCTATGTCCTAGATAGTCCTTTATGTGTTAGTAACACAGCCGAACTGGCAACGGTTTATTTAAATTGAGCAGTGTTAATGATTATCCCTTAGGGACTGGCCAGTTAGTCCAACTGGTCAGTTTAAATAAAGTCTGGACAGTTTCTGTGTCACAGATAGTCTTTCAAGTGTTACTAATATAGCAGAACTGGCAATGTTTTAGTTAAACTGACCAGTAAATACCCCTTAACTGGTCAGTTTAAATAAAGTCTTGACGGTTTCTATGTCTCAGATAGTCATTTATGTGTTACTAACACTGATTATCGCCTAGGGGAAGGGCTTGTTAGTCCAACTGGTCAGTTTAAATAAAGTCTGGAGAGTTCCTATGTCACAGATAGTCTTTTAAGTGTTACTAACATAGCAGAACAGGCAATGTTTTAGTTAAACTGACCAGTCTTAATGATTATCCTGTAGGGTACAGGCCAGTTAGTCCAACTGGTGAGTTTAAATAAAGTCTTGACGGTTACTATGTCTCAGAGAGTCCTTTATGAGTTTCTAACATAGCCGAACTGGCAACGGTTTATTTAAATTGAGTAGTCTTAATGATTATCCCTTAAGAACTGGCCAGTTAGTCCAACTGGTCAGTTTAATTAATGTCATGACAGTTTCTATGTCACAGATAGTCCTTTAAGGGGTAATTACTAATATAGCAGAACTGGCAATGTTTTAGTTAAACTGACCAGTCTTAATGATTATCCCTTAGGGTACAGGGCAGTTAGTCCAACAGGTCAGTTTAAATAAAGTCTTGACAGTTTGTATGTCTCAGTTAGTGCTTTATGTGCTACTAACACAGCCAAACTGGCAACGGTTTATTTAAATTGAGCAGTGTTAATGATTAACCCTTAAGGACTGGCCAGTTAGTCGAACAGGTCAGTTTAATTAAAGTCTTGACAGTTTCTATGTCACAGATAGTCCTTTAATAGGTAATTACTAACATAGCAGAACTGGCAATGTTTTAGTTAAATTGACCTGTCTTAATGATTATCCGCTCGGGGAAGGGCCTGTTAGTCCAATTGGTCAGTTTAAATAAAGTCTTGACAGTTTCTATGTCACAAATAGTCCTTTAAGTGTTACTAACATAGCAGAACTGGCAATGTTTTAGTTAAATTAACTAGTCTTAATGATTATTCCCTAGGGGAAGGGCCTGTTAGTCCAACGGGTCAGTTTAAATAAAGTCTTGACAGTTTCTATGTCACAAATAGTCGTTTAAGTGTTACTAATATAGCAGAACTGGAAATGTTTTAGTTAAACTGACCAGTCTTAATGATTATCCCTTATGATACGGGCCAGTTAGTCCAACATGTCAGTTTAAACAAAGTCTTGACAGTTTCTATGTTACAGATAGTCCTTTAAGTGTCACTAACATAGCAGAAACGGCAATGTTTTATATGAAACTGACTGGTCTTAATGATTTTCCGCTAGAGGAAGGGCCAATTAGTCCAAATGGTCAGTTTAAACAAAGTCTTGACAGTTTGTAAGTTACAGATAGTCCTTTAAGTGTTACTAACATAGCACAAATGCCAATTTTTTTTATATACAACTGACCAGTCTTTAGTGATTTTTCGTTAGATGAAGAGCCAGTTAGTTGAACTGGTTAATTTAAACAAAGTCTTCACAGTTTCTACGTTACAGATAGTCCTTTAAGTGTTACTATCATAGCAGAAATGGCAATGTTTTGTATAAAACTGACCATTCTTACGGATTTTACCTTAGAGAAAGGGCCAATTAGTCCAACTGGTCAGTTTAAACAAAGTTTTGACAGTTTCTATGTTACAGATAGTCCTTTGAGTGTTACTAACATAGCAGAAATGGCAATGTTTTATATAAAACTGACCAGTCTTAATAATTTTCCCCTAAAGGAAGGGCCAATTAGTCTAACTGGTCAGTTTAAACAAAGTCTTGACAGTTTCTATGTTACAGATAGTCCTTTAAGTGTTACTAACATAGCACAAATGCCAATTTTTTATATAAAACTGACAAGTCTTTAATGATTTTCCATTAAAGGAAGAGCCAGTTAGTTGAACTGGTTAGTTTAAACAAAGTCTTGACAGTTTCTATGTCCTTTAAGTGTTACTAACATAGCAGAAAAGGCAATGTTTTATATAAAACTGACCAGTCTTAATGATTTTCCCCTAAAGGAAGAACAAATTAGTCTAACTGGTCAGTTTAAACAAAGTCTTGACAGTTTCTATGTTACAGATAGTCCTTTAGGTGTTACTAACATAGCACAAATGCCAAATGTTTTTACAAAAAACTAACCAGTCTTTAATGATTTTCCTTTAGAGGAAGAGTCAGTTAGTTGAACTGGTTAGTTTAAACAAAGTCTTGACAGTTTCTATGTCCTTTAAGTGTTACTTACATAGCAGAAATGGCAATGTTTTATATAAAACTGACCAGTCTTAATGCTTTCCTCCTAGAGGAAGGGCCAATAAGTCCAAATGGTCAGTATAAACAAAGTCTTGACAGTTTCTATGTTACAGATAGTCCTTTAAGTGTCACTAACATAGCACAAATGCCAATTTTTTTAATAAAACTGACTAGTCTTTAATGATTTTCCTTTTGAGGAAGAGACAGTTAGTTGAACTGGTTAGTTTAAACAAAGTCTTGACAGTTTCTATGTCACAGATAGTCCTTTATGTGTTACTAACATAGCAGAACTGGCAACGGTTTATTTAAATTGCGCAGTCTTAATGATTATCCCTTAGCGACTGGCCGGTTAGTCCAACTGGTCCGTTTAATTAAAGTCTTGACAGTTTGTATGTCACAAATAGTCCTTTAAGTGGTATTTACTAACGTAGCAGAATAGGCAATGTTTTAGTGAAACTGACCAGTCTTAACGATTATGCCATAGGGGAAGGGCCTGTTAGTCCAACGGGTCAGTTTAAATAAAGCCTTGACAGTTTCTATGTCACAGATAGTCCTTTAAGTGTTTCTAATAATATTATAGCAGAACTGGCAATGTTTTAGTTAAACTGACCAGTCTTAATGATTATCCCCTAGGGGAAGGGCCTGTTAGTCCAACTGGTCAGTTTAAATAAAGTCTTGACCGTTTCTGTGTCACAGATAGTCTTTCAAGTGTTACTAACATACCAGAACTGGCAATGTTTTAGTTAAACTGATCAGTCTTAATGATTATCCCTTAGGGACGGGTCAGTTAGTCCAACAGATCAGTTTAAATAAAGTCTTGACAGTTTCTGTGTGACAGATAGTCTTTCAAGTGTTACTAATATAGCAGAACTGGCAATTTTTTAGTTAAACTGACCAGTCTTAATGATTATCACCGAGGGGAAGGGCCTGTGAGTCCAACTGGTCAGTTTAAATTAAGTCTTGTCAGTTTCTATGACACAGATAGTCTTTTAAGTGTTACTGACATAGCAGAACTGGCAATGTTTTAGTTAAACTGAACAGTCTTAATGATTATCCCTTAGGTACGGGTCAGTTAGTCCAACTGGTCAGTTTAAATAAAGTCTTGACGGTTTCGATGTCTGAGATAGTCCTTTATGTGTTACTAACACAGCCGAACTGGCAACGGTTTATTTAAATTGAGCAGTGTTAATGATTATCCCTTAGGGACTGGCCAGTTAGTCCAACTGGTCAGTTTAAATAAAGTCTTGACAGTTTCTATGTTACAGATAGTCCTTTAAGGGTTACTAACATAGCAGAACTGGCAATGTTTTGTTTAAACTCACGATTATCCTCTAAGGGAAGGGCCTGTTAATCCAACTGGTCAGTTTAAAGAAAGTCTTGACAGTTTCTATGTCACAGATAGTCTTTTAAGTGTTGCTAATATAGCAGAACTGGCAACGTTTTAATTAAATTGTGCAGTCTTAATGATTATCCCTTAGGGACTGGCCAGTTAGTCCAACTGGTCAGATTAATTAAAGTCTTGACAGTTTCTATGTCACAGATAGTCCTTTAAGGGGTAATTACTAACATAGCAGAACTGGCAATGTATTAGTTAAACTGACCAGTCTTAATGATTATGCCATAGGGGAAGGGCCTGTTAGTCCAACGGGTCAGTTTATACAAAGTCTTGACAGTTTCTATGTCACAGATAGTTCTTTAAGTGTTACTAATATAGCAGAACTGGCAATGTTTTATATAGAACTGACCAATCTTAATGATTTTCCCCTACAGGAAGGGCCAATATGTCCAACTGGTCAGTTTAAACAAATTCTTGACAGTTTCTATGTTACATATAGTCCTTTAAATGTTACTAACATAGCACAAATGACAAAGTTTTATTTAAACCAACCGGTCTTAATGATTTTACCCTAGAGGAAGTGCCAACTAAATAAAGTCTTGAGAGTTTCTATGCTTCATATAGTCCTTTAAGTTTACTAACATAGCACAAATGGCAATGTTTTATATAAAACTGACCAGTCTTAATGATTTTTCCATAGAGGAAGGGCCAATTAGTCCAACTGGTCAGTTTAAACAAAGTTTTGACAGTTTCTATGTTACAGATAGTCCTTTAAGTGTTACAAACATAGCAGAAATGGCAACTGGTCAGTCTAAATGAAGTCTTAACAGTTTCTATCGTACAGATAGCCCTTTAAGTGTCACTAACATAGCAGAAAAGTCAATGTTTTATATAAAACTGACCAGTCTTACTGATTTTCACGTAGAGGAAGTGCCAGTTAGTCCAACTGGTCAGTTTAAAGAAAGTCTTGACAGTTTCTATGTTACAGATAGTCCTTTAAGTGTCACTAACATAGCAGAAACGGCAATGTTTTATATGAAACTGACCGGTCTTAATGATTTTCCACAAGAGGAAGGGCCAATTAGTCTAACTGGTCTGTTTAAACAAAGTCTTGACAGTTTCTATGTTACATATAGTGCTTTAAATGTTACTAACATAGCACAAATGACAATGTTTTGTTTAAACCGACAATTCTTAATAATTTTACCATAGAGGAAGTGCGAACTTAAATAAAATAAAGTCTTGAAAGTTTCTATGCTTCATATAGTCCTTCAAGTTTACTAACATAGCACAAATGGCAATGTTTTATATAAAACTGACGAGTCTTAATGATTTTCTCCTAGAGTAAGGGCCAATTAGTCCAACTGGTCAGTTTAAACAAAGTCTTGACAGTTTCTATGTTACAGATAGTCCATTAAGTGTCACTAACATAGCAGAAATGGCAACAGGTCAGTTTAAATGAAGTCTTAACAGTTTCTATTGTACAGATAGCCCTTTAAGTGTCACTAACATAGCAGAAATGTCAACGTTTTATATAAAACTGACCAGTCTTAAAGATTTTCCACTAGAGGAATGGCCAATTAGTCCAAATGGCCAGTTTCAACAAAGTCTTGACAGTTTGTATGTTACAGATAGTCCTTTAAGTGTTACTAACAAAGCAGAAATGGCAACTGGTCAGTTTAAAAGAAGACTTAACAGTTTCAATTGTACAGATAGCCCTTTAAGTGTCACTAACATAGCAGAAATGTCAACGTTTTATATAAAACTGACCAGTCTTAATGATTTTCCCGTAGAGGAAGGGCCAATTAAGCCAAATGGCCGGTTTCAACAAAGTCTTGACAGTTTGTATGTTACAGATAGTCCTTTAAGTGTTACTAACAAAGCAGAAATGGCAACTGGTCAGTCTAAATGAAGTCTTAACAGTTTCTATCGTACAGATAGCCCTTTAAGTGTCACTAACATAGCAGAAATGTCAATGTTTTATATAAAACTGACCAGTCTTACTGATTTTCACGTAGAGGAAGTGCCAGTTAGTCCAACTGGTCAGTTTAAAGAAAGTCTTGACAGTTTCTATGTTACAGATAGTCCTTTAAGTGTCACTAACATAGCAGAAACGGCAATGTTTTATATGAAACTGACTGGTCTTACTGATTTTTCCCTAGAGGTAGAGCCAGTTAGTCGAACTGGTCAGTTTAAACAAAGTCTTGACAGTTAATATGTTACAGATACTCGATTAAGTGTTACTAACATAGAACAAATGGCAAAGTTTTATTTAAACTGACCGGTGTTGATGATGATTTCCAACTAGAGGAAGTACCAGTTAGTCCAACTGGTCAGTTTAAAGAAAGTCTTGACAGTTTCTATGTTACAGATAGTCCTTTAAGTGTTACTTAAATAGCAGGAAAGGCAATGTTTTGTATAAAACTGACCAGTCTTAATGATTTTTCCATAGAGGAAGGGCCAATTAGTTCAACTGGTCAGTTTAAACAAAGTTTTGACAGTTTCTATGTTACAGATAGTCCTTTAAGTGTTACAAACATAGCAAAAATGGCAACTGGTCAGTCTAAATGAAGTCTTAACAGTTTCTATCGTACAGATAGCCCTTTAAGTGTCACTAACATAGCAGAAATGTCAATGTTTTATATAAAACTGACCAGTCTTACTGATTTTCACGTAGAGGAAGTGCCAGTTAGTCCAACTGGTCAGTTTAAACAAAGTCTTGACAGTTTCTATGTTACAGATACTCGATTAAGTGTTACTAACATAGCACAAATGGCAAAGTTTTATTTAAACTGACCGGTGTTGATGATGATTTCTCACTAGAGGAAGTCCCAGTTAGTCCAACTGGTCAGTTTAAAGAAAGTCTTGACAGTTTCTATGTTACAGATAGTCCTTTAAGTGTTATTAACATAGCAGAAATGGGAATGTTTTACATAAAACTGACCATTCATAATGATTTTCCCTTAGAGGAAGAGCCAGTTAGTCGAACTGGTCAGTTTAAACAAAGTCTTGACAGTTTCTATGTTACAGATACTCGATTAAGTGTTACTAACATAGCACAAATGGCAAAGTTTTATTTAAACTGACCGGTGTTTCCCCCTAGAGGAAGTGCCAGTTAGTCCAACTGGTCAGTTTAAACAAAGTCTTGACAGTTTCTATGTTACAGATAGTCCTTTAAGTGTCACTAACATAGCAGAAACGGCAATGATTTATATGAAACTGACCGGTCTTAATGATTTTCCCCTAGAGGAAGGGCCAATTAGTCTAACTGGTCAGTTTAAACAAAGTCTTGACAGTTTCTATGTTACAGATAGTCCTTTAAGTGTCACTAACATAGCAGAAACGGCAATGTTTTATATGAAACTGACTGGTCTTAATGATTTTCCGCTAGAGGAAGGGCCAATTAGTCCAAATGGTCAGTTTAAACAAAGTCTTGACAGTTTGTAAGTTACAGATAGTCCTTTAAGTGTTACTAACATAGCACAATTGCCCATTTTTTTTATATACAACTGACCAGTCTTTAATGATTTTTCGTTAGATGAAGAGCCAGTTAGTTGAACTGGTTAGTTTAAACAAAGTCTTCACAGTTTCTACGTTACAGATAGTCCTTTAAGTGTTACTATCATAGCAGAAATGGCAATGTTTTGTATAAAACTGACCATTCTTAAGGATTTTTCCTTAGAGGAAGGGCCAATTAGTCTAACAGGTCAGATAAAACAAAGTTTTGACAGTTTGTATGTTACAGATAGTCCTTTAAGTGTTACTAACATTGCAGAAATGGCAATGTTTTATATAAAACTGACCAGTCTTAATGATTTTCCCCTAGAGGAAGGGCCAATAAGTCCAACTGGTCAGTTTAAACAAAGTCTTGACAGTTTCTATGTTACATATAGTGCTTTAAATGTTACGAACATAGCACAAATGACAATGTTTTGTTTAAACCGACCAGTCTTAATGATTTTACCATAGAGGAAGTGCCAACTTAAAAAAATAAAGTCTTGAGAGTTTCTATGCTTCATATAGTCCTTCAAGTTTACTAACATAGCACAAATGGCAATGTTTTATATAAAACTGACGAGTCTTAATGATTTTCTACTAGAGTAAGAGCCAATTAGTCCAACTGGTCAGTTTAAACAAAGTCTTGACAGTTTCTATGTTACAGATAGTCCATTAAGTGTCACTAACATAGCAGAAATGGCAACAGGTCAGTTTAAATGAAGTATTAACAGTTTCTATTGTACAGATAGCCCTTTAAGTGTCACTAACATAGCAGAAATGTCAATGTTTTATATAAAACTGACCAGTCTTAATGATTTTCCACTAGAGGAATGGCCAATTAGTCCAAATGGCCAGTTTCAACAAAGTCTTGACAGTTTGTATGTTACAGATAGTCCTTTAAGTGTTACTAACAAAGCAGAAATGGCAACTGGTCATTTTAAATGAAGTCTTAACAGTTTCTATGTGACAGATAGTCCTTTAAGTGTCACTAACATAGCAGAAATGGCAACTGGTCATTTTAAATGAAGTCTTAACAGTTTCTATGTGACAGATAGTCCTTTAAGTGTCACTAACATAGCAGAAATGGCAATGTTTTATATAAATCTGACCAGTCTTAATGACTTTCCCTTAGAGGAAGGGCCAATTAGTCCAACTGGTCAGTTTAAACAAAGTCTTGACAGTTTCTATGTTACAGATAGTCCTTGAAATGTCACCAACATAGCACAAATGGCAATGTTTTGTTTAAACTGACCAGTGTTAACGATTTTCCCGTAGTGGAAGTGCTAGCTAGTAAAACTGGTCAGTTTAAAGAAAGTTTTGACAGTTTGTATGTTACAGATAGTCCTTTAAGTGTTACTAACATTGCAGAAATGGCAATGTTTTATATAAAACTGACCAGTCTTAATGATTTTCCCCTAGAGGAAGGGCCAATAAGTCCAACTGGTCAGTTTAAACAAAGTCTTGACAGTTTCTATGTTACATATAGTGCTTTAAATGTTACTAACATAGCTCAAATGACAAAGTTTTATTTAAACCGACCGGTCTTAATGATTTTACCCTAGAGGAAGTGCCAACTAAATAAAGTCTTGAGAGTTTCTATGCTTCATATAGTCCTTTAAGTGTTACTAACATAGCACAAATGGCAATGTTTTATATAAAACTGACCAGTCTTAATGATTTTCCCATAGAGGAAGGGCCAATTAGTCCAACTGGTCAGTTTAAACAAAGTTTTGACAGTTTCTATGTTACAGATAGTCCTTTAAGTGTTACTTAAATAGCAGGAAAGGCAATGTTTTGTATAAAACTGACCAGTCTTAATGATTTTTCCATAGAGGAAGGGCCAATTAGTCCAACTGGTCAGTTTAAACAAAGTTTTGACAGTTTCTATGTTACAGATAGTCCTTTAAGTGTTACAAACATAGCAGAAATGGCAACTGGTCAGTCTAAATGAAGTCTTAACAGTTTCTATCGTACAGATAGCCCTTTAAGTGTCACTAACATAGCAGAAATGTCAATGTTTTATATAAAACTGACCAGTCTTACTGATTTTCACGTAGAGGAAGTGCCAGTTAGTCCAACTGGTCAGTTTAAAAAAAGTCTTGACAGTTTCTATGTTACAGATAGTCCTTTAAGTGTCACTAACATAGCAGAAACGGCAATGTTTTACATGAAACTGACCGGTCTTAATGATTTTCCCCTAGAGGAAGGGCCAATTAGTCGAACTGGTCAGTTTTAACAAAGTCTTGACAGTTTCTATGTTACAGATAGTCCTTTAAGTGTCACTAACATAGCAGAAATGGCAAAGTTTTATTTAAACTGACCGATGTTGATGATGATTTCCCACTAGAGGAAGTGCCAGTTAGTCCAACTGGTCAGTTTAAACAAAGTCTTGACAGTTTCTATGTTACAGATAGTCCTTTAAGTGTTACTAACATAGCAGAAATGGCAATGTTTTATACCATTCTTAATGATTTTCCCCTAGAGGAAGAGCCAGTTAGTCGAACTGGTCAGTTTAAACAAAGTCTTGACAGTTTCTATGTTACAGATAGTCCTTTAAGTGTTACTAACATAGCAGAAATGGCAATGTTTTATTTAAACTGACCGGTGTTGATGATGATTTCCCTCTAGAGGAAGTGCCAGTTAGTCCAACTGGTCAGTTTAAACAAAGTCTTGACAGTTTCTATGTTACAGATAGTCCTTTAAGTGTCACTAACATTGCAGAAACGGCAATGTTTTATATGAAACTGACCAGTCTTAATGATTTTCCCCTAGAGGAAGGGCCAATTAGTCCAACTGGTCAGTTTAAACAAAGTCTTGACAGTTTCTATGTTACAGATAGTCCTTTAAGTGTTACTAACATAGCACAAATGGCAATGTTTTATATACAACTGACCAGTCTTAATGATTTTCCGCTAGAGGAAGGGCCAATTAGTCCAAATGGTCAGTTTAAACAAAGTCTTGACAGTTTCTATGTTACAGATAGTCCTTTAAGTGTTACTAACATAGCAGAAATGGCAATGTTTTGTATAAAACTGACCATTCTTAAGGATTTTTCCTTAGAGGAAGGGCCAATTAGTCTAACAGGTCAGATAAAACAAAGTCTTGACAGTTTCTATGTTACAGATAGCCCTTTAAGTGTCACTAACATAGCAGAAATGGCAATGTTTTATATAAAACTGACCAGTCTTAATGATTTTCCCCTAGAGGAAGGGCCAATAAGTCCAACTGGTCAGTTTAAACAAAGTCTTGACAGTTTCTATGTTACAGATAGTCCTTTAAGTGTTACTAACATAGCAAATGACAATGTTTTATTTAAACTGACCGGTCTTAATGATTTTACCCTAGAGGAAGTGCCAACTAAATAAAGTCTTGACAGTTTCTATGTTACAGATAGTCCTTTAAGTGTCACTAACATAGCAGAAATGGCAATGTTTTATATAAAACTGACCAGTCTTAATGATTTTCCCATAGAGAAAGGGCCAATTAGTCCAACTGGTCAGTTTAAACAAAGTTTTGACAGTTTCTATGTTACAGATAGTCCTTTAAGTGTTACTTAAATAGCAGAAATGGCAATGTTTGTATAAAACTGACCAGTCTTAATGATTTTCCCCTAGAGGAAGGGCCAATTAGTCCAACTGGTCAGTTTAAACAAAGTTTTGACAGTTTCTATGTTACAGATAGTCCTTTAAGTGTTACAAACATAGCAGAAATGGCAACTGGTCAGTCTAAATGAAGTCTTAACAGTTTCTATGGTACAGATAGCCCTTTAAGTGTCACTAACATAGCAGAAATGTCAATGTTTTATATAAAATTGACCAGTCTTACTGATTTTCACGTAGAGGAAGTGCCAGTTAGTCCAACTGGTCAGTTTAAACAAAGTCTTGACAGTTTGTATGTTACAGATAGTCCTTTAAGTGTCACTAACATAGCAGAAACGGCAATGTTTTATATGAAACTGACCGGTCTTAATGATTTTCCCCTAGAGGAAGGGCCAATTAGTCCAACTGGTCAGTTTAAACAAAGTCTTGACAGTTTCTATGTTACAGATAGTCCTTTAAGTGTTACTAACATAGTACAAATGACAATGTTTTGTTTAAACCGACCAGTCTTAATGATTTTACCATAGAGGAAGTGCCAACTTAAAAAAATAAAGTCTTGAGAGTTTCTATGCTTCATATAGTCCTTTAAGTGTTACTAACATAGCACAAATGGCAATGTTTTATATAAAACTGACGAGTCTTAATGATTTTCTCCTAGAGGAAGGGCCAATTAGTCCAACTGGTCAGTTTAAACAAAGTCTTGACAGTTTCTATGTTACAGATAGTCCTTTAAGGGTTACTAACATAGCAGAACTGGCAATGTTTTGTTTAAACTCACGATTATCCTCTAAGGGAAGGGCCTGTTAATCCAACTGGTCAGTTTAAAGAAAGTCTTGACAGTTTCTATGTCACAGATAGTCTTTTAAGTGTTGCTAATATAGCAGAACTGGCAACGTTTTAATTAAATTGTGCAGTCTTAATGATTATCCCTTAGGGACTGGCCAGTTAGTCCAACTGGTCAGATTAATAAAGTCTTGACAGTTTCTATGTCACAGATAGTCCTTTAAGTGTTACTAACATAGCAGAACTGGCAATGTTTTAGTTAAACTGACCAGTCTTAATGATTATGCCATAGGGGAAGGGCCTTAGTCCAACTGGTCAGTTTATACAAAGTCTTGACAGTTTCTATGTCACAGATAGTTCTTTAAGTGTTACTAATATAGCAGAACTGGCAATATTTTAGTTAAACTGACCAGTCTTAATGATTATCCCCTAGGGGAAGGGCCTGTTAGTCCAACTGGTCAGTTTAAATAAAGTCTGGACAGTTTCTGTGTCACAGATAGTCTTTCAAGTGTTACCAATATAGCAGAACTGGCAATGTTTTAGTTAAACTGACCAGTCTTAATGATTATCCAGTAGGGTACAGGCCAGTTAGTCCAACTGGTGAGTTTAAATAAAGTCTTGACGGTTACTATGTCTCAGAGAGTCCTTTATTATTATTATTATTATTATTATCATGGAGTACGGTGGTACTCCATATATAGGGATGGCACGGGGGAAAAATGGCCGCCCCATATCATGTGTACAAAATCATGTGCTCATAAGTCTGGTAAACCCATAGTATAAAGCCTTAATGAGCCATACCTGTCATTATCGAGTACTTTCACAACTAACAAGACTGTTACAGTAGGTAGAGAGTATCGATGAAGTACCACATCAGCAAGTCGCTAAACCAGCATCTGTTCATATTCTGATTCTGATTCTGATGATCCTTCTGACGGGCTAGAGCAACAAGGACTAAAGCGACTACAATGATTCAAACGCGAATAAGCGACATTTTCGGCGGAGTAGTGCACTCAAACCAGAGCGCTTTCAAAGAACCCAAAGCTGTTCAGCAGTGATTCAGTAGTGCTCTCCAGTAGACGCTTGCCGTTCCACGCCATTTTCTGAACGTAGCCAGAAGGGTACGCGCTTGGATATCCCGGATGTAATATTTCACGATGGTTACGCCTACACCGGAAACGCAGCCTCGAGCATGCTGCGTGGACGAGCTGTTCTGCTTAGACGCTTATAATACTTGGAGTACGCTTTATGACGGACCCAAAGTGAGTTGCTGTAGTTACGTTATAAATAGTAAGAACACTGATACAACTGCTAGACCATACTAACCTCCATGATGTGCATTAAATGGAGTCGGCAAACTGCTGTAGACAGCCGTCTGCCATTGCAATGTTACGTACAAGAATGTGTGGGTGTACAGTGGCATTCTCAAGTCGGTAGGCGCTTAGCTACAATTCACATTAGCTGTATTTTGTTACTCTGCTGTATCTTTAAGCCCCACTGAAAGCTTTGCAGTGCAAAGTGCATTCCGAGTGTGTCTGTTACATTATAGGTGCTTAGTTTATCATAAATGTGAGCATATGTGGATACAGCTAATAACGCTCATCTATCCCACACAACCAGACCATCTAAACACCATTCATACCTTTCTCCTCCCCACAAAAAAACAACAGAAACAAGTAACAAAAAAACATTTTACAAAATGAAAGAACATATAGGGATGGAATTCCCAAAAAGCAACCAAACAAGGTAGGAATGGTACCACAATACCCTTACGGATTGTCATCCCTATATCTTTTGCCATTTTCCAACCTCAACACACACACGCACACAGACCAATCCCTGCCATGCCACACCAGCCATATCCACAGCCAATAGAATGTGCATGGCAATTGCAGCACTTCACAATGCAACACACATCACCCCCTCACACTACAACTTATCCTCCACATGCAGCAATACACACTCATAGGCTATACTACATACATGTACCACTTACCCCACATTCTACACCACAATCCACACCTACAATGACAACTACACTCTTCCACCTGCAACAACACCCTTTCACCTCACCAACAGTTAGTACGGAACACATTTCCAAAAACATTACTCTATTATACCAAAGTACGCTAAAAAAAACCTAATCATCTACACCACAATCTAACATCCTGTCGTCCCATGCAACTAGCACTTATGTATACTAGTGATACACAATGTGCAGGGATGTCCTTGCTTCACGAGAATTGCTGGGTGTGGCACATGGCATGCAGGTGGCACGCCCATAGCACCCACCCACAAATGAAAAAGGTCAAACACACACCCATAAAACTAAATGGCTACTTGCTATTATGTGCTTAGAAGACCAGAGGCCGAAGCAAGCTTACTGTGATAGTGATCGCTTCCAAGTCTCCCCGTTAGGAGTCACAGTTTATAGTGAAGGTAAGTGTTCGCTGTGTGTTTGATAGGCTATACCAGGAGAACTGGCTGGAACAGGTTACGACGAAAAAAGGTCAATCGAATTGGAGTATAGCTTCGCCTTGCTCGGAACTAGTTGCAAAAATGGCTAAAGATATAGGGATGACAATCCGTAAGGGTATTGTGGTACCATTGCTACCTTGTTTGGTTGCTTTTTGGGAATTCCATCCCTATATGTGCTTTCATTTTTTTTAATGTGTTTTTGTTACTTGTTATCAAGGGTAACCACAGTGCCAAGTGAGAAGAAAGCGGTCGATATTAAAAGTGGTAACATTTAAGGGCATGTGATAAGTGACCGGATTTGATTCACAAGTGAACAGTAGCTACATAGGTATATAGAGCTAGTGCATACATGTATCATGCAGGCGCCTTGTGGGAAGTAAGTGAAATACATAAGTCCATAAATACTAAACACAGTACTAATGCATCATGCAGTGGGCCAGTGCATAGTGCAAATAGAGGTAACCTAAACAATACCATGACTACTGAGGTGTGAGGAGAGGAATTAAGGGGCTAATGGAACCTTCCACATATTCATACTAACTTGATTATTTACTACTGTATTATGTTTTCAAGAAATAATACCAGGTATGCACGTAAAGAGCCCTGTACTAGGCCTTCGCTGTGACATTGCTGTGCTGCTTCATAGAGTAGTAAAAGAATACATTGCACTCCACTCACAGCCTGGGTGGCTCAATAGAAATAATAGCTACATTTACGCACTTCAGCCAAATCACCGCGAAAACTACCAGGAGGCTCTGAGCTCACTGTCATGACTGAGTACATTTCAGTCTGCAATACATGCATGTACGTACATAACAGAGCACAAGAGTACATTCCTTGCTCCCACTCATCAGTGACAAGTTCAAAGGTCTGGCTACGATCGTCAAGGGCACAAAGGTATGCCGTGGCCACAACATGAAGAGCCCTGTATAGGCCTTCGCTGTGATGCTACTTCATAGAGAATAGATCACACTCCACTCACAGTCTTGGTGGTTCTATAGAAATAATAGCTACACTATAAAACCATGCAGCCTTCAGTTTTGGTAGTCGGCACTCCGTCCAAATCACCGCGAAGGCACTCTTCGAAACTAGCGCCCTTCTGAAACGCAACCGTCAGTCACTTCTGCAGCGGGTTCGTCAACCTAGCTAAATCATCGCGAAGGCAACAGTCAGTCAATTATAAGTTGCAGCGGGCAGAAACCGCAACACAATATTAAATAGCAATACTGTATAACTATGAATCTCGTCCACTCGGGCACGCGGTAAAAATGGCGACTGTTGCGATCGAACAGAAAGAGAGATGGCCCCAGTTCAGCCAAAGCAAGCAGCCAGATGAAAAAGTGGCTCATTTAAAGTTCAAGAATATTGATTGTCTTCCTTTAGGCACAGTTTATTAGACCTGAGAAGGTATGAGAAAGCCAGAACATTACATTACATTAATTACATTATTTAAAAGTTTTTTTCTTCTCACTTGGCACTGTAAATATAGCACACACCAATACATAGGTGTAGTAGTGAATAGACAAAGTCACTAATTATGCATGAAGTCATTTAAATTGAGTAGTCTTAATGATTATCCCTTAAGGACTGGCCAGTTAGTCCAACTGGTCAGTTTAATTAATGTCTTGACAGTTTCTATGTCACAGATAGTCCTTTAAGGGGTAATTACTAATATAGCAGAACTGGCAATGTTTTAGTTAAACTGACCTGTCTTAATGATCATCCCCTACGGGAATTAAGCGCCTGTTAGTCCAACTGGTCAGTTTAAATAAAGTCTTGACCGTTTCTGTGTCACAGATAGTCTTTTAATTGTTACTAACATAGCAGAACTGGCAATGTTTTAGTTAAACTGACCAGTCTTAATGATTATCCCTTAGGGACTGGCCAGTTAGTCCAACTGATCAGTTTAAATAAAGTCTGGACAGTCTCTATGTCACAAATAGTCCTTTAAGTGTTACTAACATAGCAGAACTGGCAATGTTTTAGTTAAACCGACCAGTCTTAATGAGTATCCCCTAGGGGAAGGACATGTTAGTCCAACAGGTCAGTTTAAAGAAAGTTTTGACAGTTTCTTTGTCACAGATAGTCTTTTAAGTGTTGCCAATATAGCAGAACTGGCAATATTTTAGTTAAACTAACCAGTTTTATTGAATATCCCCGACGGGAAGGGCCTGTTAGTCTAACTGGTCAGTTTAAATAAAGTATTGACAGTCTCTATGTCACAGATAGTCCTTCAAGTGTTACTAACATAGCAAAAATGGCAATGTTTTAGTTAAACTGACCAGTCTTATTGATTATCCCCGAGGGGAAGGGCCTGTTAGTCTAACTGATCAGGTTTAATAAAGTCTTGACAGTCTCTATGTCACAGATCGTCCTTTAAGTGTTATTAACATAGCAGAACTGGCATTGTTTTAGTTAAACCGATCAGTTTTAATGATTAAACCCTAGGGGAAGGGCCTGTTAGTCCAACTGGTCAGTTTATATAAAGTCTTGACAGTCTCTATGTCACAAATAGACCTTTAAGTGTTACTAACATAGCAGAACTGGCAATGTTTTAGTTAAACCGACCAGTCTTAATGATTATCCCCTAGGGGAAGGGCCTGTTAGTCCAACTGGTCAGTTTAAAGAAAGTCTTGACAGTTTCTATGTCACAGATCGTCTTTTAAGTGTTGCTAATATAGCAGAACTGGCAATGTTTTAGTTAAACTAACCAGTCTTATTGATTATCCCCGACGGGAAGGGCCTGTTAGTCTAACTGGTCAGTTTAAATAAAGTCTTGACAGTCTCTATGTCACAAATAGACCTTTAAGAGGTTTACTAACATAGCAGAAATGGTAATGTTTTATTTAAACTCACCAGTCTTAATGATTATCCCATAGGATACCGGAAAGTTAATCCAACTGGTCAGTTTAAATAAAGTCTTGACAGTTTCTGTGACACAGATAGTCCTTTAAGTGTTACTAACATAGCAGAACTGGCAATGTTTTAGTTAAACTGACCAGTAATTACCCCTTAACTGGTCAGTTTAAATAAAGTCTTGACGGTTTCTATGTCTCAGATAGTCATTTATGTGTTACTAACACTGATTATCGCCTAGGGGAAGGGCTTGTTAGTCCAACTGGTCAGTTTAAATAAAGTCTGGACAGTTCCTATGTCACAGATAGTCTTTTAAGTGTTACTAACATAGCAGAACAGGCAATGTTTTAGTTAAACTGACCAGTCTTAATGATTATCCCGTAGGGTACAGGCCAGTTAGTCCAACTGGTGAGTTTAAATAAAGTCTTGACGGTTACTATGTCTCAGAGAGTCCTTTATGAGTTTCTAACATAGCCGAACTGGCAACGGTTTATTTAAATTGAGTAGTCTTAATGATTATCCATTAAGGACTGGCCAGTTAGTCCAACTGGTCAGTTTAATTAATGTCTTGACAGTTTCTATGTCACAGATAGTCCTTTAAGGGGTAATTACTAATATAGCAGAACTGGCAATGTTTTAGTTAAACTGACCAGTCTTAATGATTATTCCCTAGGGGAAGGGCCTGTTAGTCCAACTGGTCAGTTTAAATAAAGTCTTGACGGTTTCTATGTCTCAGATAGTGCTTTATGTGTTACTAACACAGCCAAACTGGCAACGGTTTATTTAAATTGAGCAGTGTTAATGATTAACCCTTAAGGACTGGCCAGTTAGTCGAACAGGTCAGTTTAATTAAAGTCTTGACAGTTTCTATGTCACAGATAGTCCTTTAATAGGTAATTACTAACATAGCAGAACTGGCAATGTTTTAGTTAAACTGACCTGTCTTAATGATTATCCACTAGGGGAAGGGCCTGTTAGTCCAATTGGTCAGTTTAAATAAAGTCTTGACAGTTTCTATGTCACAAATAGTCCTTTAAGTGTTACTAACATAGCAGAACTGGCAATGTTTTAGTTAAACTAACTAGTCTTAATGATTATTCCCTAGGGGAAGGGCCTGTTAGTCCAACGGGTCAGTTTAAATAAAGTCTTGACAGTTTCTATGTCACAAATAGTCGTTTAAGTGTTACTAATATAGCAGAACTGGAAATGTTTTAGTTAAACTGACCAGTCTTAATGATTATCCCTTATGATACGGGCCAGTTAGTCCAACATGTCAGTTTAAATAAAGTCTTGACAGTTTCTATGTCACAGATAGTCTTTTAAGTGTTACTAACATAGCAGAACAGGCAAATGTTTTAGTTAAACTGACCAGTCTTAATGATTATACCTTAGGGTACAGGGCAGTTAGTCCAACTGGTCAGTTTAAATAAAGTCTTAACGGTTTCTATGTCTCAGATAGTGCTTTATGTGTTACTAACACAGCCAAACTGGCAACGGTTTATTTAAATTGAGCAGTCTTAATGATTAACCCTTAAGGACTGGCCAGTTAGTCGAACAGGTGAGTTTAATTAAAGTCTTGACAGTTTCTATGTCACAGATAGTCCTTTAATAGGTAATTACTAACATAGCAGAACTGGCAATGTTTTAGTTAAACTGACCTGTCTTAATGATTATCCACTAGGGGAAGGGCCTGTTAGTCCAATTGGTCAGTTTAAATAAAGTCTTGACAGTTTCTATGTCACAAATAGTCCTTTAAGTGTTACTAACATAGCAGAACTGGCAATGTTTTAGTTAAACTGACTTGTCTTAATGATTATTCCCTAGGGGAAGGGCCTGTTAGTCCAACGGGTCAGTTTAAATAAAGTCTTGACAGTTTCTATGTCACAAATAGTCGTTTAAGTGTTACTAATATAGCAGAACAGGTAATGTTTCAGTTAAACTGACCAGTCTTAATGATTATCCCTTATGATACGGGTCAGTTAGTCCAACACGTCAGTTTAAATAAAGTCTTGACAGTTTCTATGTCACAGATAGTCTTTTAAGTGATACTAACATAGCAGAACAGGCAATGTTTTATATGAAACTGACCGATCTTAATGATTTTCCCCTAAAGGAAGGGCAAATTAGTCCAAATGGTCAGTTTAAACAAAGTCTTGACAGTTTGTAAATTACAGATAGTCCTTTAAGTGTTACTAACATAGCACAAATGCCAATTTTTTAATATAAAATGGACCAGTCTTTAATGATTTTCCGTTAGATGAAGAGCCAGTTAGTTGAACTGGTTAGTTTAAACAAAGTCTTGACAGTTTCTATGTTACAGATAGTCCTTTAAGTGTTACTATTTATATAAAACTGACCATTCTTAATGATTTTCCCTTACTAACATTGCAGAAATGGCAATGTTTTATATAGAACTGACCAGTCTTAATGATTTTCCCCTACAGGAAGGGCCAATATGTCCAACTGGTCAGTTTAAACAAATTCTTGACAGTTTCTATGATACATATAGTCCTTTAAATGTTACTAACATAGCACAAATGACAAAGTTTTATTTAAACCGACCGGTCTTAATGATTTTACCCTAGATGAAGTGCCAACTAAATAAAGTCTTGAGAGTTTCTATGCTTCATATAGTCCTTTAAGTGTTACTAACATAGCACAAATGGCAATGTTTTATATAAAACTGACCAGTCTTAATGATTTTCCCATAGAGGAAGGGCCAATTAGTCCAACTGGTCAGTTTAAACAAAGTTTTGACAGTTTCTATGTTACAGATAGTCCTTTAAGTGTTACTTAAATAGCTGGAAAGGCAATGTTTTGAATAAAACTGACCAGTCTTAATGATTTTTCCATAGAGGAAGGGCCAATTAGTCCAACTGGTCAGTTTAAACAAAGTTTTGACAGTTTCTATGTTACAGATAGTCCTTTAAGTGTTACAAACATAGCAGAAATGGCAACTGGTCAGTCTAAATGAAGTCTTAACAGTTTCTATCGTACAGATAGCCCTTTAAGTGTCACTAACATAGCAGAAATGTCAATGTTTTATATAAAACTGACCAGTCTTACTGATTTTCACGTAGAGGAAGTGCCAGTTAGTCCAACTGGTCAGTTTAAAGAAAGTCTTGACAGTTTCTATGTTACAGATAGTCCTTTAAGTGTCACTAACATAGCAGAAACGGCAATGTTTTATATGAAACTGACTGGTCTTACTGATTTTCCCCTAGAGGAAGAGCCAGTTAGTCGAACTGGTCAGTTTAACTTGACAGTTTCTATGTTACAGATACTCGATTAAGTGTTACTAACATAGCACAAATGGCAAAGTTTTATTTAAACTGACCGGTGTTGATGATGATTTCTCACTAGAGGAAGTCCCAGTTAGTCCAACTGGTCAGTTTAAAGAAAGTCTTGACAGTTTGTGTGTTACAGATAGTCCTTTAAGTGTTATTAACATAGCAGAAATGGGAATGTTTTACGTAAAACTGACCAATTCATAATGATTTTCCCCTAGAGGAAGAGCCAGTTAGTCGAACTGGTCAGTTTAAACAAAGTCTTGACAGTTTCTATGTTACAGATACTCGATTAAGTGTTACTAACATAGCACAAATGGCAAAGTTTTATTTAAACTGACCGGTGTTGATGATGATTTCTCACTAGAGGAAGTGCCAGTTAGTCCAACTGGTCAATTTAAACAAAGTCTTGACAGTTTCTATGTTACAGATAGTCCTTTAAGTGTTACTAACATAGCACAAATGCCAATTTTTTTATATACAACTGACCAGTCTTTAATGATTTTTCGTTTGATGAAGAGCCAGTTAGTTGAACTGGTTAGTTTAAACAAAGTCTTCACAGTTTCTACGTTACAGATAGTCTTTTAAGTGTTACTATCATAGCAGAAATGGCAATGTTTTATGTAAAACTGACCAGTCTTAATGATTTTCCTTAGAGGAAGGGCCAATTAGTCTAACAGGTCAGATAAAACAAAGTTTTGACAGTTTGTATGTTACAGATAGTCCTTTAAGTGTTACTAACATTGCAAAAATGGCAATGTTATATATAAAACTGACCAGTCTTAATGATTTTCCCCGAGAGGAAGGGCCAATAAGTCCAACTGATCAGTTTAAACAAAGTCTTCTATGTTACATACAGTGCTTTAAATGTTACTAACATAGCACAAATGACAATGTTTTGTTTAAACTGACCAGTCTTAATGATTTTACCCTAGAGGAAGTGCTAACTTAATAAAGTCTTGAGAGTTTCTATGCTTCATATAGTCCTTCAAGTGTTACTAACATAGCACAAATGACAATGTTTTGTTTAAACCGACCAGTCTTAATGATTTTACCCTAGAGGAAGTGCCAACTTAATAAAGTCTTGAGAGTTTCTATGCTTCATATAGTCCTTCAAGTGTTACTAACATAGCACAAATGGCAATGTTTTATATAAAACTGACGAGTCATAATGATTTTCTCCTAGAGTAAGGGCCAATTAGTCCAACTGGTTAGTTTAAACAAAGTCTTGACAGTTTCTATGTTACAGATAGTCCATTAAGTGTCACTAACATAGCAGAAATGGCAACAGGTCAGTTTAAATGAAGTCTTAACAGTTTCTATTGTACAGATAGCCCTTTAAGTGTCACTAACATAGCAGAAATGTCAATGTTTTATATAAAACTGACCAGTCTTAATGATTTTCCACTAGAGGAATGGCCAATTAGTCCAAATGGCCAGTTTCAACAAAGTCTTGACAGTTTGTATGTTACAGATAGTCCTTTAAGTGTTACTAACAAAGCAGAAATGGCAACTGGTCAGTTTAAATGAAGTCTTAACAGTTTCAATTGTACAGATAGCCCTTTAAGTGTCACTAACATAGCAGAAATGTCAACGTTTTATATAAAACTGACCAGTCTTAATGATTTTCCCGTAGAGGAAGGGCCAATTAGTCCAAATGGCCAGTTTCAACAAAGTCTTGACAGTTTGTATGTTACAGATAGTCCTTTAAGTGTTACTAACAAAGCAGAAATGGCAACTGGTCATTTTAAATGAAGTCTTAACAGTTTCTATGTGACAGATAGTCCTTTAAGTGTCACTAACATAGCAGAAATGGCAATGTTTTATATAAATCTGACCAGTCTTAATGACTTTCCCTTAGAGGAAGGGCCAATTAGTCCAACTGGTCAGTTTAAACAAAGTCTTGACAGTTTCTATGTTACAGATAGTCCTTGAAATGTCACCAACATAGCACAAATGGCAATGTTTTGTTTAAACTGACCAGTGTTAACGATTTTCCCTTAGTGGAAGTGCTAGCTAGTAAAACTGGTCAGTTTAAAGAAAGTTTTGACAGTTTGTATGTTACAGATAGTCCTTTAAGTGTTACTAACATAGCACAAATGCCAATTTTTGATTATAAAACTGACCAATCTTTAATGATTTTCCTTTAGAGGAAGAGCCTGTTAGTTGAACTGGTCAGTTTAAACAAAGTCTTGACAGTTTCTATGTTACAGATAGTCCTTTCAGAGATACTAACATAGCAATGTTTTATTTAAACTGACCATTCTTAATAATTTTACCCTAGAGGAAGTGCCAACTAAATAAAGTCTTGAGAGTTCTATGCTTCATATAGTCCTTTAAGTGTTACTAACATAGCACAAATGGCAATGTTTTATATAAAACTGACGAGTCTTAATGATTTTCCCTTAGAGTAAGAGCCAATTAGTCCAACTGGTCAGTTTAAACAAAGTTTTGACAGTTTCTATGTTACAGATAGTCCTTTAAGTGTTACTTAAATAGCTGGAAAGGCAATGTTTTGAATAAAACTGACCAGTGTTAATGATTTTTCCATAGAGGAAGGGCCAATTAGTCCAACTGGTCAGTTTAAACAAAGTTTTGACAGTTTCTATGTTACAGATAGTCCTTTAAGTGTTACAAACATAGCAGAAATGGCAACTGGTCAGTCTAAATGAAGTCTTAACAGTTTCTATCGTACAGATAGCCCTTTAAGTGTCACTAACATAGCAGAAATGTCAATGTTTTATATAAAACTGACCAGTCTTACTGATTTTCACGTAGAGGAAGTGCCAGTTAGTCCAACTGGTCAGTTTAAAGAAAGTCTTGACAGTTTCTATGTTACAGATAGTCCTTTAAGTGTCACTAACATAGCAGAAACGGCAATGTTTTATATGAAACTGACTGGTCTTACTGATTTTCCCCTAGAGGAAGAGCCAGTTAGTAGAACTGGTCAGTTTAAACAAAGTCTTGACAGTTTCTATGTTACAGATATTCGATTAAGTGTTACTAACATAGCACAAATGGCAAAGTTTTATTTAAACTGACCGGTGTTGATGATGATTTCCCCCAAGAGGAAGTGCCAGTTAGTCCAACTGGTCAGTTTAAACAAAGTCTTGACAGTTTGTGTGTTACAGATAGTCCTTTAAGTGTTATTAACATAGCAGAAATGGGAATGTTTTACGTAAAACTGACCATTCATAATGATTTTCCCCTAGAGGAAGAGCCAGTTAGTCGAACTGGTCAGTTTAAACAAAGTCTTGACAGTTTCTATGTTACAGATACTCGATTAAGTGTTACTAACATAGCACAAATGGCAAAGTTTTATTTAAACTGACCGGTGTTGATGACGATTTCCCCCTAGAGGAAGTGCCAGTTAGTCCAACTGGTCAATTTAAACAAAGTCTTGACAGTTTCTATGTTACAGATAGTCCTTTAAGTGTTACTAACATAGCACAAATGCCAATTTTTTTATATACAACTGGACCAGTCTTTAATGATTTTTCGTTTGATGAAGAGCCAGTTAGTTGAACTGGTTAGTTTAAACAAAGTCTTCACAGTTTCTACGTTACAGATAGTCTTTTAAGTGTTACTATCATAGCAGAAATGGCAATGTTTTATGTAAAACTGACCAGTCTTAATGATTTTCCTTAGAGGAAGGGCCAATTAGTCTAACAGGTCAGATAAAACAAAGTTTTGACAGTTTGTATGTTACAGATAGTCCTTTAAGTGTTACTAACATTGCAAAAATGGCAATGTTATATATAAAACTGACCAGTCTTAATGATTTTCCCCGAGAGGAAGGGCCAATAAGTCCAACTGGTCAGTTTAAACAAAGTCTTGACAGTTTCTATGGTACATACAGTGCTTTAAATGTTACTAACATAGCACAAATGACAATGTTTTGTTTAAACCGACCAGTCTTAATGATTTTACCCTAGAGGAAGTGCTAACTTAATAAAGTCTTGAGAGTTTCTATGCTTCATATAGTCCTTCAAGTGTTACTAACATAGCACAAATGACAATGTTTTGTTTAAACCGACCAGTCTTAATGATTTTACCCTAGAGGAAGTGCCAACTTAATAAAGTCTTGAGAGTTTCTATGCTTCATATAGTCCTTCAAGTGTTACTAACATAGCACAAATGGCAATGTTTTATATAAAACTGACGAGTCATAATGATTTTCTCCTAGAGTAAGGGCCAATTAGTCCAACTGGTTAGTTTAAACAAAGTCTTGACAGTTTCTATGTTACAGATAGTCCATTAAGTGTCACTAACATAGCAGAAATGGCAACAGGTCAGTTTAAATGAAGTCTTAACAGTTTCTATTGTACAGATAGCCCTTTAAGTGTCACTAACATAGCAGAAATGTCAATGTTTTATATAAAACTGACCAGTCTTAATGATTTTCTACTAGAGGAAGGGCCAATTAGTCCAAATGGCCAGTTTCAACAAAGTCTTGACAGTTTGTATGTTACAGATAGTCCTTTAAGTGTTACTAACAAAGCAGAAATGGCAACTGGTCAGTTTAAATGAAGTCTTAACAGTTTCAATTGTACAGATAGCCCTTTAAGTGTCACTAACATAGCAGAAATGTCAACGTTTTATATAAAACTGACCAGTCTTAATGATTTTCCCGTAGAGGAAGGGCCAATTAGTCCAAATGGCCAGTTTCAACAAAGTCTTGACAGTTTGTATGTTACAGATAGTCCTTTAAGTGTTACTAACAAAGCAGAAATGGTAACTGGTCATTTTAAATGAAGTCTTAACAGTTTCTATGTGACAGATAGTCCTTTAAGTGTCACTAACATAGCAGAAATGGCAATGTTTTATATAAATCTGACCAGTCTTAATGACTTCCCTTAGAGGAAGGGCCAATTAGTCCAACTGGTCAGTTTAAACAAAGTCTTGACAGTTTCTATGTTACAGATAGTCCTTGAAATGTCACCAACATAGCACAAATGGCAATGTTTTGTTTAAACTGACCAGTGTTAACGATTTTCCCTTAGTGGAAGTGCTAGCTAGTAAAACTGGTCAGTTTAAAGAAAGTTTTGACAGTTTGTATGTTACAGATAGTCCTTTAAGTGTTACTAACATAGCACAAATGCCAATTTTTGATTATAAAACTGACCAATCTTTAATGATTTTCCTTTAGAGGAAGAGCCTGTTAGTTGAACTGGTCAGTTTAAACAAAGTTTTGACAGTTTCTATGTTACAGATAGTCCTTTCAGAGTTACTAACATAGCAATGTTTTATTTAAACTGACCATTCTTAATAATTTTACCCTAGAGGAAGTGGCAACTAAATAAAGTCTTGAGAGTTCTATGCTTCATATAGTCCTTTAAGTGTTACTAACATAGCACAAATGGCAATGTTTTATATAAAACTGACGAGTCTTAATGATTTTCCCTTAGAGTAAGAGCCAATTAGTCCAACTGGTCAGTTTAAACAAAGTCTTGACAGTTTCTATGTTACAGATAGTCCATTAAGTGTCACTAACATAGCAGAAATGGTAACAGGTCAGTTTAAATGAAGTTTTAACAGTTTCTATGTTACAGATAGCCCTTTAAGTGTCACTAACATAGCAGAAATGTCAATGTTTTATATAAAACTGATCAGTCTTAATGATTTTCCCCTAGAGGAAGGGCCAATTAGTCCAAATGGTCAGTTTAAACAAAGTCTTGACAGTTTCTATGTTACAGATAGTCCTTTAAGTGTAACTAACATAGCAGAAATGGCAATGATTTACATATAACTGACCATTCATAATGATTTTGCCATAGAGGAAGGGCCAATTAGTCTAACTGGTCAGTTTAAACAAAGTCTTGACAGTTTCTATGTTACAGATAGTCCTTTAAGTGTTACTAATATAGCACAAATGCCAATTTTTTATATAAAACTGACAAATCTTTAATGATTTTCCATTAGAGGAAGAGCCAGTTAGTTGAACTGGTTAGTTTAAACAAAGTCTTGACAGTTTCTATGTCCTTTAAGTGTTACTAACATAGCAGAAATGGCAATGTTTTATATAAAACTGACCAGTCTTAATGATTTTTCCCTAGAGGAAGGGCCAATTAGTCCGTTTAAATAAAGTCTTGACAGTTTGTAAGTTACAGATAGTCCTTTAAGTGGTAATTACTAACATAGCACAAATGCCAATTTTTATATAAAACTGACCAGCCTTTAATGATTTTCCACTAGATGAAGAGCCAGTTAATTGAACTGGTTAGTTTAAACTAAGTCTTGACAGTTTCTATGTCCTTTAAGTGTCACTAACATAGCACAAATGCAAATTTTTTATATAAAACTGACTAGTCTTTAATGATTTTCCTTTTGAGGAAGGGCCAGTTAGTTGAACTGGTTAGTTTAAACAAAGTCTTGACAGTTTCTATGTTACAGATAGTCCTTTAAGTGTTACTAACATAGCACAAATGGCAATGTTTTATATAAAACTGAGCAGTCTTAATGATTTTCCCCTAGAGGAAGGGCCAATTAGTCCAAATGGTCAGTTTAAACAAGATCTTGACAGTTTCTGTTACAGATAGTCCTTTAAGTGTTACTAACATAGCAGAAATGGCAACTGGTCAGTTTAAATGAAGTCTTAACAGTTTCTATGTTACAGATAGCCCTTTAAGTGTCACTAACATAGCAGAAATGGCAATGTTTTATATAAAACTGACAAGTCTTAATGATTTTCCCCTAGAGGAAGGGCCAATTAGTCCAAATGGTCAGTTTAAACAAAGTCTTGACAGTTTCTATGTTACAGATAGTCCTTTAAGTGTAACTAACATACCACAAATGGCGATTTTTTTTTTAAACTGACCAGTCTTAATGATTTTCCACTAGAGGTAGTGCCAACTGGTTAGCTTAAATAAAGTCTTGACAATTTCTATGTTTCATATAGTCCTTTAAGTGTTACTAACATAGCAGAAATGGCAATGTTTTACATAAAACTGACCATTCATAATGATTTTCTCCTAGATGAAGATCCAGTTAGTCGAACTGGTCAGTTTAAACAAAGTCTTGACAGTTTGTATGTTACAGATAGTCATTAAGTGTTACTAACATAGCACAGATGCCAATTTTTTAAAATATAAAACTGACCAGTCTTAATGATTTTCCTTTAGAGGAAGAGCCAGTTAGTTGAACTGGTCAGTTTAAACAAAGTCTTGACAGTTTCTATGTTACAGATAGTCCTTTAAGTGGTAATTACTAACATAGCAGAAATGGCAATGTTTTACATAAAACTGACCATTCATAATGGTTTTTCCATAGAGGAAGGGGCAATTGGTCAGTTTAAACAAGGTCTTGACAGTGATAGTCCTTTAAGTGTTACTAACATAGCAGAAATGGCAATGTTTTATATGAAACTGACCGGTCTTAATGATTTTCCCCTAAAGGAAGGTCCAATTAGTCCAAATGGTCAGTTTAAACAAAGTCTTGACAGTTTGTAAGTTACAGATAGTCCTTTAAGTGTTACTAACATAGCACAAACGCCAATTTTTTTACATAAAATGGACCAGTCTTTAATGATTTTCCGTTAGATGAAGAGCCAGTTAGTTGAACTGGTTAGTTTAAACTAAGTCTTGACAGTTTCTATGTCCTTTAAGTGTTACTAACATAGCAGAAATGGCAATGTTTTATATAAAACTGACCAGTCTTAATGATTTTCCCTTAAAGGAAGGGCCAATTAGTCTAACTGGTCAGTTTAAACAAAGTCTTGACTGTTTCTATGTTACAGATAGTCCTTTAAGTGTAACTAACATAGCAGAAATGGCAATGATTTACATATAACAGATCATTCATAATGATTTTGCCCTAGAGCAAGGGCCAATTGGTCAGTTTAAACAAAGTCTTGACAGTTTTTATGTTACAGATAGTCCTTTAAATGTTACTAACATAGCAGAAATGGCAATGTTTTATATGAAACTGACCAGTCTTAATAATTTTCCCATAAAGGAAGGGCCAATTAGTCTAACTGGTCAGTTTAAACAAAGTTTTGACAGTTTCTATGTTACAGATAGTCCTTTAAGTGTTACTAACATAGCAGAAATGGCAATGTTTTATATAAAACTGACCAGTCTTAATGATTTTTCACTAGAGGAAGGGCCAATTAGTCCAAATGGTCAGTTTAAACAAAGTCTTGACAGTTTGTAAGTTTCAGATAGTCCTTTAAGTGGTAATTACTAACATAGCACAAATGCTAATTTTTATATAAAACTGACCAGCCTTTAATGATTTTCCACTAGATGAAGAGCCAGTTAGTTGAACTGGTTAGTTTAAACTAAGTCTTGACAGTTTCTATGTCCTTTAAGTGTTACTAATATAGCAGAAATGGCAATGTTTTGTATAAAACTGACCAGTCTTAATGATTTTCCCCTAAAGGAAGGGCCAATTAGTCTAACTGGTCAGTTTAAACAAAGTCTTGACAGTTTCTATGTCCTTTAAGTGTTACTAACATAGCAGAAATGGCAATGTTTTATATAAAACTGACCAGTCTTAATGATTTTCCCCTAAAGGAAGGGCCAATTAGTCTAACTTAATCTAATCATTAAACTTAGTCTAATCATTAAAGACTGGTTAGTTTAAACAAAGTCTTGACAGTTTCTATGTTACAGATAGTCCTTTAAGTGTTACTAACATAGCACAAATGCCAATTTTTTTACATAAAACTAACCAGTCTTTAATGATTTTCCTTTAGAGGAAGAGTCAGTTAGTTGAACTGGTTAGTTTATGACCAAGCATCCTATATGAACCCCTTTATTCTTTTTATAAGCTACCTAGCTCTAAGATTACTTTATTCAATCATTTAAGGAAGAGCCAGTTAGTTGAACTGGTTAGTTTAAACAAAGTCTTGACAGTTTCTATGTTACAGATAGTCCTTTAATTGTTACTAACATAGCACAAACGGCAATGTTTTATATAAAATTGAGCATGGGGCAGTGGAAACACTGAGGCTGACAATCAGCAACCCGTCATCAGTGACCGTTTGGATCATGACCAGAGGCAGGAATTGCAGGAAATCTTGGAGGAGTTCTCAGATGTGCTTTGCAGCAAACCTGGTAGGACGGATCTGACTGAGCACAGGATCGAGACCGGATCGGCTCATCCACTGAGACAGCATCCGTACCGAATACCCTATGCCTACCGGGAAGAGGTGTTGACGGAGTTGGAGGAGATGAAGGCAGAAGGTATCATTGAGCCCTCATCCAGTGACTGGGCTGCCCCAATTGTTGTGGTGAGGAAGAAGGACGGGGCGATACGGCTCTGCGTGGACTACAGAGGACTGAACAGTGTGACCCGAGCTGACGCGTATCCCATGCCACATATCGACGAGCTGTTGGACAGGATTGGGAATGCACGGTACATCACGACGTTAGACCTGACCCGTGGCTATTGGCAGGTACCGGTTGCGGAGGATGCTCGGCTGAAGACGGCCTTTACTACACCATCAGGGCTGTTTCAATTTACGGTGATGCCTTTTGGGCTGAGTGGAGCCCCGGCCACGTTCCAGCGCTTGATGGACAAACTTATTCGGGGATTGGAGGAATCGGTAGCCGCTTATGTGGTCGTCTATAGCAACACTTGGAATGAGCATCAGGACCATTTACGGGTGGTGTTTGGTCGACTTCGAGATGCAGGCCTCACGGTGAGGCCAAAGAAATGCCAGTTCGCCATGGCAGAGTGTGCTTACTTGGGCCACATTGTAGGGAATGGCATGGTCCGCCCACAGATCTCCAAGTTGGAAGCCATTGAACGGTTCCCAGTACCCTTGACGAAGAAGGAAGTTCGTTCCCTGTTGGGACTAACCGGGTACTATCGCAAGTTCATTCCGGACTATGCCTCGATCGCCGCTCCTATCACAGACCTAACACGAAAGGGTACACCGAACCGGATTATTTGGACGGAAGAGTGTGATGCCGCCTTTGGGAAGTTGAAAACTCTACTCTGCTCAAGCCCGGTACTAAAGAGTCCAGACTTTAGTCGCCCATTTGTACTACAGACGGATGCTTCCGACCGGGGAGTAGGTGCTGTCTTAAGCCAACCAGATGAGCGCGGGGAGGAACACCCAGTCGGGTACTTTAGCTGAAAACTGTTGCCGAGGGAGGGAAAATATGCCACTGTGGAAAAGGAATGCCTTGCCATCAGGTTGGGAATCCAGGCATTCCGAGTGTACCTCATGGGGCGGCCATTTACCATCCAGACTGACCACCGCTCTCTTGAATGGCTCAGTCGTATGAAGGACAGTAACTTGAGGCTGACCAGGTGGAGCCTAGATCTACAACCATACCAATTTCGAGTTGAGTATCGGTCTGGCAAGGCCAATGGCAATGCGGACACCCTCTCTCGTGGTGTACCTTTAGGCGCGACAAACTAGTTTGTCGTGGAAGAGGTGGGGAGGAGTGTGGTGGACTGATTGTGTTGTTGGGTTGGGCTATAACTATATTTGGATTACTTCCTGTATGCGGTGGAAAGGGTGTGGACTATAAGTGATTTGGACTTTGGACTTTTAGGAAGTATCAGTAGTCTCATGCGGCCTCATTGTTATGTCATTGCCCTCCTGCATGACTATTTAAGATGCTGAATTGTTGTATTATGGGTCTGTTCTATCCATAATGAGAGTTGAGTTATTGCTGAAGTATTGAGTGCCATGCGTCGCGAGGTCGATCCCTGACAACTGGTCAGTTTTATATTTAAAAAATTGGCATTTCTGCTATGATAGTAACACTTAAAGGACTATCTGTAACATACAAACTGTCAAGACTTTGTTTAAACTGACCAGTTCGACTAACTGGCTCTTCCTCTAGGGGAAAATCATTATGAATGGTCAGTTTTATATAAAACATTGCCATTTCTGCTATGTTAGTAACACTTAAAGGACTATATGAAACATAGAAACTGTCAAGACTTTATTTAAGCTGACCAATTGGCACTTCCTCTAGGAGAAAATCATTAAGACTGGTCAGTTTAAAAAAAAAATCGCCATTTGTGGTATGTTAGTTACACTTAAAGGACTATCTGTAACATAGAAACTGTCAAGACTTTGTTTAAACTTACCAATTGGCCCTTCCTCTATGGTAAAATCATTAAGACTGGTCAATTTTATATAAAACATTGCCATTTCTGCTATGTTAGTAACATTTAAAGGACTATTTGTAACATAAAAACTGTCAAGACTTTGTTTAAACTTACCAATTGGCCCTTCCACTGGGAGAAAATCATTATGAATGGTCAGTTTTATGTAAAACATTGCCATTTCTGCTATGTTAGTAACACTTAAAAGACTATATGAAACATAGAAACTGTCAATACTTTATTTAAGCTGACCTGTTGGCACTTCCTCTAGGGGAAAATCATTAAGACTGGTCAGTTTAAATAAAACATTGCCATTTGTGGTATGTTAGTTACACTTAAAGGACTATCTGTAACATAGAAACTGTCGAGACTTTGTTTAAACTGACCATTTGGACTAATTGGCCCTTCCTCTAAGGGAAAATCATTAAGACTCGTCAGTTTTATATAAAACATTGCCATTTGTGCTATGTTAGTAACACTTAAAGGACTATATGAAGCATAGAAACTGTCAAGACTTTGTTTAAACTGACCAGTTCAACTAACTGTCTCTTCCTCTAAAGGAAAATCATTAAAGACTGGTCAGTTACATTGCCATTTCTGCTATGTTAGTAACACTTAAAGGACTATATGAAACATAGAAACTGTCAAGACTTTGTTTAAACTGACCAGTTCGACTAACTAGCTCTTCCTCTAGTGGAAAATCATTATGAATGGTCAGTTACATTGCCATTTCTGCTATGTTAGTAACACTTAAAGGACTATATGAAACATAGAAACTGTCAAGACTTTGTTTAAACTGACCAGTTCGACTAACTGGCTCTTCCTCTAGTGGAAAATCATTATGAATGGTCAGTTACATTGCCATTTCTGCTATGTTAGTAACACTTAAAGGACTATATGAAACATAGAAACTGTCAAGACTTTGTTTAAACTGACCAATTGGCCCTTCCTCTAGGGGAAAATCATTAAGACTGGTCAGTTTTATATAAAACCTTGACATTTCTGCTATGTTAGTAACTCTTAAAGGACTATCTGTAACATAGAAACTGTCAAGACTTTGTTTAAACTGACTAGTTCAACTAACTGGCTCTTCCTCTAAAGGAAAATCATTAAAGACTGGTCAGTTTTATATTAAAAAAATTGGTATTTGTGCTATGTTAGTAACACTTAAAGGACTATCTGTAACATACAAACTGTCAAGACTTTGTTTAAACTGACCATTTAGACTAATTGGCCCTTCCTCAAGTGGAAAATCATTAAGACTGGTCAGTTTTATATAAAACATTGCCATTTCTGCTATGTTAGTGACACTTAAAGGACTATCTGTAACATAGAAACTGTCAAGACTTTGTTTAAACTGACCAGTTGGACTAACTGTCTCTTCCTCTAAAGGAAAATCATTAAAGACTGGTCAGTTTTATATTAAAAAAATTGGCATTTGTGCTATGATAGTTACACTTAAAGGACTATCTGTAACATACAAACTGTCAAGACTTTGTTTAAACTGACCAGTTCGACTAACTGGCTCTTCCTCTAGTGGAAAATCATTATGAATGGTCAGTTACATTGCCATTTCTGCTATGTTAGTAACACTTAAAGGACTATATGAAACATAGAAACTGTCAAGACTTTGTTTAAACTGACCAATTGGCCCTTCCTCTAGGGGAAAATCATTAAGACTGGTCAGTTTTATATAAAACCTTGACATTTCTGCTATGTTCATGACACTTAAAGGGCTATGTGTACCATAGAAACTGTTAAAACTTTGCTTAAACTGACCAGTTGGACTAATTGGCCCTTCCTCTAGGGGAAAATCATTAAGACTGGTCAGTTTTATATAAAAATTGGCATTTGTGCTATGTTAGTAACACTTAAAGGACTATCTGTAACATAGAAACTGTCAAGACTTTGTTTAAACTGACCAGTTGGACTAACTGGCACTTCCTCTATGGGAATATCATTAAGACTGGTCAGTTTTATACAAAACTTTGCCATTTGTGCTATGTTAGTAACACTTAAAGGACTATCTGTAACATAGAAACTGTCAAGACTTTGTTTAAACTGACCAGTTGGACTAATTGGCCCTTCCTCTACGGGAAAATCATTAAGACTGGTCAGTTTTATATAAAACTTTGCCATTTCTGCTATGTTAGTAACACTTAAAGGACTATCTGTAACATAAAAACTGTCAAGACTTTGTTTAAACTGACCAATTGGCCCTTCCTCTAGGGCAAAATCATTATGAATGGTCAGTTTTATGTAAAACATTGCCATTTCTGCTATGTTAGTAACACTTAAAGGACTATATGAATCATAGAAACTGTCAATACTTTATTTAAGCTGACCAGTTGGAACTTCCTCTAGGGGAAAATCATTAAGACTGGTCAGTTTAAATAAAACATTGCCATTTGTGGTATGTTAGTTACACTTAAAGGACTATCTCTAACATAGAAACTGTCGAGACGTTGTTTAAACTGACCATTTGGACTATTTGGCCCTTCCTCTAAAGGAAAATCATTAAAACTCGTCAGTTTTATATAAAACATTGCCATTTCTGCTATGTTAGTGACACTTAAAGGACTATCTGTAACATAGAAACTGTCAAGACTTTGTTTAAACTGACCATTTGGACTAATTGGCCCTTCCTCAAGTGGAAAATCATTAAGACTGGTCAGTTTTATATAAAACATTGCCATTTCTGCTATGTTAGTAACACTTAAAGGACTATCTGTAACATAAAAACTGTCAAGATTTTGTTTAAACTGACCAATTGGCCCTTCCTCTAGGGCAAAATCATTATGAATGGTCAGTTTTATGTAAAACATTGCCATTTCTGCTATGTTAGTAACACTTAAAAAACTATATGAAACATAGAAACTGTCAATACTTTATTTAAGATGACCAGTTGGCACTTCCTCTAGGGAAAAATAATTAAGACTGGTCAGTTTAAATAAAACATTGCCAATTGTGGTATGTTAGTTACACTTAAAGGACTATCTGTAACATAGAAACTGTCGAGACATTGTTTAAACTGACCATTTGGACTAATTGGCCCTTCCTCTAAGGGAAAATCATTAAAACTCGTCAGTTTTATATAAAACATTGCCATTTGTGCTATGTTAGTAACACTTAAGGGACTATATGAAGCATAGAAACTCTCAAGACTTTATTTAAACTGACCTGTTAGCACTTCCTCTAGGGTAAAATCATTAAGACTGGTCAGTTTAAATAAAACATTGTCATTTGTGCTATGTTAGTAACACTTAAAGGACTATCTGTAACATACAAACTGTCAAGACTTTGTTTAAACTGACCATTTAGACTAATTGGCCCTTCCTCAAGTGGAAAATCATTAAGACTGGTCAGTTTTATATAAAAAAATTGGCCATTTCTGCTATGTTAGTGACACTTAAAGGACTATCTGTAACATAGAAACTGTCAAGACTTTGTTTAAACTGACCAGTTGGACTAACTGGTACTTCCTCTAGGGGAAAATCATCATCAACACTGGTCAGTTTTAATAAAACTTTGCCATTTGTGCTATGATAGTAACTCTTAATCGACTATCTGTAACATAGAAACTGTCAAGACTTTGTTTAAATTGACCATTTGGACTAATTGGCCCTTCCTCTAGTGGAAAATCATTAAGACTGGTCAGTTATATATAATACATTGACATTTCTGCTATGTTAGTGACACTTAAAGGGCTATCTGTACCATAGAGACAGTCAACACTTTGTTTAAACTGACCATTTGGACTAATTGGCCCTTCCTCAAGTGGAAAATCATTAAGACTGGTCAGTTATATATAATACATTGACATTTCTGCTATGTTAGTGACACTTAAAGGGCTATCTGTACCATAGAAACTGTTAAGACTTTGCTTAAATTGACCATTTGGCCCTTCCTCTAGGGGAAAATCATTAAGACTGGTCAGTTTTATAAAAAAAATTGACATTTCTGCTATGTTAGTGATACTTAAAAGGCTACCTGTACCATCAAAACTGTTAAGACTTCATTTAAACTGACCAGTTGCCATTTCTGCTATGTGAGTAACACTTAAAGGACTATCTGTAACATAGAAACTGTAAGACTTTGTTTAAACTAACCAGTTGGACTAATTGGCCTTTCCTCTAGGGGAAAATCATTAAGACTGTTCAGTGTTATATAAAACGTTGCCATTTCTGCTACCGTAGAATCGGGATAGTAGGCACCAGTGCTTACTTTCGAAATTACCGGCAGGAATGGGTGCTAACATTCGAGGGGTGCCTACTTTAATGGGGTGCTTACAATCGCGTGAATATATGGCGTAGCGTATAGCTGCTGTGGCTGCCTTTTGTACTACAGGTACTGCCATTACACTTGTGGGTTTGGCTCTAGGAAAGATATTCATTTCTAGATTGGCTCATTACAATGCATACCTAACAGGCAGTGATGCAACAGCTGGTAAGAAGCACTACAACTACTGTGAAGAAGGCGGTGCTGCAACAATATTGTATGCATAGTTTTCATGAATTTTATTATACCATTGACCTTACTCATCAATCGCACTGTTCTGCGCGCACTTGCTGTTTGCTCGTGTGCTCTCCGTAGGATATATAGTGAAGCTTCCAGTTGTAGAAGGCAGTTTTTTCCTGGTAAGTGCTGTAGTCTCTCTCTGTTGCTGCACTACTTTGGCTTGGGTGCCTAGGGTGTTTACTTTCGTGTGGGTGCCTATAAACGGGAGGCGGTTGTTGTAATTCAATTGGGTGCTTATATTCATAGGGTGCTTACTTTCTATGGGTGATTACTATCCCGATTCTACGGTATAAAAAACATTGCCATTTGTGCTATGTTAGTAACACTTAAAGGACTATATGAAGCATAGAAACTCTCAAGACTGTATTAAATTGGCACTTCCTCTAGGATAAAATCATTAAGACTGGTCGGTTTAAACAAAACATTTTCATTTGTGCTATGTTAGTAACATTTAAAGCACTATATGTAACATAGAAACTGTCAAGACTTTGTTTAAACTGACCAGTTGGACTTATTGGCCCTTCCTCTAGGGAAAAATCATTAAGACTGGTCAGTTTTATATAAAACATTGCCATTTCTGCAATGTTAGTAACACTTAAATGACTATCTGTAACATACAAACTGTTAAAACTTTGTTTAATCTGACCTGTTAGACTAATTGGCCCTTCCTCTAAGGGAAAATCATTAAGAATGGTCAGTTTTATATAAAACATTGCCATTTCTGCTATGATAGTAACACTTAAAGGACTATCTGTAACGTCAAGACTTTGTTTAAACTAACCAGTTCAACTAACTGGCTCTTCATCTAACGGAAAATCATTAAAGACTGGTCAGTTTTATATTAAAAAAATTGGCATTTGTGCTATGTTAGTAACACTTAAAGGACTATCTGTAACTTACAAACTGTCAAGACTTTGTTTAAACTGACCATTTGGACTTATTGGCCCTTCCTCTAGGAGAAAATCATTAAGATTGGTCAGTTTTATATAAAACATTGACATTTCTGCTATGTTAGTGACACTTAAAGGGCTATCTGTACCATAGAAACTGTTAAGACTTCATTTAAACTGACCTGTTGCCATTTCTGCTATGTTAGTGACACTTAATGGACTATCTGTAACATAGAAACTGTCAA
Source organism: Phakellia ventilabrum (assembly GCA_963921505.1). Classification (NCBI taxonomy): domain Eukaryota; kingdom Metazoa; phylum Porifera; class Demospongiae; order Axinellida; family Axinellidae; genus Phakellia; species Phakellia ventilabrum. The sequence continues at coordinate 3,148,055 of OY997390.1, forward strand.
GACTTTGTTTAAACTGACCAGTTGGACTAATTGGCTCTTACTCTAGAGGAAAATCATTAAGACTCGTCAGTTTTATATAAAACATTGCCATTTGTGCTATGTTAGTAACACTTAAAGGACTATATGAAGCATAGAACTCTCAATACTTTATTTAGTTTGCACTTCCTCTAGGGTAAAATTATTAAGAATGGTCAGTTTAAATAAAACATTGCTATGTTAGTAACTCTGAAAGTACTATCTGTAACATAGAAACTGTCAAGACTTTGTTTAAACTGACCAGTTAAACTAACTGGCTCTTCCTCAAAAGGAAAATCATTAAAGATTGGTCAGTTTTATATTAAAAAAATTGGCATTTGTGCTATGTTAGTAACACTTAAAGGACTATCTGTAACATACAAACTGTCAAAACTTTGTTTAAACTGACCAGTTGGACTAGCTAGCACTTCCAATAGGGGAAAATCGTTAACACTGGTCAGTTTAAACAAAACATTGCCATTTGTGCTATGTTGGTGACATTTCAAGGACTATCTGTAACATAGAAACTGTCAAGACTTTGTTTAAACTGACCAGTTGGACTAATTGGCCCTTCCTCTAAGGGAAAGTCATTAAGACTGACTGGTCAGTTTTATATAAAAAAAATTGGCATTTGTGCTACGTATGTTAGTAACACTTTAAGGACTATCTGTAACATACAAATTGTCAAGACTTTGTTTAAACTGACCATTTGGACTAATTGACCCTTCCTCTAGGGGAAAATCATTAAGACTGGTCAGTTTTATGTAAAACATTGACATTTCTGCTATGTTAGTGACACTTAAAGGGCTATCTGTACAATAGAAACTGTTAAGACTTCATTTAAACTGACCTGTTACGATTTCTGCTATGTTAGTGACACTTAATGGACTATCTGTAACATAGAAACTGTCAAGACTTTGTTTAAACTGACGAGTAGGACTTATTGGCTCTTCCTCTAGGGGAAAATCATTAAGCCTGGTCAGTTTTATATAAAACATTGCCATTTTTACAATGTTAGTAACACTTAAAGGACTATCCGTAACATACAACCCGTCAAAACTTTGTTTAATCTGACCTGTTAGACTAATTGGCCCTTCCTCTAAGGGAAAATCATTAAGAATGGTCAGTTTTATATAAAACATTGCCATTTCTGATATGATAGTAACACTTAAAGGACTATCTGTAGCGTAGAAACTGTCAAGACTTTGTTTAAACTAACCAGTTCAACTAACTGGCTCTTCATCTAACGGAAAATCATTAAAGACTGGTCAGTTTTATATAAAAAAATTGGCATTTGTGCTATGTTAGTAACACTTAAAGGACTATCTGTAACTTACAAACTGTCAAGACTTTGTTTAAACTGACCATTTGGACTAATTGGCCCTTCCTCTAGGGAAAAATCATTAAGACCGGTCAGTTTCATATAAAACACTGCCGTTTCTGCTATGTTAGTGACACTTAAAGGACTATCTGTAACATACAAACTGTCAAGACTTTGTTTAAACTGACCAGTTGGACTAACTGGCACTTCCTCTACGTGAAAATCAGTAAGACTGGTCAATTTTATATAAAACATTGACATTTCTGCTATGTTAGTGACACTTAAAGGGCTATCTGTACCATAGAAACTGTTAAGACTTCATTTAGACTGACCAGTTGCCATTTCTGCTATGTTAGTAACACTTAAAGGACTATCTGTAACATAGAAACTGTCAAGACTTTGTTTAAACTGACCAGTTGGACTAATTGGCCCTTCCTCTAGGGGAAAATCATTAAGACTGGTCAGGTTTATACAAACATTGCCATTTCTGCTATTTAAGTAACACTTAAAGGACTATCTGTAACATAGAAACTGTCAAAACTTTGCTTAAACTGACCAGTTGGACTAATTTGCCCTTTCTCTATGGGAAAATCATTAAGACTGGTCAGTTTTATATAAAACATTGGCATTTCTGCTATTTTAGTAACACTTAAAGGACTATCTGTAACATACAAACTGTCAAAACTTTATTTAAACTGACCATTTGGACTAATTGGCCTTCATTTAGGGGAAAATCATTAAGACTGGTCAGTTTTATATAAAACATTGCCATTTCTGCAATGTTAGTAAGGGAAAATCATTAAGATTGGTCAGTTTTATATAAAACATTGCCATTTCTGCTTTGATAGTAACACTTAAAGGACTATCTGTAACATAGAAACTGTCAAGACTTTGTTTAAACTAACCTGTTCAACTAACTGGCTCTTCATCTAACGGAAAATCATTAAAGACTGGTCCATTTTATATAAAAAAATTAGCATTTGTGCTATGTTAGTAACACTTAAAGGACTATCTGTAACTTACAAACTGTCAAGACTTTGTTTAAACTGACCATTTGGACTAATTGGCCTTTCCTTTAGGAGAAAATCATTAAGACCGGTCAGTTTCATATAAAACATTGCCGTTTCTGCTATGTTAGTGACACTTAAAGGACTATCTGTAACATAGAAACTGTCAAGACTTTGTTTAAACTGACCAGTTGGACTAACTGGCACTTCCTCTAGGGGAAAATCATTAAGACTGGTCAGTTTTATATAAAACATGTTAGTAACCCTTAATCGAGACTATCTGTAACATAGAAACTGTCAAGACTTTGTTTAAATTGACCAGTTCGGACTAACTGGCTCTTCCTCCAGGGGAAAATCATTATGAATGGTCAGTTTTATATAAAACATTGCCATTTCTGCTTTGATAGTAACACTTAAAGGACTATCTGTAACATAGAAACTGTCAAGACTTTGTTTAAACTGACCAGTTAGACTAATTGGCCCTTCCTCTAGGGGAAAATCATTAAGACTGGTCAGGTTTATATAAAAAAATTGCCATTTGTGCTATTTAGTAACACTTAAAGGACTATCTGTAACATAGAAACTGTCAAGACTTTGTTTAAACTGACCATTTGGACTAATTGGCCTTTCCTCTAGGGGAAAATCATTAAGACTGGTCAGGTTTATACAAACATTGCCATTTCTGCTATTTAAGTAACACTTAAAGGACTATCTGTAACATAGAAACTGTCAAAACTTTGTTTAAACTGACCAGTTGGACTAATTGGCCCTTTCTCTAGGGGAAAATCATTAAGACTGGTCAGTTTTATATAAAACATTGCCATTTCTGCAATGTTAGTAAGGGAAAATCATTAAGATTGGTCAGTTTTATATAAAACATTGCCATTTCTGCTTTGATAGTAACACTTAAAGGACTATCTGTAACATAGAAACTGTCAAGACTTTGTTTAAACTGACCAGTTGGACTAACTGGCACTTCCTCTAGGGGGAAATCATTAAAGACTGGTCAGTTTAAATGAAACTTTAGCCATTTGTGCTATGTTAGTAACACTTAATCGAGTATCTGTAACATAGAAACTGTCAAGACTTTGTTTAAACTGACCAGTTCGACTAACTGGCTCTTCCTCTAGGGGAAAATCATTATGAATGGTCAGTTTTATGTAAAACATTGCCGTTTCTGCTATGTTAGTGACACTTAAAGGACTATCTGTAACATAGAAACTGTCAAGACTTTGTTTAAACTGACCAGTTGGACTAACTGGCACTTCCTCTAGGGGGAAATCATCATCAACACCGGTCAGTTTAAATAAACCTTTGCCGTTTGTGCTATGTTAGTAACCCTTAATCGAGTATCTGTAACATAGAAACTGTCAAGACTTTGTTTAAATTGACCAGTTCGACTAACTGGCTCTTCCTCCAGGGGAAAATCATTATGAATGGTCAGTTTTATGTAAAACATTCCCATTTCTGCTATGTTAATAACACTTAAAGGACTATCTGTAACACACAAACTGTCAAGACTTTGTTTAAACTGACCAGTTAGACTAATTGGCCCTTCCTTTAGGGGAAAATCATTAAGACTGGTCAGATTTATATAAAACATTGCCATTTCTGCTATGTTAGGAACGCTTAAAGGACTATGTGTAACATAAAAACTGTCAAGACCTTGTTTAAACTGACCAATTGGCCCTTTCTCTAGTGGAAAATGATTATGAATGGTCAGTTATATGTAAAACATTGCCATTTCTGCTATGTTAGTAATTACCACTTAAAGGACTATCTGTAACATAGAAACTGTCAAGACTTTGTTTAAACTGACCAGTTCAACTAACTGGCTCTTCCTCTAAAGGAAAATCATTAAAACTGGTCAGTTTTGTATTTTAAAAAATTGGCATTTGTGCTATGTTAGTAACACTTAAAGGACTATCTGTAACATACAAACTGTCAAGACTTTGTTTAAACTGACCAGTTTGACTAACTGGCTCATCCTCTAGGAGAAAATCATTATGAATGGTCAGTTTTATGTAAAATATTGCCATTTCTGCTATGTTAGTAACACTTAAAGGACTATATGAAACATAGAAACTGTCAAGACTTTATTTAAGCTGACTAGTTGGCACTACCTCTAGGGGAAAATCATTAAGACTGGTCAGTTTAAATAAAAAATCGCCATTTGTGGTATGTTAGTTACACTTAAAGGACTATCTGTAACATAGAAACTGTCAAGACTTTGTTTAACTCTTTATACTCCGTAATTGGAATGGCGTGCGTCATTTGGGATAACCAAATTTTTTGCTGACTCATCGCGTATAGCCAAGCGGTCTGACTATAGCGGCTTGTAGCTGCAGGGTGCGTAGTTATAGCTGCGGATTATCGTTAGGATACTGAGGGCAGTTGCTGAACCTTGCACAGAAGCGACAAGAAGTGGAGCAAAGCATTTTGAGAGACTGTACAGCCATCAGAACACGAAGCGAAGGTAAGCGTTTATGTGAATGATCGATAAGTTAGCGTAGAGAGCAGGCCAAATGAGCGCTGCTACTTAGGTAGGTAGTTTTAGAGCAGCAGTGCAGTTGTAAGTACCCTGTAGTTAACAACAGCAGCCTGCTTCCGTGCTCTAGTGGCATATGTCACATTGTTTTTTTGTCACGTTTTGACACGTGACATTTTTTAACTTAGGTACCTGTATACAGTTACAAGACAAAGCAAACACATAGAACAAGAAGGAACAGTGACTAACTAGGACTAAGAAAAGGTTAGTGAAACATAATAAGGGGCCCTGGGTTGGAACAAATGTCAGATGCTGGTATTCCTGTGCAGGCGACGGTGGTACTGAAGGAAGCAGTCATCTTCTCTGCCATTGTGGCACAGGAACACTTGGCAGCTACTGCAGTGCCAGACAGTTTCGTGCCTCTGCTTCTTCTGGTGTTGGCAGTAGTGGCAGCGACGAGGTTTGTCTGCTCCTCTTTTTGGAAAGTGGTCCTCACAGAACCTCTGAGCTGATGGAACCATTGATGGACGACCAGGACGTTTTCGGCTGCAGTAGTCGCCGATCAGTGCCTTCGCTAAGTCGACACGGAAATCCTTCACCGATGGAACTGAGAGGCTCGTGTGATGCTTGCATAAGATGTATGCATTGGTGACTGCAACATCGAGAAGGAACCACCAGATGTACTTATAGTACTTCCTGCCCTTCAGCCGAAGACTATAATACTGCCGAAGTTGGTCATTGTGGTCAACCCCTCCCATAAACTTGTTGTACAAGTAGATGGATTGAGGACAACTAACACGGCTGGTTGTGCCATCTCTCACCTTCCGTTGCACAGTAGTTGTCTCAGTTGGATCAGAGTTGGTGGAGATGACAACTACAGGGCGATTGTCCTGCCACAATGAGACTGTGATGTTCTCATGTTGTCGCACTTTACTTTCACCCCTCTCATTGAGTCCTTTCTTCAGGTATGGCTTGAGATCTGAAGGAAAGCCCTTGCGGTTACTTCGTAAAGTGCCACAACTGTACACGCCAACTCTGAGCAGGTCTATGAGGAGGTCTACACTGGAGAAGAAGTTGTCGAAGTAGACGTGATGATACCTATGAGGAATACAACCATGATAAATTTATTATATGTGAGTTACTTGTATTATAACAAAGATACCTGTGTTGTATGGGCTGGCACAATGTCTTGACAACACTTGCTCCTAGCCCCCTTTCGACTGTATCACCTTTTTTCCCAGTGTAGACCTCAAAACTCGACACGTAGCCATTGTGGGAATCAGCAAGCATCCACACCTTGAAACCGCGTTTCACAGGTTTCTTCGGCATGTACTGCTTCATGCTGGATCTCCCTTTGAAAGGAATCATTCCTTCATCCACGCTGACTTCTTTGTGTGGGTTGTAAACCTCCTGAAAACGCTTCAGCAAACTATCCATGATCGGTTGTATCTTTCCGAGCCTGTTGTACTCCGGTGTCCCTGGTGGTGCGAGAGTTGAGTTGTCCGCAAAATGGAGGTACCGCTGGAGCTCGAAAAACCTCTTGCGGGATATTCTTCTAGCAACAGGAGAATAATGGAAGACTTCGTCCAATTTCCAGTAGTCCGCGATCGATGGAAGGCGTACGATTCCCATGAGGAGCATGAAGCCCATGAACGCTGTGAGTTCATCAATTGTTATCTTGTCCCAGCTCTCATACTTCTCCTCTCCCATGCATTCAAGGGCGAACTTGTTGCTTTGGACCACTATGTACTCCAGCAGGGTTTTGGTGAAGAACAGGAAGAAGGCGCCAAGAGACGAACATGGCACAACGACTTGAGGACCGACATGCTGCTCAAATGACTTCACCTCGACCGTCTTCAGTGTGGATGACCACTTGATGTTTGATGAGCTGGGATGAGAAGGTGTGTACATGTACAATCATTATGTAAGCAGATTGCATATGACATGAGCAATCTAGTTTTACATTCCATTTTCTTACACTTACTTCACATTCGCAGCAATTGTCGATGCATTACTTTCCCTGTGAGCAAAATTGAAGTACATAATCACTATTGCAAAGGGAACAAGCAAGGCTTTTCCCCTTATTACCTTGTTTCTTCCTCATCACCCATCTCATCATCACCTTCATACTGGTCTTCAGCGTCACTTTCACCTTGTCCATCTAGTTCCTCCTCCACCAAGCCAAGTTCATCATCGCTGCCTGGAAAAAAGATGTCTTCAAACTCCCCATCATCATCAGGCACATCATCCAGGAGATCCAGGACAGCTTCAACAGTGTAGAGGCCTTCTGCCATTCTGCTAATTATAATTAGTGTATGATTGTTATCATGCTATTCATAATACTACGCGCTAAGTAAACATTACCTTTCACGTAAGGAGGGGGCGTAGCTGCTCGGATGAACTGTTGCAAACTGGAAGCCTTAGAGCCACGGTAAGTCACCACATGAATAGCACTTTTCTGTTACTTTTCTTTGACTTTTCTTGGGCTTTATCTCTTATGTATATATTCTTGCCTACATTTCATGGTATTTTGTTTAAAAAAAAAAAAAAAGTAAAAAAAAGTACTGGAATAACTGCAGCTGTTGCAAACCGCGCAGCTCCATGCAGCCGCTTGTATACGTATAAACTGGCCGCGCAATATTAACTGATGGCTATTACGTGTCATTTGGACTAATTGGCCCTTCCTCTAGGGGAAAATCATTAAGACTGGTCAGTTTTATATAAAACATTGACATTTCTGCTATGTTAGTGACACTTAAAGGACTATCTGTACCATAGAAACTGTCAAGACTTTGTTTAAACTGACCAGTTGGACTAACTGGCACTTCCTCTAGGGGGAAATCATCATCAACACCGGTCAGTTTAAATAAACTTTGCCATTTGTGCTATGTTAGTAACACTTAATCGAGTATCTGTAACATAGAAACTTTGTTTAAACTGACCAGTTCGACTAACTGGCTCTTCCTCTAGGCAAAAATCATTATGAATGGTCAGTTTTATGTAAAACATTCCCATTTTTGCTATGTTAGTAAAACTTAAAGGACTATGTGTAACATAAAAACTGTCAAGACCTTGTTTAAACTGACCAGTTGGCCCTTCCTCTAGTGGAAAATCATTATGAATGGTCAGTTTTATGTAGAACATTGCCATTTCTGCTATGTTAGTAATTACCACTTAAAGGACTATCTGTAACAGAGAGTTAGACTAATTGGCCCTTCCTTTAGGTAAAAATCATTAAGACTGGTCAGATTTATATAAAACATTGCCATTTCTGCTATGTTAGTAACACTTAAAGGACTATCTGTAACATACAAACTGTCAAGACTTTGTTTAAACTGACCAGTTCGACTAACTGGCTCTTCCTCTAAGAGAAAATCATTATGAATGGTCAGTTTTATGTAAAGCATTGCCATTTCTGCTATGTTAGTAACACTTAAAGGACTATATGAAACATAGAAACTGTCAAGACTTTATTTAAGCTGACCAGTTGGCACTACCTCTAGGGGAAAATCATTAAGACTGGTCAGTTTAAAAAAAAAATCGCCATTTGTGGTATGTTAGTTACACTTAAAGGACTATCTGTAACATAGAAACTGTCAAGACTTTGTTTAAACTGACCATTTGGACTAATTGGCTCTTCCTCTATGGGAAAATCATTAAGACTGGTCAGTTTTATATAAAACATTGACATTTCTGCTATGTTAGTAATTACCACTTAAAGGACTATCTGTAACAGAGAGTTAGACTAATTGGCCCTTCCTTTAGGGAAAAATCATTAAGACTGGTCAGATTTATATAAAACATTGCCATTTCTGCTATGTTAGTAACACTTAAAGGACTATCTGTAACATACAAACTGTCAAGACTTTGTTTAAACTGACCAGTTCGACTAACTGGCTCTTCCTCTAAGAGAAAATCATTATGAATGGTCAGTTTTATGTAAAGCATTGCCATTTCTGCTATGTTAGTAACACTTAAAGGACTATATGAAACATAGAAACTGTCAAGACTTTATTTAAGCTGACCAGTTGGCACTACCTCTAGGGGAAAATCATTAAAACTGGTCAGTTTAAAAAAAAAATCGCCATTTGTGGTATGTTAGTTACACTTAAAGGACTATCTGTAACATAGAAACTGTCAAGACTTTGTTTAAACTGACCATTTGGACTAATTGGCTCTTCCTCTATGGGAAAATCATTAAGACTGGTCAGTTTTATATAAAACATTGACATTTCTGCTATGTTAGTGACACTTAAAGGGATATCTGTAACATAGAAACTGTTAAGACTTCATTTAAACTGACCAGTTGCCATTTCTGCTATGTTAGTAACACTTAAAGGACTATCTGTAACATAGAAACTGTCAAGACTTTGTTTAAACTGACCATTTGGACTAATTGGCTCTTCCTCTATGGGAAAATCATTACGACTGATCAGTTTTATATAAAACATTGCCATTTCTGCTATGTTAGTCACACTTAAAGGACTATCTGTAACATAGAAACTGTCAAGATTTTGTTTAAACTGACCATTTGGACTAATTGGCCCTTTCTCTAGGTGAAAATCATGAGAACTGCTCAATTTTATGTAAAACATTGCCGTTTGTGCTATGTTAGTAACACTTAAAGGACTATCTGTAACATAGAAGCTGTCAAGACTTCGTTTAAACTAACCAGTTCAACTAACTGGCTCTTCCTCAAAAGGAAAGTCATTAAAGACTAGTCAGTTTTATATAAAAAATTGGCATTTGTGCTATGTTAGTAACACTTAAAGGACTATCTGTAACATAGAAACTGTCAAGACTTTGTTTAAACTGACCATTTGGACTTATTGGCCCTTCCTCTAAGAGAAAATCATTAAGACTGGTCAGTTTTATATAAAACATTGCCATTTCTTCTATGTTAGTAACACTTAAAGGACAAAGAAAACTGTGAAGACTTTGTTTAAACTAACCAGTTCAACTAACTGGCTCTTCCTCTAAAGGAAAATCATTAAAGACTGGTTAGTTTTATGTAAAAAAATTGGCATTTGTGCTATGTTAGTAACACTTAAAGGACTATCTGTAACATAGAAACTGTCAAGACTTTGTTTAAACTGACCAGTTAGACTAACTGGCACTTCCTCTAGGGGGAAATCATCATCAACACCGGTCAGTTTAAATAAACTTTGCCATTTGTGCTATGTTAGTAACACTTAATCGAGTATCTGTAACATAGAAACTTTGTTTAAACTGACCAGTTCGACCAGTTGGCCCTTCCTCTAGTGGAAAATCATTATGAATGGTCAGTTTTATGTAGAACATTGCCATTTCTGCTATGTTAGTAATTACCACTTAAAGGACTATCTGTAACAGAGAAACTGTCAAGACTTTGTTTAAACTGACCAGTTAGACTAATTGGCCCTTCCTTAAGGGAAAAATCATTAAGACTGGTCAGATTTATATAAAACATTGCCATTTCTGCTATGTTAGTAACACTTAAAGGACTATCTGTAACATACAAACTGTCAAGACTTTGTTTAAACTGACCAGTTCGACTAACTGGCTGTTCCTCTAAGAGAAAATCATTATGAATGGTCAGTTTTATGTAAAACATTGCCATTTCTGCTATGTTAGTAACACTTAAAGGACTATATGAAACATAGAAACTGTCAAGACTTTATTTAAGCTGACCAGTTGGCACTACCTCTAGGGGAAAATCATTAAGACTGGTCAGTTTAAAAAAAAAATCGCCATTTGTGGTATGTTAGTTACACTTAAAGGACTATCTGTAACATAGAAACTGTCAAGACTTTGTTTAAACTGACCATTTGGACTAATTGGCTCTTCCTCTATGGGAAAATCATTAAGACTGGTCAGTTTTATATAAAACATTGACATTTCTGCTATGTTAGTGACACTTAAAGGGCTATCTGTAACATAGAAACTGTTAAGACTTCATTTAAACTGACCAGTTGCCATTTCTGCTATGTTAGTAACACTTAAAGGACTATCTGTAACATAGAAACTGTCAAGACTTTGTTTAAACTGACCAGTTGGACGTATTGGCCCTTCCTCTAAGGGAAAATCATTAAGACTGATCAGTTTTATATAAAACATTGCCATTTCTGCTATGTTAGTCACACTTAAAGGACTATCTGTAACATAGAAACTGTCAAGATTTTGTTTAAACTGACCATTTGGACTAATTGGCCCTTTCTCTAGGTGAAAATCATGAGAACTGCCTGTTCATCTGCCTCATCGTCCACACTCATCCATCTCTAATCTCCACAATCCAATCCACTGTCACCATCTCCCTCAGCCAAGTAACTCACATCCCTTGGAGTGTACCACTTCTGCAAAAGGTTGATGTGGAGGATTCGTTTGCGCTTTCTCTTGTCTGCCATGTTGACCTCATAATTTACCTTCCCCACCTTCCTCACAACCTTATATGGGCCCTGCCATCGTGCGAACAACTTGTTGGCTGAAGTAGGGAGTAAAACCAACTCTTCTTCACCTGGTGCAAGCTCCCTGGTCCGTGCATTTCTGTCGTACCATGCCTTCTGCTGTTGCTGTACCCGGCCTAAGTTCTTCTGTACCAGCTCCACCATCTTGGACAGCTTCTCCCGCATGGCCAATACATAGGACACCACACTCTCACTGCTCTTCTCCTTGGCCTCCCAGGACTCACGCAGGATGTCCAGTGGCCCCCGCACCTGTCGCCCATATAGTAGCTCGAATGGGGAAAACCCCGTAGAGGCCTGGGGCACCTCCCTATAGGCAAACAGAAGATACGGGATGAGTCGGTCCCAGTCCTTACCGCTGTCCTTAGCAGCTCTCCTCAGCATGTTCTTGAGCGTCTGGTTGAATCGCTCAACGAGACCGTCGGTCTGCGGGTGGTATGGGCTGGTTCGGATGGGCTTGACATGTAGCAGATGGTAGACCTCAGTGAGCAGCTGGGAAAGGAAATTGCTCCCCTGATCTGTCAATATTTCCCCAGGGACTCCGACACGTGCAAACAACTTCACCAGTTCTTCGGCCACATGCTCAGCGTCGATAGATCGCAGTGGAATTGCCTCCGGGTACCTGGTTCCATAGTCGCAGATGACAAGTATGTACCTGTTCCCCGATCTGCTCCGGGGTAGAGGCCCCACGATGTCCATCGCGATCCTGGCGAAGGGCTCATCCATGATGGGTAGAGATATCAGAGGTGCCTGCTTCACTCTCCGTGGAGATGTCTTCTGGCACTCCTCACAGGACTTGCAAAATTGTGCCACATCCTTGTAGAGGCTTGGCCAATAGAATCTTTGCAGGATCCTTCGGGCTGTCTTGTTCTTCCCCATGTGCCCTGCTAGTGGTATCTCATGGGCCAACCGCAATACCGCCTGTCGACACTGTTTGGGAAGAACTAGCTGTTCCACTGCCATTTCATCCTTATCCTGGCCTGGCGGCGCCCACCTCCTGTAGAGAAGTCCATCTCGCTGGAAAAAAACCAATGCCTGCCGAGCATGCCTCCCCTCCTGCTGCCCTCCTGACTGCTGCCAATGTGCCATCCTTCTCCTGCAGATCTCGAAGCTCATCCGACGTCATGTCCAAAAAACCTTCCTGCCCACTCGGGCTACCACCTTGCGCTGCATACCTGCACCTGTTAGCTCGCTTCTGGCTCCGAGTCAACCGAACCTTCTGCCGTCCACCTGCAAAAATGGCATCATCAAACTGCATACCAGGGTTCTCCTCTACCTCCTGACTGCCACCACAACTTCCTAGCTCCCCTTCACCAACTGATCGCTCCTCACCACTTCCTAGCTCTTCATCACCAACTGGTGGCTCCTCACCACTGCCTTGTTGCTCCTCGCCACTGCCTCGTTGCTCCTCACCACTGCCTAGCTCTCGACCTGCTTCTGCCTCTTCCTCAGAAGAATCCAGGTTCTCCACTGGTTTAGGTTGAGCCCCTGACTGCAGCTCCCGCACTGCTTGAATGGCTGCCTCCGCATCAGCTCTCCTCTTCTGTGCCCTGGTAGAGACCATCAGTGCCTCCTGTGTTCTGGACCTACCGAGTCCAGGGTGCAACAAATCCACAAGCCCTGGCACATCTGTTCCTAGCAGCACCAGTATGGGAAGATTAGGTACTATCCCCACCTCGACTCGTATAGGCAATCCCTCGACCTCCATCTCCACCTCAGCAAGCTGGTAAGAGACAACATCCCCATGGGCACACCGAACAGACACCTCACCCCTTGTCCTCTTTTCTGGTGGCACTAAATCCTGCCTCACCAACATCCGCGAGCACCCAGTGTCAAGCACAATCCCCTTAACCAGACGTCCCTCAACTCTCCCACACCTTTCAACTTCCGATCTCCTCCTAGCCGGTCCACAATACATAGCAGCATTGCTGGGACAATTCATGGCTACATGCCCCCATCGCCCACAATTGTAACATCGAATGCCCTCCTTACTCCTACCAGGCATACCCCTGGTCTGGCTACTCCCACCTGCCTTGGCCTTACTCTTGCAGTCCCTTGCAAAATGCCCCAACTCACCACAAGTATGACAGCGCTGGCCCCCTGGTATGGAACGGCTCTCCACCTTCCTCGGTGGCTCCACCTTGCTCACAGTAGCGGGTCGGGTTATCCTCGTTGCCTGTAGATAATCCTCTGCCATTTGTCCCGCCTGAGCGCTCGTAGTCGGCTTCCTTTCCCTCACCCACACTCTTATCTCCACTGGCAGTGTCTCCAACAACTGCTCCAACACAACCGCCTCCAAGATGGCTTCAACTGTCCCACAGTCCTTCAGCCACTTCTTCGCCATATCCTGCAGACGGGTCGCCAGCTCCCGAGGGGTTTCTCCCTGCCGCTGTCTAGCTTGCCTGAACCTCTGTCGGTACGTCTCGCCATTTATGTCGTACCTCAGTAGAATGGCCTCTTTCAGGTCTCGGTAGTCGGCTGCACTGGCTGCACTCATTGCAGCATAGGCTTGTTGTGCTTTTCCCGTTAGCTGGGGCGCCAACATAAACGGCCATCGCTCCTCGGAAATCTCCTGGGCGGCCATGACCCGCTCAAAGACGGTGAGGAATGCCTCAATGTCGTCCCCGTCGGCCAGTTTAGTCAGCTTCACCCCATCCAACCCTCGCCTAGCCACGACGGCCTCGTCCCGGCGCCGAGCCCCTTCTGCTAGGTTGCGTAGCAGCAGCATCTCCTCTTCGTGACGGCGCCTCTCATCGGTCATCTCCCGATCTCGCCGCTCACGTTCCTCCCGTAGCTCCTGGTCTCGTCGCTGCCGATCGTCTAGCAGTGCTTGCAACATCTGCTCCATCGTTACGCCTCTGTCTTCACCCGTACTGATCTCGTCCACAGTTGCCGTGTACTGTTTGCCAGATCGAGTCGTCATTCACCGACTCCTGCGTAGGTCCCGTCTACGACTGTTGATGGACAATCCCACCGCTGCCACCAATTGTCAGGGATCGACCTCGCGACGCATGGCACTCAATACTTCAGCAATAACTCAACTCTCATTATGGATAGAACAGACCGATAATACAACAATTTAGCATCTTAAACAGTCATGCAGGAGGGCAATGAAATAACAATGAGGCCGCATGAGACTACTGATACTTCCTAAAAGTCCAAAGTCCAAACCACTTATAGTCCACACCCTTTCCACCGCATACAGGAAGTAAATCCAAATATAGTTATAGCCCAACCCAACAACACAACCAGTCCACCACACCAGTCTTTATAATGATTTTCCTTTAGAGGAAGAGCCAGTTAGTTGAACTGGTCAGTTTAAACAAAGTCTTGACAGTCCTTTAAGAGTCACTAACATGGCACAAATGACAATGTTTTATTTAAACTGACCAGTCGTAATGATTTTCCCCTGCCAACTGGTCAGATTAAATAAAGTATTGACAGTTTCTATGTTTCTTAAGTGTTACTAACATAGAATAAATGGCAATGTTTTACATAAAACTGACCATTCATAATGATTTTCCCCTAGAGGAAGGGCCAATTGGTCAGTTTAAACAAAGTCTTGACAGTTTTTATGTTACAGATAGTCCTTTAAGTGTTACTAACATAGCAGAAATGGCAATGTTTTATATAAAACTGACCAGTCTTAATGATTTTACCCTAGAGGAAGGGCCAATTAGTCCAAATGGTCAGTTTAAACAAAGTCTTGACAGTTTCTATGTTACAGATAATCCTTTAAGTGTTACTAACATAGCACAAATGGCAATGTTTTATTTAAACTGACCAGTCTTAATGATTTTCCCCTAGAGGAAGTGCCAACTGGTCAGCTTAAATAAAGTCTTGACAGTTTCTATGTTTCATATAGTCCTTTAAGTGTTACTAACATAGCAGAAATGGCAATGTTTTACATAAAACGGACCATTCATAATGATTTTCCATAGAGGAAGGGCCAATTGGTCAGTTCAAACAAAGTCTTGACAGTTTTTATGTTACAGATAGTCCTTTAAGTGTTACTAACATACCACAAATGGCAATGTTTTATTTAAACTGACCAGTCTTAATGATTTTCCCTTAGAGGAAGGGCCAATTAGTCTAACAGGTCAGATTAAACAAAGTCTTGACAGTTTGTATGTTACAGATAGTCCTTTAAGTGTTACTAACATAGCAGAAATGGCAATGTTTTATATAAAACTGACGAGTCTTACTGATTTTCCCCTAGAGGAAGGGCCAATTAGTCCAACTGGTCAGTTTAAACAAAGTCTTGACGGTTTCTATGTTACAGATAGTCCTTTAAGTGTCACTAACATAGCAGAAATGGCAACTGGTCAGTTTAAATGAAGTCTTAACAGTTTCTATGTTACAGATAGTCCTTTAAGTGCTACTAACATAGCACAAATGGCAATATTTTATTTAAACTGACCAGTCTTAATGATTTTACCCTAGAGGAAGGGCCAATTAGTCTAACAGGTCAGTTTAAACAGAGTCTTGACAGTTTGTATGTTACAGATAGTCCTTTAAGTGTTACTAACATAGCACAAATGGCATATAAAACTGACCAGTCTTAATAATTCTCCCCTAGAGGAAGGGCCAATTATTCCAAATGGTCAGTTTAAACAAAGTCTTGACAGTTTCTATGTTACAGATAGTCCTTTAAGTGTTACTAACATAGCACAAATGCCAATTTTTTAATATAAAACTGACCTGTCTGTAATGATTTTCCTTTAGAGTAAGAGCCAGTTAGTTGAACTGGTCAGTTGAAGCAAAGTCTTGACAGTTTCTATATTACAGATAGTCATTTAAGAGTTACTAACATAGCACAAATGGCAATGTTTTATTTAAACTGACCAGTCTTAATGATTTTCCCCTAGAGGAAGGGCCAATTAGTCCAACTGGTCAGTTTAAACAAAGTCTTGACAGTTTCTATGTTACAGATAGTCCTTTAAGTGTTACTAACATAGCAGAAATGGCAATGGTTTATATAAAACTGACCAGTCTTAATGATTTTCCCCTAGAGGAAGGGCCAATAAGTCCAACTGGTCAGTTTAAACAAAGTCTTGACAGTTTCTATGTTACAGATAGTCCTTTAAGTGTTACTCACATAGCAAAAATGGCAATGTTTTACATAAAACTGACCATTCATACTGAGTTTCCCCTAGAGGATGAGCCAGTTAGTCGAACTGGTCAGTTTAAACAAAGTCTTGACAGTTTCTATGTTACAGATAGTCCTTTAAGTGTCAATAACATAGCAGAAATGGCAACTGGTCAGTTTAAATGAAGTCTTAACAGTTTCTATGCTACAGATAGTCCTTTAAGTGTCACTAACATAGCGGGTCAATGTTTTATATAAAACTGACCAGTCTTAATGATTTTCCCCTAGAGGAAGGGCCAATTAGTCCAAATGGTCAGTTTAAACAAAGTCTTGACAGTTTCTATGTTACAGATAGTCCTTTAAGTGTTACTAACATAGCAGAAATGGCAATGTTTAATATAAAACTGACCAGTCTTAATGATTTTCCCTTAGAGGAAGGGCCAATTAGTCCAACTGGTCAGTTTAAACAAAGTCTTGACAGTTTCTATGTTACAGATAGTCCTTTAAGTGTTACTAACATAGCAGAAATGGCAATGTTTTATATAAAACTGACCAGTCTTAGTGATTTTCCCCTAGAGGAAGGGCCAATTAGTCCAACTGGTCAGTTTAAACAAAGTCTTGACAGTTTCTATGTTACAGATAGTCCTTTAAGTGTCACTAACATAGCAGAAATGTCAATGTTTTATATAAAACTGACCAGTCTTAATGATTTTCCCCTAGAGGAAGGGCCAATTAGTCCAACTGGTCAGTTTAAACAAAGTGTTGATAGTTTCTATGTTACAGATAGTCCTTTAAGTGTAACTAACATACCACAAATGACGATTTTTTATTTAAACTGAACAGTCTTAATGATTTTACCCTAGAGGAAGTGCTAACTGGTCAGTTTAAATAAAGTCTTGAGAGTTTCTATGCTTCATATAGTCCTTTAAGTGTTACTAACATAGCACAAATGGCAATGTTTTATATAAAACTGACCAGTCTTAATGATTTTCCCTAGAGGAAGGGCCAATTAGTCCAACTGGTCAGTTTAAACAAAGTCTTGACAGTTTCTATGTTACAGATAGTCCTTTAAGTGTTACTAACATAGCAGAAATGGCAATGTTTTATATAAAACTGACCAGTCTTAATGATTTTCCCTTAGAGGAAGGGCCAATTAGTCCAAATGGTCAGTTTAAACAAAGTCTTGACAGTTTCTATGTTACAGATAGTCCTTTAAGTGTTACTAACATAGCACAAATGGCAATGTTTTATTTAAACTGACCAGTCTTAATGATTTTCCCCTAGAGGAAGGGCCAATTAGTCCAACTGGTCAGTTTAAACAAAGTCTTGACAGTTTCTATGTTATAGATAGTCCTTTAAGTGTTACTAACATAGCAGAAATGGCAATGTTTTATATAAAACTCACGAGTCTTACTGATTTTCCCCTAGAGGAAGGGCCAATTAGTCCAACTGGTCAGTTTAAACAAAGTCTTGACAGTTTCTATGTTACAGATAGTCCTTTAAGTGTCACTAACATAGCAGAAATGGCAACTGGTCAGTTTAAATGAAGTCTTAACAGTTTCTATGTTACAGATAGTCCTTTAAGTGTTACTAACATAGCACAAATGGCAATGTTTTATATAAAACTGACCAGTCTTAATGATTTTCCCCTAGAGGAAGGGCCAATTAGTCCAACTGGTCAGTTTAAACAAAGTCTTGACAGTTTCTATGTTACAGATAGTCCTTTAAGTGTTACTAACATAGCACAAATGGCATATAAAACTGACCAGTCTTAATGATTTTCCCCTAGAGGAAGGGCCAATTATTCCAAATGGTCAGTTTAAACAAAGTCTTGACAGTTTCTATGTTACAGATAGTCCTTTAAGTGTTACTAACATAGCACAAATGTCAATTTTTTAATATAAAACTGACCTGTCTGTAATGATTTTCCCCTTTAGAGTAAGAGCCAGTTAGTTGAAATGGTCAGTTGAAGCAAAGTCTTGACAGTTTCTATATTACAGATAGTCATTTAAGAGTTACTAACATAGCACAAATGACAATGTTTTATTTAAACTGAACAGTCTTCATGATTTTCCCCTAGAGGAAGTGCCAATTAGTCCAAATGGTCAGTTTAAACAGAGTTTTGACAGTTTCTATGTTACAGATAGTCGATTACTAACATAGCAGAAATGGCAATGGTTTATATAAAACTGACCAGTCTTAATGATTTTCCCCTAGAGGAAGGGCCAATAAGTCCAACTGGTCAGTTTAAACAAAGTCTTGACAGTTTCTATGTTACAGATAGTCCTTTAAGTGTTACTAACATAGCAAAAATGGCAATGTTTTACATAAAACTGACCATTCACACTCAGTTTCCCATAGAGGATGAGCCAGTTAGTCGAACTGGTCAGTTTAAACAAAGTCTTGACAGTTTCTATGTTACAGATAGTCCTTTAAGTGTCAATAACATAGCAGAAATGGCAACTGGTCAGTTTAAATGAAGTCTTAACAGTTTCTATGCTACAGATAGTCCTTTAAGTGTCACTAACATAGCGGGTCAATGTTTTATATAAAACTGACCAGTCTTAATGATTTTCCCCTAGAGGAAGGGCCAATTAGTCCAACTGGTCAGTTTAAACAAAGTCTTGACAGTTTCTATGTTACAGATAGTCCTTTAAGTGTTACTAACATAGCAGAAATGGCAATGTTTATATAAAACTGACCAGTCTTAATGATTTTCCCCTAGAGGAAGGGCCAATTAGTCCAACTGGTCAGTTTAAACAAAGTCTTGACAGTTTCTATGTTACAGATAGTCCTTTAAGTGTTACTAACATAGCAGAAATTGCAATGTTTATATAAAACTGACCAGTCTTAATGATTTTCCCTAGAGGAAGGGCCAATTAGTCCAACTGGTCAGTTTAAACAAAGTCTTGACAGTTTCTATGTTACAG
Source organism: Phakellia ventilabrum (assembly GCA_963921505.1). Classification (NCBI taxonomy): domain Eukaryota; kingdom Metazoa; phylum Porifera; class Demospongiae; order Axinellida; family Axinellidae; genus Phakellia; species Phakellia ventilabrum. The sequence goes on from OY997390.1 coordinate 3,167,345, forward strand.
ATAGTCCTTTAAGTGTTACTAACATAGCAGAAATGGCAATGTTTTATATAAAACTGACCAGTCTTAATGATTTTCCCCTAGAGGAAGGGCCAATTAGTCCAACTGGTCAGTTTAAACAAAGTCTTGACAGTTTCTATGTTACAGATAGTCCTTTAAGTGTTACTAACATAGCACAAATGGCAATGTTTTATATAAAACTGACCAGTCTTAATGATTTTCCCTAGAGAAAGGGCCAATTAGTCCAAACTGGTCAGTTTAAACAAAGTCTTGACGGTTTCTATGTTACAGATAGTCCTTTAAGTGTCACTAACATAGCAGAAATGGCAACTGGTCAGTTTAAATGAAGTCTTAACAGTTTCTATGTTACAGATAGTCCTTTAAGTGTCACTAACATAGCAGAAATGTCAATGTTTTATATAAAACTGACCAGTCATAATGACTTTCCCCTAGAGGAAGGGCAAATTAGTCCAACTGGTCAGTTTAAACAAAGTCTTGACAGTTTCTATGTTACAGACAGTCCTTTAAGTGTTACTAACATAGCACAAATGGCATATAAAACTGACCAGTCTTAATAATTCTCACCTAGAGGAAGGGCCAATTATTCCAACTGGTCAGTTTAAACAAAGTCTTGACAGTTTGTATGTTACAGATAGTCCTTTAAGTGTTACTAACATAGCACAAATGCCAATTTTTTTAATATAAAACTGACCAGTCTTAATGATTTTCCTTTAGAGTAAGAGCCAGTTAGTTGAACTGGTCAGTTGAAGCAAAGTCTTGACAGTTTCTATATTACAGATAGTCATTTAAGAGTTACTAACATAGCACAAATGACAATGTTTTATTTAAACTGAACAGTGTTGATGATGATTTTCCCCTAGAGGAAGTGCCAATTAGTCCAAATGGTCAGTTTAAACAGAGTTTTGACAGTTTCTATGTTACAGATAGTCGATTACTAACATAGCAGAAATGGCAATGGTTTATATAAAACTGACCAGTCTTAATGATTTTCCCCTAGAGGAAGGGCCAATAAGTCCAACTGGTCAGTTTAAACAAAGTCTTGACAGTTTCTATGTTACAGATAGTCCTTTAAGTGTTACTCACATAGCAAAAATGGCAATGTTTTACATTAAACTGACCATTCATACTGAGTTTCCCATAGAGGATGAGCAAGTTAGTCGAACTGGTCAGTTTAAACAAAGTCTTGACAGTTTCTATGTTACAGATAGTCCTTTAAGTGTCAATAACATAGCAGAAATGGCAACTGGTCAGTTTAAATGAAGTCTTAACAGTTTCTATGCTACAGATAGTCCTTTAAGTGTCACTAACATAGCGGGTCAATGTTTTATATAAAACTGACCAGTCTTAATGATTTTCCCCTAGAGGAAGGGCCAATTAGTCCAAATGGTCAGTTTAAACAAAGTTTTGACAGTTTCTATGTTACGGATAGTCGATTAAGTGTTACTAGCATAGCAGAAATGGCAATGTTTAATATGAAACTGATCAGTCTTAATGATTTTCCCTCAGAGGAAGGGCCAATTAGTCTAACAGGTCAGATTAAACAAAGTCTTGACAGTTTGTATGTTACAGATAGTCCTTTAAGTGTTACTAACATAGCAATGTTTTATATAAAACTGACCAGTCTTTGTGATTTTCCCCTAGAGGAAGGGCCAATTAGTCCAACTGGTCAGTTTAAACAAAGTTTTGACAGTTTCTATGTTACAGATAGTCCTTTAAGTGTTACATAGCAGAAATGGCAATTTTTTAATATAAAACTGACCAGTCTTAGTGATTTTCCCCGAGAGGAAGGGCCAATTAGTCCAACTGGTCAGTTTAAGCAAAGTCTTGACAGTTTCTATGTTACAGATAGTCCATTAAGTGTTACTAACATAGCACAAATGGCAAAGTTTTATTTAAACTGACCAGTGTTGATGATGATTTTCCTCTAGAGGAAGTGCCAGTTAGTCCAACTGGTCAGTTTAAACAAAGTGTTGATAGTTTCTATGTTACAGATAGTCCTTTAAGTGTAACTAACATACCACAAATGACGATTTTTTATTTAAACTGAACAGTCTTAATGATTTTACCCTAGAGGAAGTGCTAACTGGTCAGTTTAAATAAAGTCTTGAGAGTTTCTATGCTTCATATAGTCCTTTAAGTGTTACTAACATAGCACAAATGGCAATGTTTTATATAAAACTGACGAGTCTTAATGATTTTCCCTTAGAGGAAGGGCCAATTAGTCCAAATGGTCAGTTTAAACAAAGTCTCGACAGTTTCTATTTTACAGATAGTCCTTTAAGTGTTATTAACATAGCAGAGATGGCAATTGGTCAATTTAAATGAAGTCTTAACACTTTCTATGGTACAGATAGCCCTTCAAGTGTCACTAACATAGCAGAAATGGCAAAGTTTTATATAAAACTGACCAGTCTTAATGATTTTCCCCTACAGGAAGGGCCAATAAGTCCAACTGGTCAGTTTAAATAAAGTCTTGACAGTTTCTATGTTACAGATAGTCCTTTAAGTGTTACTAACATAGCAGAAATGGCAATGTTTTATATAAATCTGACCAGTCTTAATGATTTTCCATTAGAGGAAGGGCCAATTAGTCCAACTGGTCAGTTTAAACAAAGTCTTGACAGTTTCTATGTTACAGATAGTCCTTTAAGTGTTTCTAACATAGCACAAATGCCAATTTTTTTAATATAAAACTGACCAGTCTTAAACCCTAGAGGAAGGGTCAATTAGTCCAAATGGTCAGTTTAAACAAAGTCTTGACTGTTTCTATGTTACAGATAGTCCTTTAATTATTAACATAGCAGAAATGGCAACTGTTCAGTTTAAATGAAGTCTTAACAGTTTCTATGGTACAGATAGCCCTTTAAGTGTCACTAACATAGCAGAAATGTCAATGTTTTATATAAAACATTGTTAAGACTTTGTTTAAACTGACGACTGACGACCAGTCTTAATGATTTTCCCCTAGAGGAATGGCCAATTAGTCAAATTGTCAGTTTAAACAAAGTCTTGACAGTTTCTATGTTACAGATAGTCCTTTAAGTGTTACTAACATAGCACTAATGGCAAAGTTTTATTTAACCTGACAAGTGTTGATGATGATTTTCCCCTATAGGAAGTGCAAGTTAGCCCAACTGGTCAGTTTAAACAAAGTCTTGACAGTTTCTATGTTACAGATAGTCCTTTAAGTGCTACTAACATAACAAAAATGGCAATGGTTTACATAAAAACTGACCATTCATACTGAGTTTCCCCTAGAGGATGAGCCAGTTAGTCGAACTGGTCAGTTTAAAAAAGGTCTTGACAGTTTGTATGTTACAGATAGTCCTTAAAGTGTTACTAACATAGCACAAATGTCAATTTTTTATATAAAACTGACCAGTCTTTAATGATTTTCCACTAGAGTAAGGGCCAATTTGTCCAAATCGTCAGTTTAAACAAAGTCTTGACAGTTTGTATGTTACAGATAGTCCTTTAAGTGTTACTAACATAGCAGAAATGTCAATGTTTTATATAAAACTGACCAGTCTTAATGACTTTCCCCTTGAGGAAGGGCAAATTAGTCCAACTGGTCAGTTTAAACCAAGTCTTGACAGTTTTCTATGTTACAGATAGTCCTTTAAGTGTTACTAACATAGCAAAAATGGTATATAAAACTGACCAGTCTTAATAATTCTCACCTAGAGAAAGGGCCAATTTGTCTAACAGGTCAGATTAAACAAAGTCTTGACAGTTTCTATGTTACAGATAGTCCTTTAAGTGTTACTAAAATAGCAGAAATGACAATGTTTTATTTAAACCGACCAGTCTTAATGATTTTACCCTAGAGGAGGTGACAACTAAATAAAGTCTTGAGAGTTTCTATGCTTCATATAGTCTTACTAACTTAGTACAAATGGCAATGTTTTATATAAAACTGACGAATCTTACTGATTTTCCCCTAGAGGAAGGGCCAATTAGTCCAAATCGTCACTTTAAACAAAGTTTTGACAGTTTGTATGTTACAGATAGTCCTTTAAGTGTTACTAACATAGCACAAATGCCAATTTTTTATATAAAACTGACCACTCTTTAATGATTTTCCGTTAGAGGAAGAGCCAGTTAGTTGAACTGGCTAGTTTAAACAAAGTCTTGACAATTTCTATGTTACAGATAGTCCTTTAAGTATTACTAACATCGCAGAAATGGCAATGTTTTATATAAAACTGACCAGTCTTAAAGATTTTCCCCAAGAGGAAGGGCCAATTTGTCTAACGGGTCAGATTAAACAAAGTCTTGACAGTTTCAATGTTACAGATAGTCCTTTAAGTGTTACTAACATAGCAGAAATGGCAATGTTTTATATAAAACTGACCAGTCTGAGTGATTTTCCCCTAGAGGAAGGGCCAATTAGTACAACAGGTCAGTTTAAACAAAGTTTTGATAGTTTCTATGTTACAGATAGTCCTTTAAGTGTTACTAAAATAGCAGAAATGACAATGTTTTATTTAAACCGACCAGTCTTAATGATTTTACCCTAGAGGAAGTGCCAACTAAATAAAGTCTTGAGAGTTTCTATGCGTCATATAGTCCTTTAAGTGTTACTAACTTAGCACAAATGGCAATGTTTTATATAAATCTGACGAGTCTTACCGATTTTCGCGTAGAGGAAGGGCCAATTTGTCCAACTGGTCAGTTTAAACAAAGTCTTGACAGTTTCTATGTTACAGATAGTCCTTTAAGTGTTATTAACATAGCAGAGATGGCAATTGGTCAATTTAAATGAAGTCTTAACACTTTCTATGGTACAGATAGCCCTTCAAGTGTCACTAACATAGCAGAAATGGCAAAGTTTTATATAAAACTGACCAGTCTTAATGATTTTCCCTTAAAGGAAGGGCCAATTAGTCTAACTGGTCAGTTTAAACAAAGTTTTGACAGTTTGTATGATACAGATAGTCCTTTAAGTGTTACTAACATAGCAGAAATGGCAATGTTTTATATAAAACTGACCAGTCTTAATGATTTTCCATTAAAGGAAGGGCCAATTAGTCTAACTGGTCAGTTTAAACAAAGTCTTGACAGTTTGTATGATAAAGATAGTCCTTTAAGTGTTTCTAACATAGCATAAATGCCAATTTTTTAAATATAAAACTGACCAGTCTTAAACCCTAGAGGAAGGGCCAATTAGTCCAAATGGTCAGTTTAAACAAAGTCTTGACTGTTTCTATGTTACAGATAGTCCTTTAAGTGTTAATAACATAGCAGAAATGGCAACTGTTCAGTTTAAATGAAGTCTTAACAGTTTCTATGGTACAGATAGCCCTTTAAGTGTCACTAACATAGCAGAAATGTCAATGTTTTATATAAAACTGACCAGTATTAATGATTTTCCCCTAGAGGAAGGGCCAATTAGTCAAATTGTCAGTTTAAACAAAGTCTTGACAGTTTCTATGTTACAGATAGTCCTTTAAGTGTTACTAACATAGCACTAATGGCAAAGTTTTATTTAACCTGACAAGTGTTGATGATTTTCCCGTATAGGAAGTGCAAGTTAGTCCAACTGGTCAGTTTAAACAAAGTCTTGACAGTTTCTATGTTACAGATAGTCCTTTAAGTGTTACTAACATAGCAAAAATGGCAATGGTTTACATAAAAACTGACCATTCATACTGAGTTTCCCGTAGAGGATGAGCCAGTTAGTCGAACTGGTCAGTTTAAACAAAGTCTTGACAGTTTGAATGTTCCAGATAGTCCTTTAAGTGTTACTAACATAGCACAAATGCCAATTTTTTTATATAAAATTGACCAGTCTATAATGATTTTCCTTTAGAGGAAGAGCCAGTTAGTTGAACTGGTCAGTTTAAACAAAGTCTTGACAGTTTGTATGTTACAGATATTCCTTTCACAGTTACTAACATAGCACAAATAGCAATGTTTTATTTAAACTGACCATTCTTAATGATTTTCCCCTAGTGGAAATGCCAAATGGTCAGTTTAAATCAGTTTCTATGTTACAGATAGTCCTTTAAGTGTTACTACCATAGTACAAATTGCAATGTTTTATATAAAACTGACGAGTCTTAATGATTTTCCCCTAGAGGAATGGCCAATTAGTCCAACTGGTCAGTTTAAACAAAGTCTTGACTGTTTCTATGTTACAGATAGTCCTTTAATTATTAACATAGCAGAAATGGCAACTGTTCAGTTTAAATGAAGTCTTAACAGTTTCTATGGTACAGATAGCCCTTTAAGTGTCACTAACATAGCAGAAATGTCAATGTTTTATATAAAACTGACCAGTCTTAATGATTTTCCCCTAGAGGAAGGGCCAATTAGTCAAATTGTCAGTTTAAACAAAGTCTTGACAGTTTCTATGTTACAGATAGTCCTTTAAGTGTTACTAACATAGCACTAATGGCAAAATTTTATTTAACCTGACAAGTGTTGATGATGATTTTCCCCTATAGGAAGTACAAGTTAGCCCAACTGGTCAGTTTAAACAAAGTCTTGACAGTTTCTATGTTACAGATAGTCCTTTAAGTGCTACTAACATAACAAAAATGGCAATGGTTTACATAAAAACTGACCATTCATACTGAGTTTCCCCTGGAGGATGAGCCAGTTAGTCGAACTGGTCAGTTTAAAAAAGGTCTTGACAGTTTGTATGTTACAGATAGTCCTTTAAGTGTTACTAACATAGCAGAAATGGCAATGTTTTATATAAAACTGACCAGTCTGAGTGATTTTCCCCTAGAGGAAGGGCCAATTAGTACAACAGGTCAGTTTAAACAAAGTTTTGATAGTTTCTATGTTACAGATAGTCCTTTAAGTGTTACTAAAATAGCAGAAATGACAATGTTTTATTTAAACCGACCAGTCTTAATGATTTTACCCTAGAGGAAGTGCCAACTAAATAAAGTCTTGAGAGTTTCTATGCGTCATATAGTCCTTTAAGTGTTACTAACTTAGCACAAATGGCAATGTTTTATATAAATCTGACGAGTCTTACCGATTTTCGCGTAGAGGAAGGGCCAATTTGTCCAACTGGTCAGTTTAAACAAAGTCTTGACAGTTTCTATGTTACAGATAGTCCTTTAAGTGTTATTAACATAGCAGAGATGGCAATTGGTCAGTTTAAATGAAGTCTTAACAGTTTCTATGGTACAGATAGCCCTTTAAGTGTCACTAACATAGCAGAAATGGCAAAGTTTTATATAAAACTGACCAGTCTTAATGATTTTCCCTTAAAGGAAGGGCCAATTAGTCTAACTGGTCAGTTTAAACAAAGTCTTGACAGTTTGTATGATACAGATAGTCCTTTAAATGTTACTAACATAGCAGAAATGGCAATGTTTTATATAAAACTGACCAGTCTTAATGATTTTCCATTAAAGGAAGGGCCAATTAGTCTAACTAGTCAGTTTAAACAAAGTCTTGACAGTTTGTATGATAAAGATAGTCCTTTAAGTGTTTCTAACATAGCATAAATGCCAATTTTTTTAATATAAAACTGACCAGTCTTAAACCCTAGAGGAAGGGCCAATTAGTCCAAATGGTCAGTTTAAACAAAGTCTGGACTGTTTCTATGTTACAGATAGTCCTTTAAGTGTTAATAACATAGCAGAAATGGCAACTGTTCAGTTTAAATGAAGTCTTAACAGTTTCTATGGTACAGATAGCCCTTTAAGTGTCACTAACATAGCAGAAATGTCAATGTTTTATATAAAACTGACCAGTATTAATGATTTTCCCCTAGAGGAAGGGCCAATTAGTCAAATTGTCAGTTTAAACAAAGTCTTGACAGTTTCTATGTTAGAGATAGTCCTTTAAGTGTTACTAACATAGCACTAATGGCAAAGTTTTATTTAACCTGACAAGTGTTGATGATTTTCCCGTATAGGAAGTGCAAGTTAGTCCAACTGGTCAGTTTAAACAAAGTCTTGACAGTTTCTATGTTACAGATAGTCCTTTAAGTGTTACTAACATAGCAAAAATGGCAATGGTTTACATAAAAACTGACCATTCATACTGAGTTTCCCGTAGAGGATGAGCCAGTTAGTCGAACTGGTCAGTTTAAACAAAGTCTTGACAGTTTGAATGTTCCAGATAGTCCTTTAAGTGTTACTAACATAGCACAAATGCCAATTTTTTTATATAAAATTGACCAGTCTATAATGATTTTTCTTTAGAGGAAGAGCCAGTGAGTTGAACTGGTCAGTTTAAACAAAGTCTTGACAGTTTGTATGTTACAGATATTCCTTTCACAGTTACTAACATAGCACAAATAGCAATGTTTTATTTAAACTGACCATTCTTAATGATTTTCCCCTAGTGGAAATGCCAAATGGTCAGTTTAAATCAGTTTCTATGTTACAGATAGTCCTTTAAGTGTTACTACCATAGTACAAATTGCAATGTTTTATATAAAACTGACGAGTCTTAATGATTTTCCCCTAGAGGAATGGCCAATTAGTCCAACTGGTCAGTTTAAACAAAGTCTTGACTGTTTCTATGTTACAGATAGTCCTTTAATTATTAACATAGCAGAAATGGCAACTGTTCAGTTTAAATGAAGTCTTAACAGTTTCTATGGTACAGATAGCCCTTTAAGTGTCACTAACATAGCAGAAATGTCAATGTTTTATATAAAACTGACCAGTCTTAATGATTTTCCCCTAGAGGAAGGGCCAATTAGTCAAATTGTCAGTTTAAACAAAGTCTTGACAGTTTCTATGTTACAGATAGTCCTTTAAGTGTTACTAACATAGCACTAATGGCAAAGTTTTATTTAACCTGACAAGTGTTGATGATGATTTTCCCCTATAGGAAGTACAAGTTAGCCCAACTGGTCAGTTTAAACAAAGTCTTGACAGTTTCTATGTTACAGATAGTCCTTTAAGTGCTACTAACATAACAAAAATGGCAATGGTTTACATAAAAACTGACCATTCATACTGAGTTTCCTCTGGAGGATGAGCCAGTTAGTCGAACTGGTCAGTTTAAAAAAGGTCTTGACAGTTTGTATGTTACAGATAGTCCTTAAAGTGTTACTAACATAGCACAAATGTCAATTTTTTATATAAAACTGACCAGTCTTTAAAGATTTTCCTTTACAGGAAGAGCCTGTTAGTTGAACTGGTTAGTTTAAACAGAGTCTTGACAGTTTCTATGTTACAGATAGTCCTTTAAGTATTACTAACATAGCAAAAATGGCAATGTTTTACATAAAACTGACCATTCATAATGATTTTTCCCTAGAGGAAGGGCTAATTAGTCTAACTGGGTAGTTTAAACAAAGTCTTGACAGTTTCTATGTTACAGATAGTCCTTTAAGTGTTACTAACATAGCACAAATGCCAATTTTTATATAAAACTGACCAGTCTTTAATGATTTTCCGTTAGATGAAGAGCCAGTTAGTTGAACTGGCTAGTTTAAACAAAGTCTTGACAATTTCTATGTTACAGATAGTCCTTTAAGTGTTACTAACATAGCACAAATGGCAATGTTTTATATGAAACTGACCAGTCTTAATGATTTTCCCCTAGAGGAAGGGCCAATTAGTCTAATATGTCAGTTTAAAGAAAGTCTTGACAGTTTCTATGTTACAGATAGTCCTTTAAGAGTTACTAACATAGCAGAAATGGCAAGGTTTTATATAAAACTGACCAGTCTTAATGATTTTCCCCTAGAGGAAGGGCCAATTAGTCCAACAGGTCAGTTTAAAGAAAGTCTTGACAGTTTCTATGTTACAGATAGTCGATTAAGAGTTACTAGCATAGCACAAATGGCAAGGTTTTATTTAAACTGACCAGTGTTGATGATGATTTTCCCCTATAGGAAGTGCCAGTTAGTCCAACTGGTCAGTTTAAACAAAGTCTTGACAGTTTCTATGTTACAGATAGTCCTTTAAGTGTCACTAACATAGCAGAAATGGCAATGTTTTATATAAAACTGACCAGTCTTAATGATTTTCCGATAGAGGAAGGGCCAATTAGTCCAAATGGTCAGTTTAAACAAAGTTTGTAACTTATAGATAGTCCTTTAAGTGTTACTAACATAGCACAAATGCCAATTTTTATATAAAACTGACCAGTCTTTAATGATTTTCCGTTAGATGAAGAGCCAGTTAGTTGAACTGGCTAGTTTAAACAAAGTCTTGACAATTTCTATGTTACAGATAGTCCTTTAAGTGTTACTAACATAGCACAAATGGCAATGTTTTATATGAAACTGACCAGTCTTAATGATTTTCCCCTAGAGAAAGGGCCAATTAGTCCAAATGGTCAGTTTAAACAAAGTCTTGACAGTTTCGATGATACAGATAGTCCTTTAAGTGTTACTAACAAAGCAAAAATGGCAATGTTTTACATAAAACTGACCATTCATACTGAGTTTCCCCTAGAGGATGAGCCAGTTAGTCGAACTGGTCAGTTTAAACAAAGTCTTGACAGTTTCTATGTTACAGATAGTCCTTTAAGTGTTACTAACATAGCAGAAATGGCAATGTTTTATATAAAACTGACCAGTCTTAATGATTTTCCACTAGAGGAAGGGTCAATTAGTCCAAATGGTCAGTTTAAACAAAGTCTTGACAGTTTGTATGTTACAGATAGTCCTTTAAGTGTTACTAACATAGCACAAATGCCAATTTTTTTATATAAAAATGACCAGTCTTAATGATTTTCCCCTAGAGGAAGAGTCAATTAGTCAAAATGGTCAGTTTAAACAAAGTCTTGACAGTTTGTATGTTACAGATAGTCCTTTAAGTGTTACTAACATAGCACAAATGCCAATTTTTTAATATAAAACTGACCAGTCTTAATGATTTTCCCCTAGAGGAAGGGCCAATTAGTCCAAATGGTCAGTTTAAACAAAGTCTTGACAGTTTGTATGTTACAGATAGTCCTTTAAGTGTTACTAACATAGCACAAATGCCAATTTTTATATAAAACTGACCAGTCTTTAATGATTTTCCTTTAGAGGAAGAGCCAGTTAGTTGAACTGGTCAGTTTAAACAAAGTCTTGACAATTTCTATGCTACAGATAGTCCTTTAAGTGTTACTAACATAGCACAAATGGCAATGTTTTATATGAAACTGACCAGTCTTAATGATTTTCCCCTAGAGAAAGGGCCAATTAGTCCAAATGGTCAGTTTAAACAAAGTCTTGACAGTTTCGATGATACAGATAGTCCTTTAAGTGTTACTAACAAAGCAAAAATGGCAATGTTTTACATAAAACTGACCATTCATACTGAGTTTCCCCTAGAGGATGAGCCAGTTAGTCGAACTGGTCAGTTTAAACAAAGTCTTGACAGTTTCTATGTTACAGATAGTCCTTTAAGTGTTACTAACATAGCAGAAATGGCAATGTTTTATATAAAACTGACCAGTCTTAATGATTTTCCCCTAGAGGAAGGGTCAATTAGTCCAAATGGTCAGTTTAAACAAAGTCTTGACAGTTTGTATGTTACAGATAGTCCTTTAAGTGTTACTAACATAGCACAAATGCCAATTTTTTTATATAAAAATGACCAGTCTTAATGATTTTCCCCTAGAGGAAGAGTCAATTAGTCAAAATGGTCAGTTTAAACAAAGTCTTGACAGTTTGTATGTTACAGATAGTCCTTTAAGTGTTACTAACATAGCACAAATGCCAATTTTTTAATATAAAACTGACCAGTCTTAATGATTTTCCCGTAGAGGAAGGGTCAATTAGTCCAAATGGTCAGTTTAAACAAAGTCTTGACAGTTTGTATGTTACAGATAGTCCTTTAAGTGTTACTAACATAGCACAAATGCCAATTTTTTTATATAAAACTGACCAGTCTTTAATGATTTTCCTTTAGAGGAAGAGCCAGTTAGTTGAACTGGTCAGTTTAAACAAAGTCTTGACAGTTTCTATGTTACAGATAGTCCTTTAAGTGTTACTAACATAGCAGAAATGGCAATGTTTTATATAAAACTGACCAGTCTTAATGATTTTCCCTTAGAGGAAGGGCCAATTAGTCTAACAAGTCAGATTAAACAAAGTCTTGACAGTTTGTATGTTACAGATAGCCCTTTAAGTGCCACTAACGTAGCAGAAATGTCAACGTTTTATATAAAACTTGATGATTTTCCCCTAGAGGAAGGGCCAATTAGTCCCAATGGTCAGTTTAAATAAAGTCTTGATATGTTACAGATAGTCCTTTAAGTATTACTAACATAGTTAAACTGACCAGTGTTGATTTTCCCCTAGAGGAAGTACCAGTTGGTCAGTTTAAACAAAGTCTTGATAGTTTCTATGTTACAAATAGTCCTTTAAGTGTCACTAACATAGCAAAAATGTCAATGTCTTATATAAAACTGACCAGTCAGAATGATTTTCCCCTAGAGGAAGGGTCAATTAGTCCAACTGGTCAGTTTAAACAAAGTCTTGACAGTTTCTATGTTACAGATAGTCCTTTAAGTGTTACTAACATAGCACAAATGGCAATGTTTTATATGAAACTGACCAGTCTTAATGATTTTCCCCTAGAGAAAGGGCCAATTAGTCCAAATGGTCAGTTTAAACAAAGTCTTGACAGTTTCGATGATACAGATAGTCCTTTAAGTGTTACTAACATAGCAAAAATGGCAATGTTTTACATAAAACTGACCATTCATACTGAGTTTCCCCTAGAGGATGAGCCAGTTAGTCGAACTGGTCAGTTTAAACATAGTCTTGACAGTTTCTATGTTACAGATAGTCCTTTAAGTGTTACTAACATAGCAGAAATGGCAATGTTTTATATAAAACTGACCAGTCTTAATGATTTTCCCCTAGAGGAAGGGTCAATTAGTCCAACTGGTCAGTTTAAACAAAGTCTTGACAGTTTCTATGTTACAGATAGTCCTTTAAGTGTTACTAACATAGCACAAATGGCAATGTTTTACATGAAACTGACCAGTCTTAATGATTTTACCCTAGAGAAAGGGCCAATTAGTCCAAATGGTCAGTTTAAACAAAGTCTTGACAGTTTCGATGATACAGATAGTCCTTTAAGTGTTACTAACATAGCAAAAATGGCAATGTTTTATATAAAACTGACCAGTCTTAATGATTTTCCACTAGAGGAAGGGCCAACTGGTCAGTTTAAACAAAGTCTTGACAGTTTCTATGTTACAGATAGTCCTTTAAGTGTTACTAACATAGCAGAAATGGCAATGTTTTATATAAAACTGACCAGTCTTAATGATTTTCCCTTAGAGGAAGGACCAATTAGTCTAACAAGTCAGATTAAACAAAGTCTTGACAGTTTGTATGTTACAGATAGCCCTTTAAGTGCCACTAACGTAGCAGAAATGTCAACGTTTTATATAAAACTTGATGATTTTCCCCTAGAGGAAGGGCCAATTAGTCCCAATGGTCAGTTTAAATAAAGTCTTGATATGTTACAGATAGTCCTTTAAGTGTTACTAACATAGCACAAATGGCAAAGTTTTATTTAAACTGACCAGTGTTGATTTTCCCCTAGAGGAAGTGCCAGTTGGTCAGTTTAAACAAAGTCTTGATAGTTAGTATGTTACAAATAGTCCTTTAAGTGACACTAACATAGCAAAAATGTCAATGTCTTATATAAAACTGACCAGTCAGAATGATTTTTCCCTAGAGGAAGGGTCAATTAGTCCAACTGGTCAGTTTAAACAAAGTCTTGACAGTTTCTATGGTACAGATAGTCCTTTAAGTGTAACTAACATACCACAAATGGCAATGTTTTATTTAAACTGACCAGTCTTAATGATTTTCCCCTAGAGGAAGGGCCAATTAGTCTAATAGGTCAGATTAAACAAAGTCTTGACAGTTTGGATGTTACAGATAGTCCTTTGACAGTTTGGATGTTACAGATAGTCCTTTAAGTGTTACTAACATAGCAGAAATGGCAAGGTTTTATATAAAACTGATCAGTCTTAATGATTTTCCCCTAGAGGAAGGGCCAATTAGTCCAACAGGTCAGTTTAAAGAAAGTCTTGACAGTTTGTATGTTACAGATAGTCGATTAAGAGTTACTAGCATAGCACAAATGGCAAGGTTTTATTTAAACTGACCAGTGTTGATGATGATTTTCCCCTATAGGAAGTGCCAGTTAGTCCAACTGGTCAGTTTAAACAAAGTCTTAACAGTTTCTATGTTACAGATAGCCCTTTAAGTGTCACTAACATAGCAGAAATGGCAATGTTTTATATAAAACTGACAAGTCTTAATGATTTTCCCATAGAGGAAGGGCCAATTAGTCCAAATGGTCAGTTTAATCAAAGTCTTGACAGTTTGTATGATACAGATAGTCCTTTAAGTGTTTACTAACATAGCGCTAATGCCAATTTTTTATATAAAACTGACCAGTCTTTAATGATTTTCCTTTAGAGGAAGAGCCAGTTAGTTGAACTGGTCAGTTTAAACAAAGTCTTGACAATTTCTATGTTACAGATAGTCCTTTAAGTGTTACTAACATAGCACAAATGGCAATGTTTTATATGAAACTGACCAGTCTTAATGATTTTTCCTTAGAGAAAGGGCCAATTAGTCCAAATGGTCAGTTTAAACAAAGTCTTGACAGTTTCGATGATACAGATAGTCCTTTAAGTGTTACTAACATAGCACAAATGGCAATGTTTTATATAAAACTGACCAGTCTTAATGATTTTCCCTTAGAGAAAGGGCCAATTAGTCCAACTGGTCAGTTTAAACAAAGTCTTGACAGTTTCTATGTTACAGATAGTCCTTTAAGTGTTACTAACATAGCAGAAATGGCAATGTTTTATATAAAACAGACCAGTCTTAATGATTTTCCCCTAGAGGAAGGACCAATTAGTCTAACTGGTCAGATCAAACAAAGTCTTGACAGTTTGTATGATACAGATAGTCCTTTAAGTGTTACTAACATAGCAGAAATGGCAATGTTTTATATAAAACTGACCAGTCTTAATGATTTTCCATTAAAGGAAGGGCCAATTAGTCTAACTGGTCAGTTTAAACAAAGTCTTGACAGTTTGTATGATAAAGATAGTCCTTTAAGTGTTTCTAACATAGCACAAATGCCAATTTTTTAAATATAAAACTGACCAGTCTTAAACCCTAGAGGAAGGGCCAATTAGTCCAAATGGTCAGTTTAAACAAAGTCTTGACTGTTTCTATGTTACAGATAGTCCTTTAAGTGTTACTAACATAGCACAAATGCCAATTTTTATATAAAACTGACCAGTCTTTAATGATTTTCCGTTAGATGAAGAGCCAGTTAGTTGAACTGGCTAGTTTAAACAAAGTCTTGACAATTTCTATGTTACAGATAGTCCTTTAAGTGTTACTAACATAGCACAAATGGCAATGTTTTATATGAAACTGACCAGTCTTAATGATTTTCCCCTAGAGGAAGGGCCAATTAGTCTAATATGTCAGATTAAACAAAGTCTTGACAGTTTGTATGTTACAGATAGTCCTTTAAGTGTTACTAACATAGCAGAAATGGCAAGGTTTTATATAAAACTGATCAGTCTTAATGATTTTCCCCTAGAGGAAGGGCCAATTAGTCCAACAGGTCAGTTTAAAGAAAGTCTTGACAGTTTCTATGTTACAGATAGTCGATTAAGAGTTACTAGCATAGCACAAATGGCAAGGTTTTATTTAAACTGACCAGTGTTGATGATGATTTTCCCCTATAGGAAGTGCCAGTTAGTCCAACTGGTCAGTTTAAACAAAGTCTTGACAGTTTCTATGTTACAGATAGTCCTTTAAGTGTCACTAACATAGCAGAAATGGCAATGTTTTATATAAAACTGACCAGTCTTAATGATTTTCCGATAGAGGAAGGGCCAATTAGTCCAAATGGTCAGTTTAAACAAAGTTTGTAACTTATAGATAGTCCTTTAAGTGTTACTAACATAGCACAAATGCCAATTTTTATATAAAACTGACCAGTCTTTAATGATTTTCCGTTAGATGAAGAGCCAGTTAGTTGAACTGGCTAGTTTAAACAAAGTGTTGACAATTTCTATGTTACAGATAGTCCTTTAAGTGTTACTAACATAGCACAAATGGCAATGTTTTATATGAAACTGACCAGTCTTAATGATTTTCCCCTAGAGAAAGGGCCAATTAGTCCAAATGGTCAGTTTAAACAAAGTCTTGACAGTTTCGATGATACAGATAGTCCTTTAAGTGTTACTAACAAAGCAAAAATGGCAATGTTTTACATAAAACTGACCATTCATACTGAGTTTCCCCTAGAGGATGAGCCAGTTAGTCGAACTGGTCAGTTTAAACAAAGTCTTGACAGTTTCTATGTTACAGATAGTCCTTTAAGTGTTACTAACATAGCAGAAATGGCAATGTTTTATATAAAACTGACCAGTCTTAATGATTTTCCCCTAGAGGAAGGGTCAATTAGTCCAAATGGTCAGTTTAAACAAAGTCTTGACTGTTTCTATGTTACAGATAGTCCTTTAAGTGTTAATAACATAGCAGAAATGGCAACTGTTCAGTTTAAATGAAGTCTTAACAGTTTCTATGGTACAGATTGCCCTTTAAGTGTCACTAACATAGCAGAAATGTCAATGTTTTATATAAAACTGACCAGTCTTAATGATTTTCCCCTAGAGGAAGGGCCAATTAGTCAAATTGTCAGTTTAAACAAAGTCTTGACAGTTTCTATGTTACAGATAGTCCTTTAAGTGTTACTAACATAGCACTAATGGCAAAGTTTTATTTAACCTGACAAGTGTTGATGATGATTTTCCCCTATAGGAAGTACAAGTTAGCCCAACTGGTCAGTTTAAACAAAGTTTTGACAGTTTCTATGTTACAGATAGTCCTTTAAGTGTTACTAACATAGCAAAAATGGCAATGGTTTACATAAAAACTGACCATTCATACTGAGTTTCCCGTAGAGGATGAGCCAGTTAGTCGAACTGGTCAGTTTAAACAAAGTCTTGACAGCTTAAATGTTCCAGATAGTCCTTTAAGTGTTACTAACATAGCACAAATGCCAATTTTTTTATATAAAATTGACCAGTCTATAATGATTTTCCTTTAGAGGAAGAGCCAGTGAGTTGAACTGGTCAGTTTAAACAAAGTCTTGACAGTTTGTATGTTACAGATATTCCTTTCACAGTTACTAACATAGCACAAATAGCAATGTTTTATTTAAACTGACCATTCTTAATGATTTTCCCCTAGTGGAAATGCCAAATGGTCAGTTTAAATCAGTTTCTATGTTACAGATAGTCCTTTAAGTGTTACTACCATAGTACAAATTGCAATGTTTTATATAAAACTGACGAGTCTTAATGATTTTCCCCTAGAGGAATGGCCAATTAGTCCAACTGGTCAGTTTAAACAAAGTCTTGACTGTTTCTATGTTACAGATAGTCCTTTAATTATTAACATAGCAGAAATGGCAACTGTTCAGTTTAAATGAAGTCTTAACAGTTTCTATGGTACAGATAGCCCTTTAAGTGTCACTAACATAGCAGAAATGTCAATGTTTTATATAAAACTGACCAGTCTTAATGATTTTCCCCTAGAGGAAGGGCCAATTAGTCAAATTGTCAGTTTAAACAAAGTCTTGACAGTTTCTATGTTACAGATAGTCCTTTAAGTGTTACTAACATAGCACTAATGGCAAAGTTTTATTTAACCTGACAAGTGTTGATGATGATTTTCCCCTATAGGAAGTACAAGTTAGCCCAACTGGTCAGTTTAAACAAAGTCTTGACAGTTTCTATGTTACAGATAGTCCTTTAAGTGCTACTAACATAACAAAAATGGCAATGGTTTACATAAAAACTGACCATTCATACTGAGTTTCCCCTGGAGGATGAGCCAGTTAGTCGAAACGGTCAGTTTAAAAAAGGTCTTGACAGTTTGTATGTTACAGATAGTCCTTAAAGTGTTACTAACATAGCACAAATGTCAATTTTTTATATAAAACTGACCAGTCTTTAAAGATTTTCCTTTACAGGAAGAGCCTGTTAGTTGAACTGGTTAGTTTAAACAGAGTCTTGACAGTTTCTATGTTACAGATAGTCCTTTAAGTATTACTAACATAGCAAAAATGGCAATGTTTTACATAAAACTGACCATTCATAATGATTTTTCCCTAGAGGAAGGGCTAATTAGTCTAACTGGGTAGTTTAAACAAAGTCTTGACAGTTTCTATGTTACAGATAGTCCTTAAAGTGTTACTAACATAGCACAAATGCCAATTTTTATATAGGGGCTAAGGGGGTCAGAATTAGTGAAGGCAGTGGTTCAGGATTGGGAAGACACAGTGAAGAGGGTAGCATCAAAAGAAATTGGGGAAAAGGTGATAGTGTGTGGCAAAGCAGCGAGATGGTGGGATGAAGAGATTAAAGATAAGATTAGGTTAAGAAGACAGGTTTACAAAGAGATTCAGAGTGGTAGGGAAGATAAATGGGGACAGTATTACAAGTTACGTTCAGAAATCAAGGAATTGGTACGTAAGAAGAAGTTAGATAGTTGGAATGAGGTGATAGAAAAGGCTAATAAAGATTTTGATGTAAACAAGAAGGAATTTTGGGCATTTGTTGGCAGGACTTCAAAGGGTAGTCGTAAGAGCATTGCTTCATTAAGGAGTAGTTCAGGTTCATGCGTAACCAGTACAAAGGGGAAGCTTGAAGTTCTACATGAGCATTACGGTAAGCTGGGTACAGCATCAGTAGATGATCAGTTTGATGATAGCTGGAGAGAGCATGTAGAGAGTAAGGTGACAGAGTACAGCGAGATGTCTAGTGCACGGAAGGATAAGATTTTAGACAGGGATATAAGTTATGCCGAAATTAAAAAGTGTTTGAAAAGTCTAAAGAATAACAAAACTGGAGGTAATGATGGCTTAGTTGGGGAGCTTTTTAAGTATGGTGGCTCTGGAATGGCGAATCTGTTGAAAGCTTTATATGAAGTAGTCTGGACAGAAGAGGGTATTCCTACACAATGGAGGCAAGGATTAATTGTTAGTTTGTATAAGAAAGGTGATGCTGAGGATCCAGGTAATTACAGAGGCATTACTCTATTGAACGTTGTTGGTAAACTGTTTTGTAAGATTTTAAATAATCGCTTGGTAATAAGATTAGAATCGGAAAAGGCTCTTCATGAGGGGCAGGCAGGTTTTAGAGCGAAAAGAAGTTGTGTTGATAATGTCTATACTTTGAACGAGATCATACAAGGCAGAATAAGAGAAGGAAAACACACTTATGCTTTTTTCTTAGACATCCAGAAGGCTTTTGATACGGTTTGGCACGATGGTTTATGGTTTAGGTTGTGGGAATTGGGTGTTAGGGGTAGGATGTGGAGAGTTATTAAGAAGATGTATGACATTACAGAGAGTGCTGTTTTACTGGAGGGGGAAAAATCCAAACCATTTGATATAAGCCAGGGGGTAGCACAGGGTTGTAGTCTATCGCCTATCCTATTTTCCATTTTTATTAATCAGTTACTAGATGAGGTTGAGAAAGCTGGGCTTGGTATAATCATTAAGAATGATGTTAAGGTTGGGGGACTAATGTTTGCAGATGATTTTGTTGGTTTAACTACTAATGCGGAGGATTTACAAAAGTTGATTAATGTAGTACAAGGGTTTTGTAACAAATGGAGGTTGAAATCTAACATCAAAAAGAGTGCTGTTGTGGTATTTTCCAAGGTGGCTATTACAGATATGTGTGCGTGGAAGTGGGGAGATAAAGTAATTCCAAGGGTTGTAAGTTACTGTTACTTGGGGATTGAATTTGCTGAGAATGGGTCATGGGATAGTCATGTACAGAAGGTAATTGATAATGGGAAGAAAAAGCTTAATCGTTTGCACCGGTTTGTAAGTAATAGGAATATCAGTACCGTTGCAAGGAGATTATTGTTAGTTTCAGTACTTCGTCCTACTTTAGAATACGGTAGTGAAGTGTGGGCTTGTAATAAACGGCAGGCAGCTTCCTTAGAATCCATTCAGCTAGGAGCAGCTAAGAAGATACTTGGCTGCTCTTCCAAAACGTGTAATGAAGCGGTAAGGGGAGATATGGGGTTAGAGTCCTTGAAAGGGAGGAGGGATAGAAGCAAACTTAAGTGGTGGTATAAAGTCAATAAGTTTGATAATGAGCGGTATCCTAGAGTACTATTAGATGCTGAGTGGGAAGTGAAACCATGTAGAGGTAGGCAGAGGAAAACTTGGATGAAAGTAATTAATGAATTGCTGCTGCAGTTAGATTTAGATAGCCAAGAGGTATTAGCTGCAGATAATATTAATTTGTTTTTAGATACGGTAGACGAAGCGTTGAGGGATAGAGAATACAAGGACTTTAATGACAGCTTGAATACTAAAGTTAAGTTGAATCTGTACAAGTCTTTCTGTAAGGAAATAGAATTCAAGAATTATTTGCAGGGGGTAGGTGATCCGGGTACAAGATTATTGTTTAAGTTTCGGTCAGGTACGAACGGTCTGAATGAAGAGTTAGGAAGACATAGGGGTAAAAATGATGATAGGCAGTGTAAATTATGCAGGGGTGAATGTGAGAGTGTGGTACATGTTCTCTGGGAGTGTCCAGCATATGACAGCATTAGAAATAATTTCATGGTTGAATTAGAAAATCTATTGGGGGGGAGGTTTGGGGAGTTTAGTACACTTGATAATTTTAATAAGGCAAGTTTTATTTTAGGGTTTGAGAATTGGAACAGGGATGATTTTAAAGCATTATTAAAGCTAGTTAAGAGCTTTGTATTAATGATATGGGAGACTAGGAAGAAGGAATTGTATGGTGATCAGGATTGTGTGGTCTCTGGTTGTTCTTGCTCTTGTCCTCTGACTGGAGGTCTTACAAGCTCCGCCTGCGTCTGTGGGTGCGTGGTCAATGGCGTAAGCGCTACGGCAGCAACATGAGTATATTATTATTATTATTATATAAAACTGACCAGTCTTTAATGATTTTCCGTTAGATGAAGAGCCAGTTAGTTGAACTGGCCAGTTTAAACAAAGTCTTGACAATTTCTATGTTACAGATAGTCCTTTATGTGTTACTAACATAGCACAAATGGCAATGTTTTATATGAAACTGACCAGTCTTAATGATTTTCCCCTAGAGGAAGGGCCAATTAGTCTAATATGTCAGATTAAACAAAGTCTTGACAGTTTGTATGTTACAGATAGTCCTTTAAGTGTTACTAACATAGCAGAAATGGCAAGGTTTTATATAAAACTGATCAGTCTTAATGATTTTCCCCTAGAGGAAGGGCCAATTAGTCCAACAGGTCAGTTTAAAGAAAGTCTTGACAGTTTCTATGTTACAGATAGTCGATTAAGAGTTACTAGCATAGCACAAATGGCAAGGTTTTATTTAAACTGACCAGTGTTGATGATGATTTTCCCCTATAGGAAGTGCCAGTTAGTCCAACTGGTCAGTTTAAACAAAGTCTTGACAGTTTCTATGTTACAGATAGTCCTTTAAGTGTCACTAACATAGCAGAAATGGCAATGTTTTATATAAAACTGACTAGTCTTAATGATTTTCCGATAGAGGAAGGGCCAATTAGTCCAAATGGTCAGTTTAAACAAAGTTTGTAACTTATAGATAGTCCTTTAAGTGTTACTAACATAGCACAAATGCCAATTTTTATATAAAACTGACCAGTCTTTAATGATTTTCCGTTAGATGAAGAGCCAGTTAGTTGAACTGGCTAGTTTAAACAAAGTCTTGACAATTTCTATGTTACAGATAGTCCTTTAAGTGTCACTAACATAGCAGAAATGGCAATGTTTTATATAAAACTGACCAGTCTTAATGATTTTCCCCTAGAGGAAGTGCCAGTTAGTCCAACTGGTCAGTTTAATAAAGTCTTGACAGTTTCTATGTTACAGATAGTCGATTAAGAGTTACTAGCATAGCACAAATGGCAAGGTTTTATTTAAACTGACCAGTGTTGATGATGATTTTCCCCTATAGGAAGTGCCAGTTAGTCCAACTGGTCAGTTTAAACAAAGTCTTGACAGTTTCTATGTTACAGATAGTCCTTTAAGTGTCACTAACATAGCAGAAATGGCAATGTTTTATATAAAACTGACTAGTCTTAATGATTTTCCGATAGAGGAAGGGCCAATTAGTCCAAATGGTCAGTTTAAACAAAGTTTGTAACTTATAGATAGTCCTTTAAGTGTTACTAACATAGCACAAATGCCAATTTTTATATAAAACTGACCAGTCTTTAATGATTTTCCGTTAGATGAAGAGCCAGTTAGTTGAACTGGCTAGTTTAAACAAAGTCTTGACAATTTCTATGTTACAGATAGTCCTTTAAGTGTTACTAACATAGCACAAATGGCAATGTTTTATATGAAACTGACCAGTCTTAATGATTTTCCCCTAGAGAAAGGGCCAATTAGTCCAAATGGTCAGTTTAAACAAAGTCTTGACAGTTTCGATGATACAGATAGTCCTTTAAGTGTTACTAACAAAGCAAAAATGGCAATGTTTTACATAAAACTGACCATTCATACTGAGTTTCCCCTAGAGGATGAGCCAGTTAGTCGAACTGGTCAGTTTAAACAAAGTCTTGACAGTTTCTATGTTACAGATAGTCCTTTAAGTGTTACTAACATAGCAGAAATGGCAATGTTTTATATAAAACTGACCAGTCTTAATGATTTTCCCCTAGAGGAAGGGTCAATTAGTCCAAATGGTCAGTTTAAACAAAGTCTTGACTGTTTCTATGTTACAGATAGTCCTTTAAGTGTTAATAACATAGCAGAAATGGCAACTGTTCAGTTTAAATGAAGTCTTAACAGTTTCTATGGTACAGATTGCCCTTTAAGTGTCACTAACATAGCAGAAATGTCAATGTTTTATATAAAACTGACCAGTCTTAATGATTTTCCCCTAGAGGAAGGGCCAATTAGTCAAATTGTCAGTTTAAACAAAGTCTTGACAGTTTCTATGTTACAGATAGTCCTTTAAGTGTTACTAACATAGCACTAATGGCAAAGTTTTATTTAACCTGACAAGTGTTGATGATGATTTTCCCCTATAGGAAGTACAAGTTAGCCCAACTGGTCAGTTTAAACAAAGTCTTGACAGTTTCTATGTTACAGATAGTCCTTTAAGTGTTACTAACATAGCAAAAATGGCAATGGTTTACATAAAAACTGACCATTCATACTGAGTTTCCCGTAGAGGATGAGCCAGTTAGTCGAACTGGTCAGTTTAAACAAAGTCTTGACAGTTTGAATGTTCCAGATAGTCCTTTAAGTGTTACTAACATAGCACAAATGCCAATTTTTTTATATAAAATTGACCAGTCTATAATGATTTTCCTTTAGAGGAAGAGCCAGTGAGTTGAACTGGTCAGTTTAAACAAAGTCTTGACAGTTTGTATGTTACAGATATTCCTTTCACAGTTACTAACATAGCACAAATAGCAATGTTTTATTTAAACTGACCATTCTTAATGATTTTCCCCTAGTGGAAATGCCAAATGGTCAGTTTAAATCAGTTTCTATGTTACAGATAGTCCTTTAAGTGTTACTACCATAGTACAAATTGCAATGTTTTATATAAAACTGACGAGTCTTAATGATTTTCCCCTAGAGGAATGGCCAATTAGTCCAACTGGTCAGTTTAAACAAAGTCTTGACTGTTTCTATGTTACAGATAGTCCTTTAATTATTAACATAGCAGAAATGGCAACTGTTCAGTTTAAATGAAGTCTTAACAGTTTCTATGGTACAGATAGCCCTTTAAGTGTCACTAACATAGCAGAAATGTCAATGTTTTATATAAAACTGACCAGTCTTAATGATTTTCCCCTAGAGGAAGGGCCAATTAGTCAAATTGTCAGTTTAAACAAAGTCTTGACAGTTTCTATGTTACAGATAGTCCTTTAAGTGTTACTAACATAGCACTAATGGCAAAGTTTTATTTAACCTGACAAGTGTTGATGATGATTTTCCCCTATAGGAAGTACAAGTTAGCCCAACTGGTCAGTTTAAACAAAGTCTTGACAGTTTCTATGTTACAGATAGTCCTTTAAGTGCTACTAACATAACAAAAATGGCAATGGTTTACATAAAAACTGACCATTCATACTGAGTTTCCCCTGGAGGATGAGCCAGTTAGTCGAAACGGTCAGTTTAAAAAAGGTCTTGACAGTTTGTATGTTACAGATAGTCCTTAAAGTGTTACTAACATAGCACAAATGTCAATTTTTTATATAAAACTGACCAGTCTTTAATGATTTTCCTTCATAGAGGAAGAGCCAGTTAGTCGAACTGGTCAGTTTAAACAAAGTCTTGACAGTTTCTATGTTTCATATAGTCCTTTAAGTGTTATTAACATAGCAAAAATGGCAATGTTTTATAAAACTGACCATTTTTGATGATTATTCCCTTAGAGGAAGAGCCAGGTAGTCGAACTGGGTCAGTTTAAACAAAGTCTTAACAGTTTCTATGTTACAGATAGTCCTTAAAGTGTTATAACATAGACAAATGTCCAATTTTTATATAGGGGCTAAGGGGGTTTAAAGGCAGTGGTTCAGGATTAAGACACAGTGAAGAGGGTAGCATCAAAAGAAATTGGGGAAAAGGTGATAGCAGCAGATGGTGGGATGAAGAGATTAAAGATAAGATTAGGTTAAGAAGACAAAAAGAGATTCAGAGTGGTAGGGAAGATAAATGGGGACAGTATTACAAGAAGAAATCAAGGAATTGGTACGTAAGAAGAAGTTAGATAGTTGGAGTGAGGTGATAGAAAAGGCTAATAAAGATTTTGATGTAAACAAGAAGGAATTTTGGGCATTTGTTGGCAGGACTTCAAAGGGTAGTCGTAAGAGCATTGCTTCATTAAGGAGTAGTTCAGGTTCATGCGTAACCAGTACAAAGGGGAAGCTTGAAGTTCTACATGAGCATTACGGTAAGCTGGGTACAGCATCAGTAGATGATCAGTTTGATGATAGCTGGAGAGAGCATGTAGAGAGTAAGGTGACAGAGTACAGCGAGATGTCTAGTGCACGGAAGGATAAGATTTTAGACAGGGATATAAGTTATGCCGAAATTAAAAAGTGTTTGAAAAGTCTAAAGAATAACAAAACTGGAGGTAATGATGGCTTAGTTGGGGAGCTTTTTAAGTATGGTGGCTCTGGAATGGCGAATCTGTTGAAAGCTTTATATGAAGTAGTCTGGACAGAAGAGGGTATTCCTACACAATGGAGGCAAGGATTAATTGTTAGTTTGTATAAGAAAGGTGATGCTGAGGATCCAGGTAATTACAGAGGCATTACTCTATTGAACGTTGTTGGTAAACTGTTTTGTAAGATTTTAAATAATCGCTTGGTAATAAGATTAGAATCGGAAAAGGCTCTTCATGAGGGGCAGGCAGGTTTTAGAGCGAAAAGAAGTTGTGTTGATAATGTCTATACTTTGAACGAGATCATACAAGGCAGAATAAGAGAAGGAAAACACACTTATGCTTTTTTCTTAGACATCCAGAAGGCTTTTGATACGGTTTGGCACGATGGTTTATGGTTTAGGTTGTGGGAATTGGGTGTTAGGGGTAGGATGTGGAGAGTTATTAAGAAGATGTATGACATTACAGAGAGTGCTGTTTTACTGGAGGGGGAAAAATCCAAACCATTTGATATAAGCCAGGGGGTAGCACAGGGTTGTAGTCTATCGCCTATCCTATTTTCCATTTTTATTAATCAGTTACTAGATGAGGTTGAGAAAGCTGGGCTTGGTATAATCATTAAGAATGATGTTAAGGTTGGGGGACTAATGTTTGCAGATGATTTTGTTGGTTTAACTACTAATGCGGAGGATTTACAAAAGTTGATTAATGTAGTACAAGGGTTTTGTAACAAATGGAGGTTGAAATCTAACATCAAAAAGAGTGCTGTTGTGGTATTTTCCAAGGTGGCTATTACAGATATGTGTGCGTGGAAGTGGGGAGATAAAGTAATTCCAAGGGTTGTAAGTTACTGTTACTTGGGGATTGAATTTGCTGAGAATGGGTCATGGGATAGTCATGTACAGAAGGTAATTGATAATGGGAAGAAAAAGCTTAATCGTTTGCACCGGTTTGTAAGTAATAGGAATATCAGTACCGTTGCAAGGAGATTATTGTTAGTTTCAGTACTTCGTCCTACTTTAGAATACGGTAGTGAAGTGTGGGCTTGTAATAAACGGCAGGCAGCTTCCTTAGAATCCATTCAGCTAGGAGCAGCTAAGAAGATACTTGGCTGCTCTTCCAAAACGTGTAATGAAGCGGTAAGGGGAGATATGGGGTTAGAGTCCTTGAAAGGGAGGAGGGATAGAAGCAAACTTAAGTGGTGGTATAAAGTCAATAAGTTTGATAATGAGCGGTATCCTAGAGTACTATTAGATGCTGAGTGGGAAGTGAAACCATGTAGAGGTAGGCAGAGGAAAACTTGGATGAAAGTAATTAATGAATTGCTGCTGCAGTTAGATTTAGATAGCCAAGAGGTATTAGCTGCAGATAATATTAATTTGTTTTTAGATACGGTAGACGAAGCGTTGAGGGATAGAGAATACAAGGACTTTAATGACAGCTTGAATACTAAAGTTAAGTTGAATCTGTACAAGTCTTTCTGTAAGGAAATAGAATTCAAGAATTATTTGCAGGGGGTAGGTGATCCGGGTACAAGATTATTGTTTAAGTTTCGGTCAGGTACGAACGGTCTGAATGAAGAGTTAGGAAGACATAGGGGTAAAAATGATGATAGGCAGTGTAAATTATGCAGGGGTGAATGTGAGAGTGTGGTACATGTTCTCTGGGAGTGTCCAGCATATGACAGCATTAGAAATAATTTCATGGTTGAATTAGAAAATCTATTGGGGGGGAGGTTTGGGGAGTTTAGTACACTTGATAATTTTAATAAGGCAAGTTTTATTTTAGGGTTTGAGAATTGGAACAGGGATGATTTTAAAGCATTATTAAAGCTAGTTAAGAGCTTTGTATTACTGATATGGGAGACTAGGAAGAAGGAATTGTATGGTGATCAGGATTGTGTGGTCTCTGGTTGTTCTTGCTCTTGTCCTCTGACTGGAGGTCTTACAAGCTCCGCCTGCGTCTGTGGGTGCGTGGTCAATGGCGTAAGCGCTACGGCAGCAACATGAGTATATTATTATTATTATATGTCAGATTAAACAAAGTCTTGACAGTTTGTATGTTACAGATAGTCCTTTAAGTGTTACTAACATAGCAGAAATGGCAAGGTTTTATATAAAACTGATCAGTCTTAATGATTTTCCCCTAGAGGAAGGGCCAATTAGTCCAACAGGTCAGTTTAAAGAAAGTCTTGACAGTTTCTATGTTACAGATAGTCGATTAAGAGTTACTAGCATAGCACAAATGGCAAGGTTTTATTTAAACTGACCAGTGTTGATGATGATTTTCCCCTATAGGAAGTGCCAGTTAGTCCAACTGGTCAGTTTAAACAAAGTCTTGACAGTTTCTATGTTACAGATAGTCCTTTAAGTGTCACTAACATAGCAGAAATGGCAATGTTTTATATAAAACTGACTAGTCTTAATGATTTTCCGATAGAGGAAGGGCCAATTAGTCCAAATGGTCAGTTTAAACAAAGTTTGTAACTTATAGATAGTCCTTTAAGTGTTACTAACATAGCACAAATGCCAATTTTTATATAAAACTGACCAGTCTTTAATGATTTTCCGTTAGATGAAGAGCCAGTTAGTTGAACTGGCTAGTTTAAACAAAGTCTTGACAATTTCTATGTTACAGATAGTCCTTTAAGTGTCACTAACATAGCAGAAATGGCAATGTTTTATATAAAACTGACCAGTCTTAATGATTTTCCCCTAGAGGAAGTGCCAGTTAGTCCAACTGGTCAGTTTAATAAAGTCTTGACAGTTTCTATGTTACAGATAGTCGATTAAGAGTTACTAGCATAGCACAAATGGCAAGGTTTTATTTAAACTGACCAGTGTTGATGATGATTTTCCCCTATAGGAAGTGCCAGTTAGTCCAACTGGTCAGTTTAAACAAAGTCTTGACAGTTTCTATGTTACAGATAGTCCTTTAAGTGTCACTAACATAGCAGAAATGGCAATGTTTTATATAAAACTGACTAGTCTTAATGATTTTCCGATAGAGGAAGGGCCAATTAGTCCAAATGGTCAGTTTAAACAAAGTTTGTAACTTATAGATAGTCCTTTAAGTGTTACTAACATAGCACAAATGCCAATTTTTATATAAAACTGACCAGTCTTTAATGATTTTCCGTTAGATGAAGAGCCAGTTAGTTGAACTGGCTAGTTTAAACAAAGTCTTGACAATTTCTATGTTACAGATAGTCCTTTAAGTGTTACTAACATAGCACAAATGGCAATGTTTTATATGAAACTGACCAGTCTTAATGATTTTCCCCTAGAGAAAGGGCCAATTAGTCCAAATGGTCAGTTTAAACAAAGTCTTGACAGTTTCGATGATACAGATAGTCCTTTAAGTGTTACTAACAAAGCAAAAATGGCAATGTTTTACATAAAACTGACCATTCATACTGAGTTTCTCCTAGAGGATGAGCCAGTTAGTCGAACTGGTCAGTTTAAACAAAGTCTTGACAGTTTCTATGTTACAGATAGTCTTTTAAGTGTTACTAACATAACAGAAATGGCAATGTTTTATATAAAACTGACCAGTCTTAATGATTTTCCCCTAGAGGAAGGGTCAATTAGTCCAAATGGTCAGTTTAAACAAAGTCTTGACAGTTTGTATGTTACAGATAGTCCTTTAAGTGTTACTAACATAGCACAAATGCCAAATTTTTTATATAAAAATGACCAGTCTTAATGATTTTCCCCTAGAGGAAGAGTCAATTAGTCCAAATGGTCAGTTTAAACAAAGTCTTGACAGTTTGTATGTTACAGATAGTCCTTTAAGTGTTACTAACATAGCACAAATGCCAATTTTTTAATATAAAACTGACCAGTCTTAATGATTTTCCCTTAGAGGAAGGGCCAATTAGTCCAAATGGTCAGTTTAAACAAAGTCTTGACAGTTTCGATGATACAGATAGTCCTTTAAGTGTTACTAACATAGCAAAAATGGCAATGTTTTACATAAAACTTACCATTCATACTGAGTTTCCCCTAGAGGATGAGCCAGTTAGTCGAACTGGTCAGTTTAAACAAAGTCTTGACAGTTTCTATGTTACAGATAGTCCTTTAAGTGTTACTAACATAGCAGAAATGGCAATGTTTTATATAAAACTGACCAGTCTTAATGATTTTCCCCTAGAGGAAGGACCAATTAGTCTAACTGGTCAGATCAAAGAAAGTCTTGACAGTTTGTATGTTACAGATAGTCCTTTAAGTGTTACTAACATAGCACAAATTGCAATGTTTTATATAAAACTGACCAGTCTTAATGATTTTCCACTAGAGGAAGGGCCAACTGGTCAGTTTAAACAAAGTCTTGACAGTTTCTATGTTACAGATAGTCCTTTAAGTGTTACTAACATAGCACAAATGGCAATGTTTTATATAAAACTGAGCAGTCTTAATGATTTTCCCCTAGAGGAATGGGCCAATTAGTCCAACTGGTCGATTTAAACAAAGTCTTGACAGTTTCTATGTTACAGATAGTCCTTTAAGTGTTACTAATACAGCAGAAATGGCAACTGGTCAGTTTAAATGAAGTCTTAACAGTTTCTATGGTACAGATAGCCCTTTAAGTGTCACTAACATAGCACAAATGGCAATGTTTTATATAAAACTGACCAGTCTTAATGATTTTTCCAAAGAGGAAGGGTCAATTAGTCCAAATGGTTAGTTTAAACAAAGTCTTGCCAGTTTCTATGTTACAGATAGTCGATTAAGTGTTACTAGCATAGCACAAATGGCAAAGTCTGACCAGTGTTGATGATGATTTTCCCGTAGAGGAAGAGCCAGTTAGTCCAACTTGTCAGTTTAAACAAAGTCTTGACAGTTTCTATGTTACAGATAGTCCTTTAAGTGTCACTAACATAGCAGAAATGGCAATGTTTTATATAAAACTGACCAGTCTTAATGATTTTCCCCTAGAGGAAGTGCCAGTTAGTCCAACTGGTCAGTTTAATAAAGTCTTGACAGTTTCTATGTTACAGATAGTCCTTTAAGAGTCACTAACATAGCAGAAATGCCAATGTTTTAAAAGAAACTGAGCAGTCTTAATGATTTTCCCCTAGAGGAAAGGCCAATTAGTCCAAATGGTCAGTTTAAACAAAGTCTTGACAGTTTCTATGTTACAGATAGTCGATTAAGTGTTACTAGCATACCACAAATGGCAAAGTTTTATTTAAACTTAACAGTGTTGATGATGATTTTTCCCTAGAGGAAGTGCCAGTTAGTCCAACTGGTCAGTTTAAATAAAGTCTTGACAGTTTCTATGTTACAGATAGTACTTTAAGTGTTACTATCATAGCAGAAAAAGCAACGTTTTATATAAAACTGACAAGTCTTAATGATTTTCCTC
The DNA here is from genome assembly GCA_963921505.1 of Phakellia ventilabrum. Classification (NCBI taxonomy): domain Eukaryota; kingdom Metazoa; phylum Porifera; class Demospongiae; order Axinellida; family Axinellidae; genus Phakellia; species Phakellia ventilabrum. Next base: position 3,197,840 of record OY997390.1, read on the forward strand.
TAGAGGAAGGGCCAATTAGTCCAACTGGTCAGTTTAAACAAAGTTTTGACAGTTTCTATGTTACAGATAGTCCATTAAGTGTTATTAACATAGCACAAAAGGCAAAGTTTTATTTAAACTGAACAGTGTTGATGATGATTTTCCCCTAGAGGAAGTGCCAGTTAGTCCAACTGGTCAGTTTAAACAAAGTCTTGATAGTTTCTATGTTACAGATAGTCCTTTAAGTGTCACTAACATGGCAGAAATGTCAATGTTTTATATAAAACTGAACAGTCTTAATGATTTTCCCCTAGAGGAAGGGTCAATTAGTCCAAATGGTCAGTTTAAACAAAATCTTGACAGTTTCTATGTTACAGATAGTCATTTAAGTTTTACTAACATAGCACAAATGCCAATTTGTAATATAAAACTGACCAGTCTGTAATAATTTTCCGTTAGAGGAAGAGCCAGTTAGTTGAACTGGTTAGTTTAAACAAAGTCTTGACAGTTTCTATGTTACAGATAGTCCTTTAAGTATTACTAACATCGCAGAAATGTCAATGTTTTATATAAAACTGACCAGTCTTAATGATTTTCCCCTAGAGGAAGGGCAAATTAGTCCAAATGGCCTGTTTAAACAAAGTCTTGACAGTTTCTATGTTACAGATAGTCCTTTAAGTGTTATTAACATAGCACAAATGGCATATAAAACTGACCAGTCTTAATAATTCTCCCCTAGAGAAAGGGCCAATTATTCCAACTGGTCAAAGTCTTGACATTTTCTATGTTACAGATAGTCCTTTAAGTGTTATTAACATAGCACAAATGGCATATAAAACTGACCAGTCTTAATAATTCTCCCCTAGAGAAAGGGCCAATTATTCCAACTGGCCAAAGTCTTGATAGTTTCTATGTTACAGATAGTCCTTTAAGTGTTACTAACATAGCACAAATGCCAATTTTTTAAATATAAAACTGACCAGTCTGTAATGATTTTCCTTTAGAATAAGAGCCAGTTAGTTGAACTGGTCAGTTTAAGCAAAGTCATGACAATTTCTATGTTACAGATAGTCCTTTAAGTGTTATTAACATAGCACAAATGGCATATAAAACTGACCAGTCTTAATAATTCTCCCCTAGAGAAAGGGCCAATTATTCCAACGGGCCAAAGTCTTGATAGTTTCTATGTTACAGATAGTCCTTTAAGTGTTACTAACATAGCACAAATGCCAATTTTTTAAATATAAAACTGACCTGTCTGTAATGATTTTCCTTTAGAGTAAGAGCCAGTTAGTTGAACTGGTCAGTTTAAGCAAAGTCTTGACAGTTTCTATATTACAGATAGTCATTTAAGAGTTACTAACATAGCACAAATGACAATGTTTTATTTAAACTGACCAGTGTTGATGATGATTTTCCCCTACAGGAAGTGCCAATTAGTCCAAATGGTCAGTTTAAACAAAGTTTTGACAGTTTCTATGTTACAGATAGTCGATTACTAACATAGTAGAAATGGCAAGGTCTTATATAAAACTGACCAGTATTAATGATTTTACCCTAGAGGAAGGGCCAATTAGTCCAATTGGTCAGTTTAAACAAAGTTTTGACAGTTTCTATGTTACAGATAGTCCATTAAGTGTTACTAAAATAGCAGAAATGCAATGTTTTATATAAAACTGACCAGTCTTACTGTTTTTCCCCTAGAGGAAGGGCAAATTAGTCCAAACGGTCAGTTTAAACAAAGTTTTGACAGTTTCTATGTTACAGATAGTCGATTAAGTGTTACTAACATAGCACAAATGGCAAAGTTTTATTTAAACTGATCAGTGTTGATGATGATTTTCCCCTAGAGGAAGTACCCATTAGTCCAACTGGTCAGTTTAAACAAAGTCTTTACAGTTTCTATGTTACAGATAGTCCTTTAAGTGTCACTAACATAGCAATGTTTTAAATAAAACTGAGCAGTCTTAACGATTTTCCCCTAGAAAAAGTGCCAGTTAGTCCAACTGGTCAGTTTAAATAAAGTCTTGACAGTTTCTATGTTACAGATAGTCCTTTAAGTGTCACTAACATAGCAGAAATGCCAATGTTTTAAATGAAACTGAGCAGTCTTAATGATTTTCCGCTAGAGGAAGGGCCGATTAGTCCAAATGGTCAGTTTAAACAAAGTCTTGACAGTTTCTATGTTACAGATAGTACTTTAAGTGTTACTATCATAGCAGAAAAGGCAAAGTTTTATCTAAAACTGACAAGTCTTAATGATTTTCCTCTAGAAGAAGGTCCAATTAGTCCAACTGGTCAGTTTAAACAAAGTCTTGACAGTTTCTATGTAACAGATAGTCCTTTAAGTGTTACTAACATAGCAGAAATGGCAATGTTTTATATAAAACTGACCAGTCTTAATGATTTTCCCCTAGAGGAAGGGCCAGTTAGTCCAACTGGTCAGTTTAAACAAAGTCTTGACAGTTTCTATGTTACAGATAGTCCTTTAAGTGTTACTAACATAGCAAAAATGGCAATGTTAAATAAAAACTGACCATTCATACTGAGTTTCTCCTAGAGAATAAGCCAGTTAGTCGAACTCGTCAGTTTAAACAAAGTCTTGACAGTTTCTATGTTACAGATAGTCCTTTAAGTGTTACTAACATAGCAGAATTGGCAGTTTTATATAAAACTGACCAGTCTTAATGATTTTACCCTAGAGGAAGGGCCAATTAGTCTAATTGGTCAGATTAAACAAAGTCTTGACAGTTTGTATGTTACAGATAGTCCTTTAAGTGTTACTAACATAGCACAAACATAAAACTGACCAGTCGTATTGATTTTCCTTTAGAGGAAGGGCCAATTAGTCCAAATGGTCAGTTTAAACAAAGTCTTGACAGTTTCTATGTTACAGATAGTCCTTTAAGTGTAACTAACTTACCACAAATGGCTATAAACTGACCAGTCTTAATGATTTTCCCCTAGAGGAAGTGCCAACTGGTCAGCGTAAATAGAGTCTTGACAGTTTCTATGTTTCATTCAGTCCTTTAAGTGCTACTAACATAGCAGAAATGGCAATGTTTTACATAAAACTGACCATTCATAACGATTTTCCTCTAGAGTAAGGGCCAATTGGTCAGTTTAAACAAAGTCTTGACAGTTTTTATGTTACAGATAGTCCTTTAAGTGTTAAGAACATAGCAGAAATGGCAATGTTTTATATAAAACTGACCAGTCTTAATGATTTTTCCGTAGAGGAAGGGCCAATTAGTCCAAATGGTCAGTTTAAACAAAGTCTTGACAGTTCTATGTTACAGATAGTCGATTAAGAGTTACTAGCATAGCACAAATGGCAAAGTTTTATTTAAACTGACCAGTGTTGATGGTGATTTTCCCCTAGAGGAAGTGCCAGTTAGACCAACTGGTCAGTTTAAACAAAGTCTTGACAGTTTCGATGTTACAGATAGTCCTTTAAATGTTACTAACATAGCAGAAATGTCAATGTTTTATATAAAACTGACCAGTCTTAATGATTTTCAATAGAGGAAGGGCCAATTAGTCTAACCGGTCAGATTAAACAAAGTCTTGACAGTTTGTATGTTACATATAGTCCTTTAAGTGTTACTAACATAGCAGAAATGGCAACATTATATACAAAACTGACCATTCTTAATGATTTTTTCATAGAGGAAGAGCTAGTTAGTCGAACTGGTCAGTTTAAACAAAGTCTTGACAGTTTCTATGTTTCATATAGTCCTTTAAGTGTTACTAACATAGCAGAAATGGCAATGTTTTATATAAAACTGACCATTTTTAATGATTTTCCCTTAGAGGAAGAGCCAGGTAGTCGAACTGGTCAGAGTCTTGACAGTTTCTATGTTACAGATAGTCTTTTAAGTGTTACTAACATAGCAGAAATGGCAAAGTTTTCTATAAAACTGACCATTCTTAATGATTTTTTCATAGAGGAAGAGCCAGTTAGTCGAACTGGTCAGTTTAAACAAAGTCTTGACAGTTTCTATCTTTCATATAGTCCTTTAAGTGTTATTAACATAGCAAAAATGGCAATGTTTTATAAAACTGACCATTTTTGATGATTATCCCTTAGAGGAAGAGCCAGGTAGTCGAACTGGTCAGAGTCTTAACAGTTTCTATGTTACGGATAGTCCTTTAAGTGCTACTAACATAGCACAAATGGCAATGTTTTATACAAAACTGACCAGTCTTAATGATTTTCTCCTATAGGAAGGGCCAATTAGTCCAACTGGTCAGTTTAAACAAAGTCTTGACAGTTTCTATGTTACAGATAGTCCTTGAAATGTCACCAACATAGCAGAAATGACATTGCTTTATTTAAACTGACCATTTTTAATGATTTTCCCCTAGAGAAAGAGCCGGGTAGTCGAACCGGTCAGTTTAAACAGAGTCTTGACAGTTTCTATGTTAAAGATAGTACTTTAAGTGTTATTAACACAGCAGAAATGGCAATTTTTTAATATAAAACTGACCAGTCTTAATGATTTTCACCTAGAGGAAGTGCGAGTCAGTCCAACTGGTGAGTTTAAACAAAGTCTTGACAGTTTCTATGTTACTTTAAGTGCTATTAACATAGCACAAATGCCTATTCTTTATATAAAACTGACCAGTCTTTAATGATTTTCCCTTAGAGGAAGAGACAGTTAGTTGGACTGGTCAGTTTAAACAAAGTCTTGATAGTTTCTATGTTTCATACAGTCCTTTAAGTGTTACTAACATAGCAGAAATGGCAATGTTTTATATAAAACTGACCATTTTTAATGATTTTCTCTTAGAGGAAGAGCCAGGTAGTCGAACTGGTCAGAGTCTTGACAGTTTCTATGTTACAGATAGTCCTTTACATGTTACTAACGTAGCAGAAATGGCAATGTTTTACATAAAACTGACCAGTCTTAATGATTTTCCCATAGAGCAAGAGCCAGTTAGTCGAACTGGTCAGTTTAAACAAAGTTTTGACAGTTTCTATATTAATCATATACTTGTTTAGATACTATAGAAATATCCTATACGAATAGAGACAATTATTCTGTAATTGTGCGTGCGCAGTGAGTAATTGTACGCTTTATTTTAACCAATCAGAATTGGCCACGCCCATAGTAACCTGCCCTAGCTCCCAGTGTCAGTGCAGTGCTATGGCTGCGTGCGACTTTTTTGATGCTAGTATTTTGAGCTTTCTGGAAGATGCTTCAGACAGTTTTTCTAGTACTGGTTGTGCTCTTAGTTCCATTGAAATTGACGAGCTGTTTAGTGAAGTAACAGACCCTAGCGAGAATGCAACCGGCCAGGGAACCATCGGTTCGAGTGAGCCTCGCGAGCAAGTGAGTTCGGGGTAGCTAACGAAGAAGATATACAGAGACTAATAGGAAAGAACGAGAATACAAACACAAAACGCTCTACAAATACATGGGTAAACCGATTTGAGAAGTGGGCTGCACACCGAGGAGAGCCGACAGACTTGGCCACCATTCAGTTTAAATAAAGTCTTAAAAGTTTCTATGTTACAGATAGTCCTTTAAGTGTTACTAACATAGCAGAAAAGGCAACATTATATATAAAACTGACGATTCTTAATGATTTTTCATAGAGGAAAAGCCAGTTAGTCGAACTGGTCAGTTTAAACAAAGTCTTGACAGTTTCTATGTTTCATATAGTCCTTTAAGTGTTACTAACATAGCACAAATGGCAATGTTTTATTTAAACTGACCAGTGTTAGTGATTTTCCCCTAGAGGAAGTGTCAATTAGTCTAACTGGTCTGTTTAAATAAAGTCTTAAAAGTTTCTTTGTTACAGATAGTCCTTTAAGTGTTACTAACATAGCAGAAAAGGCAACATTATATATAAAACTGACCATTCTTAATGATTTTTTCATAGAGGAAAAGCCAGTTAGTCCAACTGGTCAGTTTAAACAAAGTCTTGACAGTTTCTATGTTACACATAGTCCTTGAAATGTCACCAACATAGCAGAAATCACATTGTTTTATTTAAACTGACCATTTTTAAGGATTTTCCCGTAGAGAAAGAGCCAGGTAGTCGAACTGGTCAGTTTAAACAGAGTCTTGACAGTTTCTATGTTAAAGATAGTCCTTTAAGTGTTACTAACATAGCAGAAATGGCAATGTTTTATTTAAACTGACCAGTGTTAGTGATTTTTCCCTAGAGGAAGTGTCAATTAGTCTAACTGGTCTGTTTAAATAGCAGAAATGCCATTGTTTTATTTAAACTGACCAATTTTAATGACTTTCCACTAGAGGAAAGGCCAATTAGTCCAACTGGTCAGTTTAAACAAAGTCTTGACAGTTTCTATGTTACATATAGTCCTTTAAGTGTTACTAACATAGCACAAATGGCAATGTTTTATACAAAACTGACCAGTCTTAATGATTTTCTCCTACAGGAAGGGCCAATTAGTCCAACTGGTCAGTTTAAACAGAGTCTTGACAGTTTCTATGTTACAGATAGTACTTGAAATGTCACCAACATAGCAGAAATCACATTGTTTTATTTAAACTGACCATTTTTAATGATTTTCCCCTAGAGAAAGAGCCAGGTAGTCGAACTGGTCAGTTTAAACAAAGTCTTGACAGTTTCTATGTTAAAGATAGTACTTTAAGTGTTATTAACATAGCAATTTTTATACAAAACTGACCAGTCTTAATGATTTTCACCTAGAGGAAGTGCGAGTCAGTCCAACTGGTGAGTTTAAACAAAGTCTTGACAGTTTCTATGTTACTTTAAGTGCTATTAACATAGCACAAATGCCTATTCTTTATATAAAACTGACCAGTCTTTAAAGATTTTCCCTTAGAGGAAGAGACAGTTAGTTGGACTGGTCAGTTTAAACAAAGTCTTGACAGTTTCTATATTTCATATAGTCCTTTAAGTGCTACTAACATAGCAGAAATGGCAATGTTTTATATAAAACTGACCATTTTTAATGATTTTCCCCTAGAGAAAGAGCTAGGTAGTCGAACTGGTCAGATTAAACAAAGTGTTGACAGTTTCTATGTTACAGATAGTCCTTGAAATGTCACCAACATAGCAGAAATGACATTGTTTTATTTAAACTGACCAGTCTTAATGATTTTCCCCTAGAGGAAGGGCCAATTAGTCCAATTGGTAAGTTTAAACAAAGTCTTGACAGTTTCTATGTTACAGATAGTCCTTTAAGTGTTACTAACATAGCACAAATGGCAGTGTTTTATTTAAACTGACCAGTCTTAATGATTTTCCCCTAGAGGAAGTGCCAACTGGTCAGCTTAAATAAAGTCTTGACAGTTTCTATGTTTCATATAGTCCTTTAAGTGTTACTAACATAGCACAAATGGCAATGTTTTACATAAAACTGACCATTCATAATGATTTTCCCCTAGAGGAAGAGCCAGTTAGTCGAACTGGTCAGTTTAAACAAAGTCTTGACAGTTTCTATGTTACAGATAGTCCTTTAAGGGTTACCAACATAGAAGAAATGACATTGTTTTATTTAAACTGACCAGTCTTAATGATTTTCCCCTAGAGGAAGGGCCAATTAGTCCAACTGGTCAGTTTAAACAAAGTCTTGACAGTTTCTATGTTACAGATAGTACTTGAAATGTCACCAACATAGCAGAAATCACATTGTTTTATTTAAACTGACCATTTTTAATGATTTTCCCCTAGAGAAAGAGCCAGGTAGTCGAACTGGTCAGTTTAAACAAAGTCTTGACAGTTTCTATGTTAAAGATAGTACTTTAAGTGTTATTAACATAGCAATTTTTATACAAAACTGACCAGTCTTAATGATTTTCACCTAGAGGAAGTGCGAGTCAGTCCAACTGGTGAGTTTAAACAAAGTCTTGACAGTTTCTATGTTACTTTAAGTGCTATTAACATAGCACAAATGCCTATTCTTTATATAAAACTGACCAGTCTTTAAAGATTTTCCCTTAGAGGAAGAGACAGTTAGTTGGACTGGTCAGTTTAAACAAAGTCTTGACAGTTTCTATATTTCATATAGTCCTTTAAGTGCTACTAACATAGCAGAAATGGCAATGTTTTATATAAAACTGACCATTTTTAATGATTTTCCCCTAGAGAAAGAGCTAGGTAGTCGAACTGGTCAGATTAAACAAAGTGTTGACAGTTTCTATGTTACAGATAGTCCTTGAAATGTCACCAACATAGCAGAAATGACATTGTTTTATTTAAACTGACCAGTCTTAATGATTATCCCCTAGAGGAAGGGCCAATTAGTCCAACTGGTCAGTTTAAACAAAGTCTTGACAGTTTCTATGTTACAGATAGTCCTTTAAGTGTTACTAACATAGCACAAATGGCAGTGTTTTATTTAAACTGACCAGTCTTAATGATTTTCCCCTAGAGGAAGTGCCAACTGGTCAGCTTAAACAAAGTCTTGACAGTTTCTATGTTTCATATAGTCCTTTAAGTGTTACTAACATAGCACAAATGGCAATGTTTTACATAAAACTGACCATTCATAATGATTTTCCCCTAGAGGAAGAGCCAGTTAGTCGAACTGGTCAGTTTAAACAAAGTCTTGACAGTTTCTACGTTACAGATAGTCCTTGAAATGTCACCAACATAGCACAAATGGCAATGTTTTATTTAAACTGACCAGTGTTAGTGATTTTCCTCTAGAGGAAGTGTCAATTAGTCTAACTGGTCTGTTAAAAGTTTCTATGTCACAGATAGTCCTTTAAGTGTTACTAACATAGCAGAAAAGGCAACATTATTTATAAAACTGACCATTCTTAATGATTTTTTCATAGAGGAAAAGCCAGTTAGTCGAACTGGTCAGTTTAAACAAAGTCTTGACAGTTTCTATGTTTCATATAGTCCTTTATAAGTGTTACTAACATAGCAGAAATGGCAATGTTTCATTTAAACTGACCAGTGTTAGTGATTTTTCCTTAGAGGAAGTGTCAATTAGTCTAACTGGTCTGTTTAAATAAAGTCTTAAAAGTTTCTATGTTACAGATAGTCCTTTAAGTGTTACTAACATAGCAGAAAAGGCAACATTATATATAAAACTGACCATTCTTAATGATTTTTTCATAGAGGAAAAGCCAGTTAGTCCAACTGGTCAGTTTAAACAAAGTCTTGACAGTTTCTATGTTACACATAGTCCTTGAAATGTCACCAACATAGCAGAAATGACATTGTTTTATTTAAACTGACCAATCTTAATGACTTTCCACTAGAGGAAAGGCCAATTAGTCCAACTGGTCAGTTTAAACAAAGTCTTGACAGTTTCTATGTTACAGATAGTCCTTTAAGTGTTACTAACATAGCACAAATGGCAATGTTTTATACAAAACTGACCAGTCTTAATGATTTTCTCCTACAGGAAGGGCCAATTAGTCCAACTGGTCAGTTTAAACAAAGTCTTGACAGTTTCTATGTTACAGATAGTCCTTTAAATGTTACCAACATAGCAGAAATGACATTGTTTTATTTAAACTGACCAGTCTTAATGATTTTCCCCTAGAGGAAGGGCCAATTAGTCCAACTGGTCAGTTTAAACAAAGTCTTGACAGTTTCTATGTTACAGATAGTCCTTGAAATGTCACCAACATAGCAGAAATCACATTGTTTTATTTAAACTGACCATTTTTAATGATTTTTCCCTAGATAAAGAGCCAGGTAGTCGAACTGGTCAGTTTAAACAAAGTCTTGACAGTTTCTATGTTAAAGATAGTACTTTAAGTGTTATTAACATAGCAGAAATGGCAATTTTTTATACAAAACTGACCAGTCTTAATGATTTTCACCTAGAGGAAGTGCGAGTCAGTCCAACTGGTGAGTTAAAACAAAGTCTTGACAGTTTCTATGTTACTTTAAGTGCTATTAACATAGCACAAATGCCTATTCTTTATATAAAACTGACCAGTCTTAATGATTTTCCCCTACAGAAAGGGCCAATTAGTCCAACTGGTCAGTTTAAACAAAGTCTTGACAGTTTCTATGTTACAGATAGTCCTTGAAATGTCACCAACATAGCAGAAACAACATTGTTTTATTTAAACTGACCAGTCTTAATGATTTTTCCCTAGAGGAAGGGCCAATTAGTCCAACTGGTCAGTTTAAACAAAGTCTTGACAGTTTCTATGCTACAGATAGTCCTTGAAATGTCACCAACATAGCAGAAACGACATTGTTTTATTTAAACTGACCAATCTTAATGACTTTCCACTAGAGGAAAGGCCAATTAGTCCAACTGGTCAGTTTAAACAAAGTCTTGACAGTTTCTATGTTTCATATAGTCCATTAAGTGGTTTACTAACATAGTAGAAATGGCAATGTTTTATATAAAACTGACCATTCTTAATGATTTCCCCATACAGAAAGAGCCAGGTAGTCGAACTGGTCAGTTTAAACAAAGTCTTGACAGTTTCTATGTTACAGATAGTCCTTTAAGTGTTACTAACATAGCACAAATGGCAATGTTTTATACAAAACTGACCAGTCTTAATGATTTTCCCCTACAGGAAGGGCCAATTAGTCCAACTGGTCAGTTTAAACAAAGTCTTGACAGTTTCTATGTTACAGATAGTCATTGAAATGTCACCAACATAGCAGAAACGACATTATTTTATTTAAACTGACCAGTCTTATGATTTTCCCCTAGAGGAAGGGCCAATTGGTCAGTTTAAACAAAGTCTTGACAGTTTCTATGCTACAGATAGTCCTTGAAATGTCACCAACATAGCAGAAATGACATTGTTTTATTTAAACTGATCAATCTTAATGACTTTCCACTAGAGGAAAGGCCAATTAGTCCAACTGGTCAGTTTAAACAAAGTCTTGACAGTTTGTATGTTACAGATAGTCCTTTTAGTGTTACTAACATAGCACAAATGCCAATTTTTTTACATAAAACTGACCAGTCTTTAATGATCTTCCTTTAGAGGAAGAACCAGTTAGTTGAACTGGTTAGTTTAAACAAAGTCTTGATAGTTTCTATGTTACAGATAGTCCTTTAAGTGTTCCTAACATAGCAGAAATGGCAATGTTTTATATAAAACTGACCAGTCTTTAATGATTTTCCCCTAGAGGAAGGGCCAATAAGTCCAACTGGTCAGTTTAAATACATAGAACAGTTTCTATGTTACAAATAGTCCTTTAAGTGTTACTAACATAGCAGAAATGGCAATGTTTTACATAAAACTGACCATTCATACTGAGTTTCCCCCAGAGGATGAGCCAGTTAGTGGAACTGGTCAGTTTAAACAAAGTCTTGACAGTTTCTATGTTACAGATAGTCCTTTAAGTGTTACTAACATAGCAAAAATGGCAATGTTTTATCTAAAACTGACCAGTCTTAATGATTTTTCCATAGAGGAAGAGGCAGTTATTCGAACTGGTCCGTTTATACAAAGGTTTGACAATTTCTATGTCACAGATAGTCCTGTAAGTGTTACTAACATAGCAGAAATGGCATTGTTTTATTTAAACTGACCAGTCTTAATGATTGTCCCCTAGAGGAAGGGCCAGTTAGTCCAACTGGTAAGTTTAAATAAAGTCTTGACAGTTTCTATGTTTCACATAGTCCTTTAAGTGTAACTAACATAGCAGAAATGGAAACATTTTATATAAAACTCACCATTCTTAATGATTTTTTCATAGAGCAAGAGCCAGTTAGTCGAACTGGTCAGTTTAAATAAAGTCTTGACAGTTTTTATGTTACAGATAGTCCTTGAAATGTCACCAACATAGCAGAAATGACATTGTTTTATTTAAACTGACCAATCTTAATGACTTTCCACTAGAGGAAAGGCCAATTAGTCCAAATGGTCAGTTTAAATAAAGTCTTGACAGTTTCTATGTTTCATATAGTCCTTTAAGTGTTACTAACATAGCAGAAATGGCAATGTTTTATATAAAACTGACCATTTTTAATGATTTTCCCTTTGAGGAAGAGCCAGGTAGTCGAACTGGTCAGAGTCTTGACAGTTTCTATGTTACAGATAGTCCTTTACATGTTACTAACTTAGCAGAAATGGCAATGTTTTATATAAAACTGACCAGTCTTAATGATTTTCCAATAGAGGAAGAGGCAGTTATTCGAACTGGTCCGTTTAAACAATGTTTTGACAATTTCTATGTCACAGATAGTCCTGTAAGTGTTACTAACATAGCAGAAATGGCATTGTTTTATTTGAACTGACCAGTCTTAATGATTGTCCCCTAGAGGAAGGGCCAGTTAGTCCAACTGGTAAGTTTAAATAAAGTCTTGAAAGTTTCTATGTTTCACATAGTCCTTTAAGTGTTACTAACATAGCAGAAATGGCAACGTTTTATATAAAACTGACCATTCTTAATGATTTTTTCATAGAGCAAGAGCCAGTTAGTCGAACTGGTCAGTTTAAATAAAGTCTTGACAGTTTCAATGTTTCATATAGTCCTTTAAGTGTTACAAACATAGTAGAAATGGCAATGTTTTATATAAAACTGACCAATCTTAATGACATTCCACTAGAGGAAAGGCCAATTAGTCTAACTGGTCAGTTTAAATAAAGTCTTGACAGTTTCTATGTTTCATATAGGCCTTTAAGTTTTACTAACATAGCAGAAATGGCAATGTTTATATAAAACTGACCAATTTTAATGATTTTCCCTTAGAGGAAGAGCCAGGTAGTCGAACTGGTCAGAGTCTTGACAGTTTCTATGTTACAGATAGTCCTTTACATGTTACTAACTTAGCAGAAATGGCAATGTTTTATATAAAACTGACCAGTTTTAATGATTTTCCCATAGAGGAAGAGGCAGTTAGTCGAACTGGTCCGTTTAAACAAAGTTTTGACAGGCCTATTAGTCCAACTGGTCAGTTTAAACAAAGTCTTGACAGTTTCTATGTTACAGATACGTATTCCTTCACGCGTTACTAACTTAGCAGAAATGGTAATGTTTTATATAAAACTGACCAGTCTTGATTGTCCACTAGAGGAAGGGCCAGTTAGTCCAACTGGTCAGTTTAAATAAAGTCTTGACAGTTTCTATGTTACAGATAGTCTATTAAGTGTTACTAACATAGCAGAAATGGCATTGTTTTATTTAAACTGACCAGTCTTAATGATTGTCCCCTAGAGGAAGGGCCAGTTAGTCCAACTGGTAAGTTTAAATAAAGTCTTGACAGTTTCTATGTTTCACATAGTCCTTTAAGTGTTACTAACATAGCAGAAATCGCAATGTTTTATATAAAACTGACCATTTTTTATAATTTGCCCTTAGAGGAAGAGCCAGGTAGTCGAACTGGCCAGTTCAAACAAAGTCTTGACAGTTTCTATGTTACAGATAGTCCTTGAAATGTCACCAACATAGACATTGTTTTATTGATTTTCCCCTAGAGGAAAGGCCTATTAGTCCAACTGGTCAGTTTAAACAAAGTCTTGACAGTTTCTATGTTACAGATAGTCCTTTACGTGTTACTAACTTAGCAGAAATGGCAATGATTAATTTAAACTGACAAGTCTTAATGATTGTCCCTGTGGTAACCTAGTACCTATGATGTATTGATTACATACTGTTTATGTAATGTCGTTAATTCTAGAACTCTGAACTCTAGCCACGTGTTGTCTAAGTGAACAGAACAATGCTCTATTGTATGATGTTCGTGTCTTAGGCCTAGTTGTTCTATTGCTGCTATTTCTATTGATTGATCTTTAATAATCAAGCCATCACATATTGGCGACGAGGATGGCTGCTCAGTTCGGGAAGATTGGGGAGTTTAACGAGCACAAGGAAGAGTGGACTCAATATGTTGAGAGGTTGGACCACTTTTCCGCAGCGAATGAGATTGCTAGCGACGAAAAAAAAAGAGCCATCTTCCTGACAGTCATCGGCCCCACGCCGTACGAGTTGTTGCGGAATTTGGTGGCCCCAGCCAAGCCGGGGGAGAAGTCGTACGCCGACCTCGTAGCCGCCATGAAACAGCACCATTGCCCGATTCCGTCCGAAATAGTGCAGCGATATAAATTCAACAGCCGGTTCCGGCAGCCGGGAGAGTCCGTCTCGATGTTCGTATCGGAGCTACGCTCGCTGGCCGAATTTTGTAACTATGGAGCGACTCTCGACGAGATGCTGAGAGACAGATTAGTCTGCGGTATCAACGACGAGCATATCCAGCGCCGTCTGTTGGCTGAGGACAAGCTGACATTTAAGAAGGCACTGGATATAGCACAGGGGTCAGAGACAGCTGCGAAGAATGCTCGAACGCTGAAGGATAGCAGTACGAGTGCAGCGGCAACACCCCACGAGGAAGTACACAGGCTCCACCCCAGGCAAATGTCCTCCAGGCAATCACCGCCTGCTTGTTTCCGGTGTGGGAAGAGCAACCATGTGCCTGCAAAGTGCCGGTTCAAGGATGAGCAGTGCCACAACTGTGGTAAAAGAGGGCACATCAGGTCGGTGTGCCGGGCTCCAAAGAAGCTAGGAGACAGGACTTCTCGAGGAAAACCCAGGGACGTTCGCCTTGTGGAAGAGCCTCGGAGAGAAGAGAGCCCCACCGAGTACACCCTCTTTAGCCTACACTCGAGTGATACGGAACACCACAAACCCTACAGTGTGACTGTGGAGGTTGAGGGTCAGCAACTATCAATGGAAATTGACACGGGAGCATCATTTTCACTCATTTCAGAGGAAACTCGCAAGCGACTTTGGCCGAACAAGCGCTTGCTGCCAACCACAGTAAAGCTCCAGACCTATTCAGGGGAAGCATTGACAGTACGGGGGACTATGATAGTCCGTGTACGTCATGGTGGGCAAGAAGCCCAATTGTCACTCCTCGTGGTGACTGGTGAAGGGCCCAGCCTTCTAGGCTGCGACTGGCTAAAGCACATACGATTGGATTGGCAGGCGATCCATCGGCTGCAAAGCAGTGTACTGGAGGAGGTACTACAAGAGTACCAGGAGGTGTTCAAGGAAGAGCTAGGGACCCTCAAAGGCTATGAAGCCAAGATTCACATCGATCCTAGTGTGAGCCCCCGATTTTGTAAAGCCCGGTCAGTTCCATACTCGATGCGTGCTCTAGTGGACAAGGAGCTTGACCGTCTGGTGGAGGAAGAAGTGATTGAGCCTGTCCAGTTTGCTGACTGGGCAGCGCCCATCGTACCGGTCCTTAAGAGTGACAAGACGTCTGTCAGGATTTGTGGCGACTTCAAACTGACAGTCAACCAGGCGTCCAAGCTGGATCGCTACCCCATCCCAAAAATTGAAGATTTGTTTGCCAAACTAGCGGGTGGGAAGATGTTCACACAGCTGGACATGAGCCCCTCACGTTTCGGCCCGCATCCAAAGGTGGGCTCTAACCCTGGCCATGTATGAGTACACTCTCGCCTTCAGGTCTACCACGGCACATGGCAATGCGGATGCCATGAATCGGCTCCCGCTGCCTGAGAAACCACTATCAACCCCGGTGCCAGCCGAGACGATCCTGTTGATGGAACAACTACAGACGTCTCCAGTAACAGCTGACCATATCCGAGCATGGTCAGGAACAGATCCCTTGTTATCTCGTGTCCGTCAGTTTGTGTAGAGTGGATGGCCTGACAGCATTGATGATGACCACCTCAAACCATTCTCATCAAGACGATTGGAGCTGTCTGTACTGGATGGTTGTATCCTCTGGGGAAACCGGGTGATTATCCCTAAACCTGGCCGAGCCGAAGTACTGCAGGAACTACACGAAGCACACCCAGGAGCTACGCGAATGAAAAGGCTAGCTCGCATGTTTGTCTGGTGGCCCGGGATGGACCAGGATATTGAAGAGAAAGTCAAGAGCTGTCCCGAGTGTCAAAGCCACCGTCCCTCACCTCCCCTAGCTCCACTGCAACCGTGGCAGTGGCCAAGCCGTCCATGGTCTCGATTACATCTTGACTTTGCAGGGCCTTTTATGGGTCACATGTTCCTTGTCGTAATCGACTCCCACTCCAAGTGGATGGAAGTTCATCTTATGCCATCCATAACTTCAGCCGCTACGATCCAGCACCTACGAGCTATCTTCGCACAGTTCGGCCTACCTGAACAAGTGGTCACGGATAACGGACCCAGCTTCATCAGTGCCGAGTTCAAAGAATTTCTACGCAAGAATGGTGTGAAGCATACAACATCTGCCCCCTACCATCCAGCCTCCAACGGGTTGGCTGAACGAGCTGTCAAAACGTTCAAACAAGGGGTGAGGAAGATGAAGAATGGTACGTTGCAAACCAAGGTTGCTCGATTTCTGTTTAGCTACAGGATCACGCCGCAAAGTACCACAGGTATCTCACCTGCTGAATTGTTAATGGGAAGAAAGCTAAGATCGCCTCTTGACTTGATGAAGCCTGACCTGAACCATCGAGTTGAGAAAGAGCAGGAACGGCAGAAGGCTGCTCACGACCAGCATTCTACAGTTCGCACATTCAAAGTCGGTGATGCTGTGTATGCCCGGAACTTTGGACCTGGTCCTAAATGGCTACCGGCAGGCATCGTGGAAGTGACAGGCCCCCTCTCCTGCAAAGTTAAGTTGCTGGATGGGAAGGTATGGCGCCGACACCAGGACCATCTGCGAAAGCGCTATGTGTCGGATTCTCAGACTCAAGTTTCCAACTCCTCGAATATTTCCTCAACAGAACCACTCACCGATCATTCTCCTATGTTTCCACTTGAGTTCCCAACCAGGCATTCACCAGATGCTACATCAAGAAACTCCACTCCGAGTAATGAAACATCAACCCCCGACTCGAATACGATACAATCGCCTCGGTACCCTCAGAGAAATCGACAACCTCCCGATCGATATTGCTGAACTTGTTCGAACTAAGAGGAGAGGAGATGTGGTAACCTAGTACCTATGATGTATTGATTACATACTGTTTATGTAATGTCGTTAATTCTAGAACTCTGAACTCTAGCCATGTGTTGTCTAAGTGAACAGAACAATGCTCTATTGTATGATGTTCGTGTCTTAGGCCTAGTTGTTCTATTGCTGCTATTTCTATTGATTGATCTTTAATAATCAAGCCATCACAGTCCCCTAGAGGAAGGGCCAGTTAGTCCAACTGGTAAGTTTAAACAAAGTCTTGACAGTTTCTATGTTTCACATAGTCCTTTAAGTGTTACTAACTTAGCAGAAATGGCAATGTTTTATATAAAACTGACCATTTTTAATGATTTTCCCCTAGAGGAAGAGCCAGGTAGTCGAACTGGTCAGTTTAAACAAAGTCTTGACAGTTTCTATGTTACAGATACGTAGTCCTTGAAATATCACCAACATAGCAGAAATGACATTGTTTTATTTAAACTGACCAATCTTAATGATTTTTGGTCAGTTTAAACAAAGTCTTGACAGTTTCTATGTTACAGATAGTCCTTTACGTGTTACTAACTTAGCAGAAATGGCAATGTTTTATATAAAACTGACCAGTCTTATTGAGTTAGTCCAACCGGTCAGTTTAAACAAAGTCTTGACATTTGCTATGTTACAGATAGTCTTTTAGGTGTTACAAACATAGCAGAAATGGCATTGTCATGGAGTACGGTAGTACTCCATATATAGGGATGGCACTGGAAAAAAATGGCTGCCCCATTGACTGTGTACAAATGTCCTGTTTGAAATCTCTACTCTAGATGTAGTCATAAGCCTTTATGAGCCATACCTGTCATTCTCGAGTGTTTTCATCAATAACAAGACTGCTAAAGCTGTCAGAGAGCATCGCTGCAGTATCACATCGGCAAGTCGCTAAACCGTCAATTGTTCATATTCTCATTCTTCTTCTTCTTTAGACACGATACGTAGCATAAAATTGAAAGAAGCGATTACAGCGATTCAAACGCGAAGAAGGGCTAGTGCACCCACACCATAGCGTTCTCAAACAACTCAAACTGTTCAGCACAGATTCTCAAGCGCTCGAAGCAAGTACTTGCTGCTATACGCCGTTCTGTTCCGTTCCGTTCTGCGCATTAAGCGATGGTTACGCCTACACCGGAAACGCAGCCTCGAGCATGCTGCATGGACGAGCTGTTCTGCTTAGACGCTTATAATACTTGGAGTACGCATTATGACGGACCCAAAGTGAGTTGCTGTAGTTACGTTATAATAGTAAGAACACTGATACAACTGCTAGATCATTACAGACCATACTAACCTGCATGATGTGCATTAAATGGAGTCGGTAAACTGCTGTAGACAGCCGTCTCCCATTGCAATGTTACATACAAGAATGTGTGGGTGTACAGTGGCATTCTCAAGTCGGTAGGCGCTTAGCTACAATTCACATTAGCTGTATTTTGCTAGCCTCGTTCCCAGTCTCTCCGCTCCAGCTTTTACGTCGCTTGCAGCACTGCAAGCGACGTAAAAGCTGGAGCGGAGAGACTGGGAACGAGGCTAGTATTTTGCTACTCTGCTGTATCTTTAAGCCCCACTGAAAGCTTTGCAGTGCAAAGTGCATTCTGTGTCTGTTACATTATAGGTGCTGTTAGTTTATCATAAATGGGAGCATACGTGGATACAGCTAATAATGCTCATCTACCCCACACAACCAGACCATCTAAACACCATTCATACCTTTCTCCTCCCCACAAAAAAAACAACCGAACAAGTAACAAAAAAAAACATTTAAAAAAATGAAAGAACATATAGGAATGGAATCCCCAAAAAGCAACCAAACAAGGTAGGAATGGTACCACAATACCCTTACGGATTGTCATCCCTATATCTTTTGCCATTATTCCAACCTCACAAACACACACACACACACACACGCACACAGACCAATCCCTGCCATGCCACACCAGCCATATCCACAGCCAATAGAATGTGCATGGCAATTGCAGCACTTCACAATGCAACACACATCACCCCCTCACACTACAACTTATCCTCCACATGCAGCTATACACACTCGTAGGCTATACTACATACATGTACCACTTACCCCACATTCTACACCACAATCCACACCTACAATGACAACTACACTATTCCACCTGCAACAACACCCTTTCACCTCACCAACAGTTAGTACGGAACACATTTCCAAAAATATTACTCTATTATACCAAAGTACGTTCAAAAAAACCTAATCATCTACACCACAATCTAACATCCTGTCGTCCCATGTAACTAGCACTTATGTATACTAGTGATACACAATGTGCAGGGATGTCCTCGCTTCACGAAAATTGCTGGGTGTGGCACATGGCATGCAGGTGGCACGCCCATAGCACCCACCCACAAATGAAAAAGGTCAAACACACACCCATAAAACAAAATGGCTACCTGCTATTATGTGCTTAGAAGACCAGAGGCCGAAGCAAGCTTACTGTGATAGTGATCGCTTCCAAGTCTCCCCGTTAGGATTCATAGTTTATAGCGAAGGTAAGTGTTCGCTGTGTGTTTGATAGGCTATACCAGGAGAACTGGCTGGAACAGGTTACGACGAAAAAAGGTCAATCGAACTGGAGTATAGCTTCGGAACTAGTTGCAAAAATGGCTAAAGATATAGGGGTGACAATCCGTAAGGGTATTGTGGTACCATTCCTACTTTGTTTGGTTGCTTTTTGGGGATTCCATCCCTATATGTTCTTTCATTTTTTTAAATGTTTTTTTTTGTTACTTGTTTTATTTAAACTGACCAGTCTTAATGATTGTCCGCTAGAGGAGGGGCCAGTTAGTCCAACTGGTCAGTTTAAATAAAGTCTTGACAGTTTCTATGTTTCATATAGTCCTTTAAGTGTTACTAACATAGCAGAAATGGCAACGTTTTATATAAAACTGACCATTCTTAATGATTTTTTCATAGAGGAAGGGCCAGTTAGTTCAACTGGTAAGTTTAAATAAAGTCTTGACAGTTTCTATGTTTCACATAGTCCTTTAAGTGTTACTAACATAACAGAAATGGCAACGTTTTATATAAAACTGACCATTCTTAATGATTTTTTCATAGAGCAAGAGCCAGTTAGTCGAACTGGTCAGATTAAATAAAGTCTTGACAGTTTCTATGTTTCATATAGTCCTTTAAGTGTTACTAACATAGCAGAAATCGCAATGTTTTATATAAAACTGACCATTTTTAGTGATTTTCCCCTAGAGGAAGAGCCAGGTAGTCGAACTGGCCAGTTCAAACAAAGTCTTGACAGTTTCTATGTTACAGATAGTCCTTGAAATGTCACCAACATAGATAAAATGACATTGTTTTTTTTTAAACTGACCAATCTTAATGATTTCCCCTAGAGGAAAGGCCTATTAGTCCAACTGGTCAGTTTAAACAAAGTCTTGACAGTTTCTATGTTACAGACCTTTAAGTGTTACTAACTTAGCAGAAATGGCAAAGTTTTATATAAAACTGACCAGTCTTAATGATTCTCCCTGAGAGGAAGAGGCAGTTAGTCGAACTGGTCCGTTTAAATAAAGTCTTGACAGTTTCTATGTTTCATATAGAACTTTAAGTGTTAATAACATAGCAGAAATGGCAATGTTTTATATAAAACTGACCATTTTTAATGATTTTCCCCTAGAGGAAGAGCCAGGTAGTCGAACTGGTCAGTTTAAATAAAGTCTAGACAGTTTCTATGTTACAGATACGTAGTCCTTGAAATGTCACCAACATAGCAGAAATGACATTGTTTTATTTAAACTGACCAATCTTAATGATTTTCCCCTAGAGGAAAGGCCAATTAGTCCAACTGGTCAGTTTAAACAAAGTCTTGACAGTTTCTATGTTACAGATAGTCCTTTAAGTGTTACTAACATAGCCCAAATGGCAATGTTTTATTTAAACTGACCAGTCTTAATGATTTTTGGTCAGTTTAAACAAAGTCTTGACAGTTTCTATGTTACAGACCTTTAAGTGTTACTAACTTAGCAGAAATGGCAAAGTTTTATATAAAACTGACCAGTCTTAATGATTCTCCCTGAGAGGAAGAGGCAGTTAGTCGAACTGGTCCGTTTAAATAAAGTCTTGACAGTTTCTATGTTTCATATAGAACTTTAAGTGTTAATAACATAGCAGAAATGGCAATGTTTTATATAAAACTGACCATTTTTAATGATTTTCTCCTAGAGGAAGAGCCAGGTAGTCGAACTGGTCAGTTTAAATAAAGTCTAGACAGTTTCTATGTTACAGATACGTAGTCCTTGAAATGTCACCAACATAGCAGAAATGACATTGTTTTATTTAAACTGACCAATCTTAATGATTTTCCCCTAGAGGAAAGGCCAATTAGTCCAACTGGTCAGTTTAAACAAAGTCTTGACAGTTTCTATGTTACAGATAGTCCTTTAAGTGTTACTAACATAGCCCAAATGGCAATGTTTTATTTAAACTGACCAGTCTTAATGATTTTTGGTCAGTTTAAACAAAGTCTTGACAGTTTCTATGTTACAGATAGTCCTTTACGTGTCACTAACATAGCAGAAATGGCAATGTTTTATATAAAACTGACCAGTCTTGATTGTCCCCTAGAGGAAGGGCCAGTTAGTCCAACTGGTCATTTTAAATAAAGTCTTGACAGTTTCTATGTTACAGATAGTCTATTAAGTGTTACCAACATAGCCGAAATGGCATTGTTTCATTTAAACTGACCAGTCTTGACTGTCCCCTAGAGGAAGGGCCAGTTAGTCCAACTGGTCAGTTTAAATAAAGTCTTGACAGTTTCTATGTTAATGATAGTCCATTAAGTGACATTTGCTATGTTACAGATAGTCCTTTAAGTGTTACTAACATAGCACAAATGGCAATGTTTTATTTAAACTGACCAGTCTTAATGATTTTTGGTCAGTTTAAACAAAGTCTTGACAGTTTCTATGTTACAGATAGTCCTTTACGTGTTACTAACTTAGCAGAAATGGCAATTATAAAACTGACCAGTCTTGATTGTCCCCTAGAGGAAGGGCCAGTTAGTCCAACTGGTCATTTTAAATAAAGTCTTGACAGTTTCTATGTTACAGATAGTCTATTAAGTGTTACCAACATAGCCGAAATGGCATTGTTTCATTTAAACTGACCAGTCTTGATTGTCCCCTAGAGGAAGGGCCAGTTAGTCCAACTGGTCAGTTTAAATAAAGTCTTGACAGTTTCTATGTTAATGATAGTCCATTAAGTGACATTTGCTATGTTACAGATAGTCCTTTAAGTGTTACTAACATAGCACAAATGGCAATGTTTTATTTAAACTGACCAGTCTTAATGATTTTCCCCTAGAGAAAGTGCCAGTTAGTCCAACTGGTCAGTTTAAATAAAGTCTTGACGGTTCGTACGTATGTTACAGATAGTCCGTTAAGTTACCTCCATATCTAAAACCTCATTCTCCTGCGCACTGGACACCTCCCTGTACTCTGTCACTTTATTCTCTACATGCCCTTTCCAGCTATCATCAAACTGATTATCTACACATGCTGTAACCTGCTCGATCATGCAGTACTTCTACCTTTGTACTAGTTACGTACAAACCCGAACTACTTCTCAATGAAACAATGTTCTTACGATTACCCTGCTAACAAACTTTTTCTTGTTTTCATCAAAATTTTTATTAGCCTCTTTCTATCACCTCATTCCAACTACATATTTTCTTCATACGTACCAACCCCTAGATTTCTGAATGCAATTCAATACTCTCCCCATTTATCTTCCCTACTACTGCTAATCACAACCAACACCTGATTACGACAACAGTACATACAGTAACTGCTATTTTCACTACTGTAACATCTTCAGACACTACCCGCATGAACACATTCGTCTGTACCTAAGTTACCGTTACAGTAGCCTTGTTCCCAGGCTCTCTCCACCCCACCCACAAACAGGAAGTGAGAGTAGAAAAAATTTAGAAAAGTGGAGAGAGCCCAGTACAATTTTAGCATGTGATGCTTACCCATTCACTGGTCGTATGGTAAAAAATGCTGTGTTTCTGTGAAGAACAAAGGTTTAACAGAGGGCTTTGCCAAGGAAACAGCTTGTGAGAAGGTAGAAACATATCTAGGGCTATACTAAGCTAGCTGTAAAGGCAAAAATGTGATACCCTGCTGTACATCTCAACTTAACAGTTTTTTCTTAACTTACAGAGGCTTATCATAAGCTGCTTCCTTGGCAAGGTCCTCTGTTACGTCTTCAGTCTTTGTGAAAAGGGTTCAGATTTTCAGATTTTACCGACTAGTACTAAGATTGCTTTACGTTTTTACGTCTGTGTGTGTGTGTGTGTTCGTCCGCAATTATTACGTGCGCTAAGTTACATCATTCTGTTACCATGCCACTATAGCCACAAGCGCAGTGGAAACTACTGGAAGTTTGCAGGTTCAATAGGCCAAGGTACGCAAAGCTACATGTAGATTAGTTTTGTGTTACCTAGACGGCGAAAGAGTGGTAGGTAACGATGATAATTCTGTTTGCGCAAGTTCTGATCACTAACTGGAAGCGCACTATGAAATTGCTGTGTCAGTACTTTCATTGGAAGCTGTATATGATGAGACTGTCTAGCCAAGCTGATCCATTCTACAGCTGCATTTAGCTTAGACTGACCTGTTGCTGAGCACAACCTTCAGTTGGATAATTTATGTAAAAAAACACCCGGCTGGTTTTTAGATATGAAATATCAGTCTTGTTTGCTATGTGGCCAGCAAGTGGGTCTCCACTTTAAGTGTCACGTGCTCAATTCGTACCAAGCCCTCCCCACTTTTCTCCTTTCACTACTTCCGCTTCCTGTTTGTGGGCAGGATGGAGAGAGCATGGGAACGAGGCTACTATTACAGTACCTACAATACTTGTACACCCATTACAGTTACATGTTCTACATGATCTCATACACACAATTTGGCAGCCACTTGTCAGAAAGCGTATCCAATAACAGTACTCTTTCATCAGACTTGTTACGTCTTTTTTACTGTATGTAAATTACATGTACTACTTTTCTTTTATAGTGTGAGACTCTCAACCTTCTTTGGCATTTTCACCTACTAGTCGTGTCATGCACTAATTATAGGAAGATACAACCCACATAAGATTCCACACTACATGCAAGTAATGATGTGTACTAAATAAGGAAGAATGCCTAAATTTATATGATTGTGTATATCATAGAATTTTAATACAATGTAAAAATCCAAGTACAGCAATCCTAGCTAACCTTTCGAAGTGCCCATTGCCGCATCACCTTTACCTCACCACTTGCAGGTGATATCTTGAGGTAGCTGTATATTTCCAATGCATGTGGGTACAGGCCACAGTTTATGAGCCTATTTGTAAATAGAGGAATTCTTTCTTCAAACACACATCAGATCTCCTGTTACTACAATAATATACTAGTACTGCTGCTGCAGCCATTTACAATGTACACACCACAGATGATCTCCATCAGAAGACAACTGCAAGAATACCCAGAGAATGCGCAATTCTAGTATCCTAGAATAATCATCCTGTCTCAATTGTCATACCCTAAAATAAAGCCTAGGCTTATACTCTATTAAATTATCAAGTGTACTAAATTCCTCAAAAATCCAAAACACATTTCCAATTCTATCAAGAAAGTACTTCTAATGCTGTGATACTACATGTATTATACCAGAGCACATACATGTACTACTTCTCACATTCATCCCATACACCGCCTATTTTATCCCTACGCATGTCTTCCTAACTCCAAGCTGTTGCAGATAACTCAAGTTAGTACTGGATCTTAATCTTGTACACAGATCACCTATATTCTTGAATTCCAGTTTAATTTCACTTTTCAATCCATTATTAAAGTCTTGGCAATCTCTGTTCTTCAATGCTTCATCTACTGTATGTAATCTTCAGCTACAACTATCTGCATAGTCTAGTAGTACTCTACGATACCGATTATCTTCCATGACTACAGGTGGCACTACTATTGTTATATACAGTATAAACAAAATTTCCAGTTGGTAATGTGTACTTGCAAACATTACACTGACATGTGTTTAGACGTGTATGCTATCTATCATATGGCATAAGAAGCTAAGGTAGTAAAGCAGGTATTCCTGTTAAGTTGAAAGCTCTATGCAAGTGCCAAGCTTCCAGTAATTATAGTTCAGCCACACCCTGGTCAACAACAGATTGTACTATTGTAATAGTAACAGTACTTCGTAATATCCAAGCAAAGAAGCTGTGTAAAATCTGGCTAGATCATGTACATCAATCAGTAATCAAATGTTGAGATCAAATTTTTATAGATTTATAACTGCACATATTCTCGTCCAGTATTTGTTTGCATAGAGCAATAACTAGGCCTGCAGAAACATAGCTATAGCCTCTGGCTAGCTTGAGTGATATAGAGTCATGATATTGACTGGGGGAGCTCAATCCTTGACCATGACAACGACTTCTACAAAAGAAGGATTAAAGAGGCACTGATGATCAGACGCTACAGAAATTTCAACTAAGACTGCGGGTTGGTAATCAGTATGGAACTCGTTTGCTTAGTATTTGTCCCCGTGTACAATTTACTTACGTAATAATCGTAATTTCCGGTACTTAAGAACTTATATATAATTGTAACACCAGTGCCATTCTCGTATTGTCTGATGAAGAAAGCCAATCAGCTATCAAAATGTTGCAATAACGAAGTATAGTAATAGCTGGTACAGTAACTACGACACTCAAAGAACACATAAGCTACCATTCTTATATATACGGACTTGCTTCTTTATGTTCAAAACATAGAACCAATCAAATTACACTTAAGTTTTCTTACCGATCTATCAGTACACCTGGACCAGTTGAGAGGCGATAGTATCTAAATTTTGTCAAGGAAAAGGTGTTGAGTATGAAAAGTACTTTTCAACTCCATTGCTTCTACCTCCAAGTCAGAGTCAGTGCAAAAATGTTAAGCTGAGGACTAGATACAACTGTAATTTAGTGAACAAATGCATACAAAAAGCCGCACACCCAGCGTTGGATGCTTATTCGCAGATTGAGTTTCAATCAGCATTAATAGTGTGTCTGCGCATGTGGTGTGTTGCTGCCCATTGTCAAGGATACTGCCTCAGTGTGATAGGCATGCCAATTCGCTCATCCCTGACATTATTCAGGACTCGCATCTGGTAGCACATTTCAACAAACTCATTAACTACTTCATTTGAAACATCTGGCCCGAGGAAACCCTTTCCAAAGTTGGCAGACTGAAGGAGAAACAAATACCATGCAGATATGATACATAAATTAAAAGTATATATACATGCACACTGTAGCAAGGGTTGTACCATGATTGTATGAATACCCCGGAACTTGTAGAATGCAAGGGCCCGCTCTTGTAATTACCGCCTGTTTTCTTGCGACAATTTTCTCGCGAAATTACACGCTCGTGCTATTAAATTGTATGTGCTAGTGCCTAATTCAAAGCGTGTAGGCCATGTTGCTGCATGCTAGTGTTGTTCGCTATCAGCCGCACTCCTAGGTGCCAGTGTTTGGAGACCATACAGTGTTGTACTGTGAGTTATTGTCAATTTTCACGTGTTGATTTGTGTGAAAGCATTAATACACGCGAGCACGCAAGAAACTACGCAATACCGCAGTTTAAACGTGCTTCACGCGATAACGTGTGGTCTCTTCCACCCGGGAGTTACTCCAATACCCATAGCCATCCAAATTCCAGTAACAGTACAGAGCCAGCTCATATGGAGCTGTGTATGCTGTGCAACAACAGAGAGGGGACAAGATGCAGGTGCAAATATGCCCACTTATGCTTAGCGACCCAGTTCCAAGACTAAGTAGCATAGTAATGAACGAACAAACACACAGCTAGATGCAAAAATGTAAAGCAATCTTAGTATTATAGCCAGGCACGCACTTCACGCGTGCCTGGCCGGTAAAAACAGAGCAGTACAGCCACCTTCTCCTTCCCACGCATGTGAGAAATTACCAGCCTGTTTTCTTTTTTGCAATTCTGAGGGGAGAGCCTGGGGACACGGCTACAACCCAATGGAGTTGGGTTCCCTCTCAAAAACTACTTGCATGCTTGCTTTTTGAATCAGATTCCTGCCATCCACTTAACGCAATTTGTAAATGGGTAAGATCTTATGGAATCAACATTTGCTTCACTGTGATGGAAGAAACTCTTCACCAGCAGCCTTTATACTCTGCATCACTGCATCAGGCATCCTGTCCTTGATGAATTGAATATACTCATCAGCTTTGTGGCTTTCATCACCCTGGTAATACAACAGAAGATAATGAGATCAACAATGAGTATGGTTACATGGAGCGTGAAAAATACACAACTAAAATTCATGCTATTAAGAATATTGAAAGCATTTTTGAATCCGTAACGATTTTGTAATAGCTGGGCGTGAGAAGCAGTCAGGGTACTATAGATCACTTTCTGCTTTCCTTTGTTCGCTTGTCTCCAGCATGACTACTGCAAAGCCATGCTGCACTCAGCACAGGATGCAGAGCAGGTGATGACTGATCCCACAACACCCCAAGGGCAGGCCAAACATTTTGAGTAGCAAGTGTATCATTCATGTATGTAAATGAGTGATACACTTAAATGTTGTGTGATTCCAGTCCTTCCCACCCAAGCTTTTATCTCACAGCCATGGAAAAAAAAAGTGAGGGGCAAGGTCTGATACCAATTAGCACGTGCTGTGACGTATGCGCGCGCAGGGTGGACTTATATGCCTACGCACAGTACTTCTATGCCCACATACTAATTGCTTTGCCAGTAATACGGCAGTATCTAGCTAATTAAACTTACATGCAACAGTTTCGGTCTTGTATCGAGGTAGGGATGCAAAATTGCTGTTTATACGATGTGGCATTCCAAAGATAGAGCTGTACTGCCTGCTTCCATCCATTAAAAACTTTAGATCATGTTCAATGAAGATGATGCTGAAGTTTTTAGACGAATAGCTCTATCTCGAGAACCATGCAACGTATAAACATCGGACTTGCACCGTTATGCTGCTAAGGACCTGTACAATCCACTGATAGCCGTATCGTCGTGCTTTACTTATAATTACATAGCTTGGACTGACATGTAGCCGATCACAGTCTTGGTTCCACTAAAGTCACATGCTCAAACATAGCCTCATTCCCCGGCTCTCACTTTTCCCATGGGATTTAAAAAGTTGTCCAACTGGTTGATATAATGCAAAAGCCGCTGCTACGGCATTCAAGTTAAGAAATTTCTGCAGCAGCTACACCATTTTCATCATGGATTAGCTTCATACCTCATACTCCTTGTAGGCATCATTTAGTAATGCCCCCACTTCCATGGATCCAATTCGAAGAACAGAAAGGGAGTGGGCTGTATTAGGAGTGATGCAAATAGTAAGGTAGTGAATAAACATGTACATGTATGTACACTGTAGGCTTAATTACAACTCACTAGTAACCCTGTGGATAAATTCACAAGTATGGTTCGTTAAAATCCTCACGCCATCAATCTCTGGTTGGAGAATGCAGGCATTTCGCAATGGATATCAAAGCGGAATTAAGGAAAACAGAATTTTAGAGCTTATTTCTACATGTGGACAGGGATGTAAGATGGCTACCCTTTTACTGGAAACATTGTGGTATACAAACTAACAAGGAGTGCAGATTTACTGCCTTCCTTTGTTGCCTGAGAACTACAACTGGGCCTGGGGATGAGGCTAGAGATTAGGCTAGTCAATGAGTTTGCGACTACGTAAAACATTGCCAATTCTGCTATGTTAGTAACACTTAAAAGACTATCTGTGACATAGAAACTGTCAAGACTTTATTTAAACTTACTAGTTGGACTAACAGGCTCTTCCCCTAGGGGATAATCATTAAGACTGGTCAGTTTAACTAAAACATTGCCAGTTCTGTTATGTTAGTAACACATAAAGGACTATCTGTGACATAGAAACTGTCAATACTTTATTTAAACTGACCAGTTGGACTAACTGGGGCCTGTACCCTAAGGGATAATCATTAAGACTGGTCAGTTTAACTAAAACATTGCCAGTTCTGCTATGTTAGTAACACTTAAGGACTATCTGTGACATAGAAACTGTCAAGACTTTATTTAAACTGACCAGTTAGACTAACTGGGCCGTACCTGAGGGATAATCATTAAGACTGCTCAATTTAAATAAACCGTTGCCAGTTCTGCTATGTTAGTAACACACAAAGGTCTATCTGTAACATATAAACTGTCAAGACTTTACTTAAACTGACCAGTTGGACTAACAGGCCTTTCCCCTAGGGGATAATCATTAAGACTGGTCAGTTTAACTAAAACATTGCCAGTTCTGTTATGTTAGTAACACTTAAAGGACTATCTGTGACATAGAAACTGTCAATACTTTATTTAAACTGACCAGTTGGACTAACTGGCCTGTACCCTAAGGGATAATCATTAAGACTGGTCAGTTTAACTATAACATTGCCAGTTCTGCTATGTTAGTAACACTTAAGGACTATCTGTGACAGTCAAGACTTTATTTAACTGACCAGTTGGACTAACTGGGCCGTACCTGAGGGATAATCATTAAGACTGCTCAATTTAAATAAACCGTTGCCAGTTCTGCTATGTTAGTAACACACAAAGGTCTATCTGTAACATATAAACTGTCAAGACTTTACTTAAACTGACCAGTTGGACTAACAGGCCTTTCCCCTAGGGGATAATCATTAAGACTGGTCAGTTTAACTAAAACATTGTCAGTTCTGCTATGATAGTAACACTTAATAGACTATCTGTGACATAGAAACTGTCAAGACTTTATTTAAACTGACAAGTTGGACTAACTGGGCCGTCCCTAAGGGATAATCATTAAGACTGCTCAATATCCATTGCCAGTTCTGCTATGTTAGTAACACACAAAGGACTATCTGTGACATAGAAACTGTCAAGACTTTATTTAAATCTAACATCAAAAAGAGTGCTGTTGTGGTATTTTCTAAGGTGGCTATTACAGATATGTGTGCGTGGAAGTGGGGAGATAACGTAATTCCAAGGGTTGTAAGTTACTGTTACTTGGGGATTGAATTTGCTGAGAATGGGTCATGGGATAGTCATGTACAGAAGGTAATTGATAATGGGAAGAAAAAGCTTAATCGTTTGCACCGGTTTGTCAGTAATAGAAATATCAGTACCGTTGCAAGGAGATTATTGTTAGTTTCAGTACTTCGTCCTACTTTAGAATACGGTAGTGAAGTGTGGGCTTGTAATAAACGGCAGACAGCTTCCTTAGAATCCATTCAGCTAGGAGCAGCTAAGAAGATACTTGGCTGCTCTTCCAAAACGTGTAATGAAGCGGTAAGGGGAGATATGGGGTTAGAGTCCTTGAAAGGGAGGAGGGATAGAAGCAAACTTAAGTGGTGGTATAAAGTCAATAAGCTGGATATTGAGCGGTATCCTAGAGTACTATTAGATGCTGAGTGGGAAGTGAAACCATGTAGAGGTAGGCAAAGGAAAACTTGGATGAAAGTAATTAATGAATTGCTGCTGCAGTTAGATTTAGATAGCCAAGAGGTATTAGCTGCAGATAATATTAATTTGTTTTTAGATACGGTAGACGAAGCGTTGAGGGATAGAGAATACAAGGACTTTAATGACAGCTTGAATACTAAAGTTAAGTTGAATCTGTACAAGTCTTTCTGTAAGGAAATAGAATTCAAGAATTATTTGCAGGGGGTAGGTGATCCGGGTACAAGATTATTGTTTAAGTTTCGGTCAGGTACGAACGGTCTGAATGAAGAGTTAGGAAGACATAGGGGTAAAAATGATGATAGGCAGTGTAAATTATGCAGGGGTGAATGTGAGAGTGTGGTACATGTTCTCTGGGAGTGTCCAGCATATGACAGCATTAGAAATAATTTCATGGTAGAATTAGAAAATCTATTGGGGGGGAGGTTTGGGGAGTTTAGTACACTTGATAATTTTAATAAGGCAAGTTTTATTTTAGGATTTGAGAATTGGAACAGGGATGATTTTAAAGCATTATTAAAGCTAGTTAAGAGCTTTGTATTATTGATATGGGAGACTAGGAAGAAGGAATTGTATGGTGATCAGGATTGTGTGGTCTCTGGTTGTTCTTGCTCTTGTCCTCTGACTGGAGGTCTTACAAGCTCCGCCTGCGTCTGTGGGTGCGTGGTCAATGGCGTAAGCGCTACGGCAGCAACATGAGTATATTATTATTATTATTATTATTTAAACTGACCAGTTGGACTAACAGGCCTTTCCCCTAGGGAATAATCATTAAGACTGGTCAGTTTAACTAAAACATTGCCAGTTCTGCTATGTTAGTTTCACTTAACGGACTATCTGTGACATAGAAACTGTCAAGACATTATTTAAACTGACCAGTTGGACTACCTGGCCCGTATCCTAAGGGATAATCATTAAGACTGGTCAAAACATTGCCAGTTCTGCTATGATAGTAACACTTAAAGGACTATCTCTGACATAGAAACTGTCAAGACTTTATTTAAACTGACCAGTTGGACTAACTGGCCTGTACCCTAAGGAATAATCATTAAGACTGGTGAGTTTAACTAAAACATTGCCAGTTCTGCGATGTTAGTAACACTTAAGGACATAGAAACTCTCAAGTCAACTGACCAGTTGGACTAACTGGGCCGTCTCAGAGGGATAATAATTAAGACTGCTCAATTTAAATAAACCGTTGCCAGTTGTGCTATGTTAGTAACACTTAATAGACTATCTGTGACATAGAAACTGTCAAGACTTTATTTAAACTGACCAGTTGGACTAACTGGGCTGTCCCTAAGGTATAATCATTAAAACTGCTCAATTTAAATAAACCGTTGCCAGTTCTCTATGTTAGTAACACACAAAGGACTATCTGTGACATAGAAACTGTCAAGACTTTATTTAAACTGACTAGTTGGACTAACTGGCTCGGATCCTAAGGGAAGATTGGTCAGTTTAATTAAAACATTGCCAGTTCTGCTATGTTAGTAACACTTAAAAGCGTATCTGTCACATAGAATCTGTCAAGACTTTATTTGAACTGACCAGTTGGACTAACTGGCCCGTATCCTAAGGGATAATCATTAAGACTGGTCAGTTTAACTAAAACATTGCCAGTTCTGCTATGTAAGTAACACTTAAAGGACTATCTGTGACATAGAAACTGTCAAGACTGTGTTTAAACTGACCAGTTGGACTAACTGGCCCGTCCCCAAGGGATAATCATTAAGACTGCTCAATTTAAATAACCGTTGCCAGTTCTGCTATGTTAGTAACACACAAAGGACTATCTGTGACATAGAAACTGTCAAGACTTTACTTAAACTGAGTAGTTGGACTAACTGGCCCGTATCCTAAGGGATAATCATTAAGACTGGTCAGTTTAACTAAAACATTGCCAATTCTGCTATGATAGTAACACTTAAAGGACATAGAAACTGTTAAGACTTTATTTAAACTGACAAGTTGGACTAACTGGGCCGTCCCTAAGGGATAATCATTAAGACTGCTCAATATAAATAAACCATTGCCAGTTCTGCTATGTTAGTAACACACAAAGGACTATCTGTGACATAGAAACTGTCAAGACTTTATTTAAACTGACCAGTTGGACTAACAGGCCTTTCCCCTAGGGAATAATCATTAAGACTGGTCAGTTTAACTAAAACATTGCCAGTTCTGCTATGTTAGTATCACTTAACGGACTATCTGTGACATAGAAACTGTCAAGACATTATTTAAACTGACCAGTTGGACTAACTGGCCCGTATCCTAAGGGATAATCATTAAGACTGGTCAAAACATTGCCAGTTCTGCCATGATAGTAACACTTAAAGGACTATCTGTGACATAGAAACTGTCAAGACTTTATTTAAACTGACCAGTTGGACTAACTGGGCCGTCCCTAAGGGATAATCATTAAGACTGCTCAATTTATATGCTCTGTATACACATTCAGGTTCGCCCTACATTCTAACATAATTACTGGGCATGGTTACGTAGTTTGCTTTATGGCGTAGTATTGTGATAATTGGCCTTCTGGGTGAGGAAGTGTGTAGGGGGTGGTGCCACTTGCTCTTAGTGTTCATCCTAAAAGTCTATCTTCCCAAAAAATGACTCATTACAGTGCCAAGAACAAGTAACAGAAAAAACATTTTGAAAATATAACAAACATGTAGGGATGAGAATCGCTAAAAAGTACGCAAACAAGGGGATGACACCATAAATACTTTAGCGATTGCCATCCCTACATTTTTCCAGCCACACCTCTGCACGACTCACTATACACCACCTGAATACTCATATCACTATAATTATACAGTCACATGACTGTGGAAGCATAGAACCAGCAGCAGTATCTCTTCACCGATATGTACCTACTCTACTCTTCAACATGGGCTCAGCCTAACAGTACGGTGGCTTGCAATTGACAGACAGCTTATAAACTGAAACACAATATTCACTCACATTTTTGACCACTGCAGCACATGTCTATATGTACACATTGCCCTTTTGCAACTAATCAAAATGGAACAAATTATACAGTTATTTTATCTAAAAGTAACAACAATTTAAAAAAAAAATGAAGGAACATGTAGGGATGGAATCCCCAAAAAGCAACCAAACAAGGTAGGAATGATACCACAATACCCTTACGGATTGTACGTTCAGCCATGCCATCATCGTATATCATATACACGTATTAGACAGAATTCCGTATATTTCGACCTCCTCTGCGCCCATGGCAAGGGAATCTACAGTCTCGTTCCCATGTGTTCATACCGCTACTAGCGCTGCAGCCTGCGCAGTGTGAAGCTGAGTTCTGAAGGGAAGCAGAGGCTAGAGTACGGTAAATTATGTGTAAGCATCATTTTTCCTACGGGCGAAGTCTGTAACATATTAACATTCATTGTGGACATTCTGGGAAATTTACCTGTGACTGTTGATATGAGCATAGCCATAGATAAATTGTATATATAGCTTCGAGGTGAGGCTTTATTTAACTTCATTGGATCGCGATACCTCTCTTGACCCAATCCGTGTGTCGATGAGTTTCCGGAGGGTAAGGCTGGGGGCTATCTGCAGTAGCCACCTCGCATGTGACCGCCCATCCCAGATGCTTGGGTAGATGTCTTATGAGACAATGCATCACCCAAAGGTCAACATGCCTGCATTTTGACCCACCCAAGCATTCACCCCTTTCCGGCCCCCTGAACCAGTCTCTCCCTCAGTACTAGTCTTATCATGTAGGCTTTGACAAGAAGGTCTTTGATATACAATGGGACTACCATTAGCTAGTTTCGGAATGAGAGCCTGTTAGCTATATGAGCACATTAGTCTGACTTGGAATTGCCGATGATAGACGTAATGCTGGTGAGTTGATCCCTTGGGGTCCTGATATATAGTAGATAGGCTGTGCTTTGCCATCTTCCTAGGATTTTTATGGTTGCTTTAGGGATGTTACACCGTGCTGCGGTGGTCGCCGCTCCTATTCTGAAGCTGTGGCCGGCGTATGCTTTTTGGTCGATTCCTGTTCGCGTTAGAGCATCGCGGACTGATGCCACGAAGCGGTCTCTACTCAGGAGCTTCCCGTCTTAGTACCGGAAGAGAGGGCCCGACTCATCGCCTCTGACGGCCAGGTATGCCAGCATGACAGAGATAGAGCACAACTCGGGATCCAATGAAGTTAAACCAGTCTACTGAGGTCCAGTCCGGTTTTTTCCTGATCAGAAGGTTGAGAATTTGAGTGGGGATGGGGTGCGGACGCGGAGATGCCTGTGGGTAGCGGGATATGAATTATGAGTAGCTATTTCGTGATAGGGCATCTGCCAAATCATTATGGATCCCAGAGATGTGTGTGGCTGTAAGGTGGAAGGCATGTTTTGCCTCTATGAAGCTTAAACATCAAAGTAGATGCATGGCTTCTTGGTCTTTGCATGACCTACGTTTGAGGATTTCTACAACACCCTGGCCGTCGCAATGTTCAAGAATGGACATGCCAGTCCATAGCGGCCCCCATATGGCTGCTCCCAATACTATAGGGATCAGTTCTTTTACCATGATGTTGAGGTGGATCGATAGTTCGTCCCACTGGATTTGGAACCAACTAGCGCCATGAAAGGCTCCACAGCCCCAAGAACCTGAGGCATCTGACGTTACCTTGCCATCATGTAGACTTTTATAGCCCGGCAACATTAGGGATACTCTGTTCCAACGATTGGCAAAATGATGCCACCACTCTAAGTCGGACCTGAAGGCCATGTTGAGACGGATGTAGTCCTGAGGTTTCTTTCCAACTGTGGAGAGATTGATCATCTGCCTTACAAAAGAGCGCCCTGGGCGAATTATTTTGGCTGCGTGGTGTAGTGTGCCGATTAAGGACATCAGGTCCCGTTTTTGGCATGCTTTGCGGCTTCACCATTCAGCCACCAGCTTGTGGAGGCGATGGAGTTTTTCCAGGGGTAGCCTTACTTCTAGCTGGATGGTGTCAACCCCGATGCCTAAGAATGGAAGGCATGTGCTTGGTCCTTCGTTTTTTCTGGTTCTATATGTGCACCAAGCTCTTCCATTGTGCTAATGCTTGTGGCCATGCCATTCGCACACTCATCTGTGCCCGGGTGTTCCAGCACAATGAAGTCGTCGACATAATGGAATATGTACTCCACTCCACGTTGTCTGATTGCCCATTCTAGTCCATCTGCTAAGGCAGTGAAAATCAGTGGGGCAGAGCGTAGGCCGAATGGGAGGGTTTTATCAATGTAGAATGTGTCTTGCCATTGCATTCCTTGGAGGAGCCTGTCCTCTGGATGGACTGGGACCAACCTGTATGCCTCTTTTATGTCCATTTTTGCCATCAAGGTGCCCCGACCCAGTGCAAGTGCTGCTGTGGTGACTTCATTGATTGACACGTATGATAAGGAACATAGATCCTTAGTGATGCCATCATTAACGCTGTGGTCTACTGGGGCTGAAAGGTTCACTATCAACCTCCATTTACCCGGTTTGTGTTTTTTTGGGATTACCCCGATGGGGTTGTAATGGAGATGAGGGAGTAGTGATGGGTTTTCAATGTGAACTATGCGCCCCAGCTCCACCTTCTTTTGGAGGTAGGCATTAACTGCCTCAACGTTTTGGTATGCGGATTGCGTGTTCCCCTGTGGCTGTCTCAGGTTGTGGAGCTCTTCATATTTGAAGCCAATGCGGAATCCTGACCTGATTCCTTTCACCAGATAGTTACTCTGTAAAGAGCCTATCTGGGTGGTTTTCGAGCATGGTTTCCCATCTTGGGGCTCTTAGGGGGGAGGATATTTCAGTGACCAGACTGGGGAGGCTTACTGCCCTTTTGAGTCTGCATATCTCCAGTTGGATCAGTTGTGCTGTGTATGGGTAGGGATTCTGTACGCAATCTGGGGTGCAACCTTCTGCTCGAGCCCCTGGGTACATAGCATGAGACCCATAGTTATTCTAATGTATTCATCCTTAAACTTTATTAATATATTTTGCACTATAATTACTACGAAGTGATATAATGCCACTTACATGGTGGTATGATATAATAATTATAAAGGGGGGGGTGCTACTATGCATGGAACAGGATTGAATGAGGATCTTGCTACCCCATCATTGGCAGCCTTGGCTCATGACAGCCTTGTTACGCTCGTTTTTTTCCTTTTTCGTCTTGAGAGCCCCTCAGGGTTTCTCAAATGGCCGCTTTCCCTGAGGGTTGCATGCTTTGGAAGTAGCGCTTTTTCGGCACTTATATATGGGGTGGTTCCCATGGCAGAGGTGACACACATGGTCGTAGCGGCAATCTTTACCATACTTGCACCAGCCCTCTCTGTTGAAGTTCCTGCATGTGTTCTCCCTTGAGGGGGGCTGAGTCGTGGGCTGTGTCATGGGCATGTAGGGTTTTGCCTGATGATTTGAATCATGTATGCCAGCAGATCTGCTGCTCTTTCTGGGGATCGCTTGGTTACCACAGCCATGTATTTGGCGAAGCACTGGGTCCATGTTGCTATGTCGGGGATTAGCTTCTTTTGCTGCATGAGGTCTGCAGCTTGTACCACTATGATGTTGCCCTCTGTGACCGGGATCTGCTTGACTTTACCCTTGAAGGTCCGTAAAGTCTATGTAACCCCCCGCAGTGATTCTGTCCGCTGGATCGGCGGGATACCCTGACCAATTGGGAATAGGGACCCTGTTGGGGCAGTTGGCTTAGTTGATCTGCCTGTGGTGCCTGGATATCTTGTATCAGGGGGGATGGGTTTGGAAGGTCCCGAATTCCCCTGGGGATGCTACTACTTTGAGAGAGTTGGCCCAGTTCCATTCCTGGGGGTATAGGACATACTTGGTTAATGTTTCTGCATAGCATGCATACTGTACAGACCAACGGGGTGGCTGGGGGGGGGGAGGGGGGGTTGGGGCGAGAGGGAGCCACCCGTCACGTTGATCAACTGTGCCAGCCTGAGGGCAGGTGTGGTCAGAATATGACCACGTTTGGGAAAAACCTTTTCGGAAGGGTGTCACACTCCAGGTGGAGTGGAGTCACGCCCCCCCTAGGCTGGCTTGTCAAAGTCTTTACTGCTCCTTTTTTTTGGGCTTTACAGCCTTGGCGCTATGCTTTACTTCCAGGCTTTCCCTTGTCCGTGTGATCCAACCATTCGGGTTTTGGATTCTTCCCTAACAGCCAATCCACTTGGCCTTATGGCCTTTTCACCTGGCCTGATGCCCACTTCACTTGGCCTTATAGCTTGCGTTTTAGCCTTTTCGCTAGGCCCTCTGGTCTTTTCAGTTGGCCTAATGGCCAATCTACTGGCCTTTTGCCTGGCCTAACAGCCAATCCACTTGGCCTTATGACATTTTTCACCTGGCCTAATGGCCATTTCACTTGGTCTCATAGCCTGCCATTTGGCCTTTTCACGAGGCCTTTTGGCCTCTTCACTAGGCCTCCTAGCCTTTTCAGTTGGCCTAATGGCCCATCCACTTGGCCTTCTGGCCTTTTACCTGGCTTAACGGCCAGTCCATTTGGCCTTATGGCCTTTTCACCTGGCTTAATGGCCATCCCACTTGGCCTTAAAGCCTGCCTTTTGGCCTTTCACTTGGCCTTATGGCCTTTTCACCTGGCCTTCTGGCCTTTTCGCCTGGCCTAGCAGCCGTTCCACTTGGCCTTCTGGCCTTTTTTCACCTGGCCTTGGTGGCCATTCTTTTGGCTATGACACTATGTGCTCCTTTACCTACGTGAGGGCCCTGGTTGGGTTCCAGCTGCTGATGGAGGTGGGCTCCCAGAATTTCCGGGCGGTGGTTGTCAGAGAATCTGGGCCACTTCCAGGGCAATCGCGCGCCTGTCGCTTTCGGAGAGCCGCAACTGTGTCTGTGGATTCGGATTTGCGTCTGTTTCAGAGTCGCTCATCCTGTTATGCGAGAATGGGGGCTCGAGAGAGGCAATGCTTTCGGGAGAACAGAGGAAAAAACCGTCTTCTTGACAGAGGGAATGGCCAACTGCTTGCGAGCCCGCCAAGTGGCACGTGCCTTGAAGGTGAGCATCCTTACGTTAAACTGCCAGCCCCACCCCCTTTATTTAGTTAACTTGCTTTAACTTTGGTTAAAGCTTATTATATTATGAGGTAGACGCTAAAGTACGCCATTGATAAACAAGTTACTCTTAGTAGTGCTTAAACTGCAATAAATGGTAGTTAGATTATACTGTAGCAGTGTGAAGCAATCAGATTGCTGGACTACAGGGCGATAATGTTACAGTGACGTGTGTTCCCCCACACATACATGTATATCCCTAGGGATATTGGGTTCCTAATAGTATCACGTAGCCAGACCCTCACAAAAAGTGGAAGAGGGTCTGGTTGAACTCGCGTGGCAACTTAGTGTTGCATGGTCCAGAAATTTCTTGAACCATTAAGTGGGTGCTTGTACCATATTAGCGGCATGAGTATTAATACTGTTATGCACATCAGCACTTGCTTGCGTACCTACCGTAGCTATGTATAATTTGCTCTTGTACGACTTTGTTATTATAACTCTTACTAAATACCTACTGATTTACCCACCCATGATTTGGTGGCCATGCAACACCAAGTCATCATGCGAGCTCGACCAGACCCTCTTTTGCTAGGATTTAGAGTGCACTTTATTATAGCAGTGAGTTGCCATAAGACATACATGTATATGAGTATAATGAATGTCGAAATACAACTGCTAGACCTGACTAACCTTGATGATGTGCATTAAATAGATTCAGTATCCGCCTCGCTTTTGGTGCTGTATATTCCTACTACCTGCAATCTTTGCCCGTATTGCCTTGCAGTTGTCTGTGGGGCCCTTTGAACTATAACTGTCTCTACTATAGTTGTACATTTGTATTGTGTGGCTATCATCTATGTATGTAGTTTGCAAGCTGCAGCTGTGCAACCACAACGATCCATGGTTTTCTCCTCCCCCCCTCCCCCCCCCCCCCAGAAAGCAACCAAACAAGGTCACCACAATATTCTTACGGATTGTCATCCCTATATCTTTAGCCATTTTTCCAACCACACACACACACACACACCAATCCCCGGCATGCCACACCAGCCATATCCCCAGCCAATGTAAAGTGGCAATTGCAGCACTTCACAATGCAACACACATGACCACCCTCACACTACAACTTATCCTCCACAGCAATACACACTCTAGACTACATATAATGTAGCTACACCACAGTATAACATCCTGTCATCCCATGTAACTCTCACGTATAATCAGACCTGGTTGGAAAAATGGCAAAAGATATAGGGACGACAATCCGTAAGAGTGTTGTGGTGTCATTCCTACCTTGTTTGGTTGCTTTTTTGGCATTCCATCCCTATATTACGTTCTTTTATTTTATAAAATGTTTTTTGTCACTTATATACATATGCTAGCTGAGATTTCAGCCCACACTGCACAAATAGTTGCCTCGCAGTAGGGCCCCCGGCAACTAATAAGTAGCACCGAGACTGTATGGAATCCTTGTCGGTGTTCAAACAATTGGCAGATTCAAATAATTATACTCGCTGTGGTCTCTTCATTTGGCGTGGTGATGTGTTATGTAAATACTTTGATTGGATAAGCTTGCAATGTATTCTCAAAAGCAAATTATACAATGTAGCTCACCTACGTACGTACTGTATATTTTCCGCTAGTGCTACCAAAACCTTTAACAGCTAGGCTGTGTTAGGAATAGTCATTATATACAGGTTAACTTTGTAGTTGGACTATTCATCAGATGCATATTCTTGAAACAGGGCAGAGCATGTAATGTCTGCTTCTGTCAATAGCTCTTCATTCTAACACAGAGCTTTTTGACCCTGCTGGGTCTTGATGGATGTACATGTAGGTGATTACTGAATTTGTTTTCATACCCATCCACTAGTTTATGCACCCACATGATGGCAAAGGCAAAGCAGCGAATGTCAGCTAACCCTGCAGAGTCAGTGACCCTGAATACCAATGAACGGATTCTACAAGAATGTCATAAACTGTATGTTGATGCAGAAAGGGGTAAGTGGATTGCAGCTAGATATTAATACTCTACATTAATACACTACCAAGTATAAAGATTTAAGGGAAGAGGGGGTCTGTACACACTACCAAGTATGAAGATTTTGGGAATAAAGGGGTGTATAAGTAAAGAACGTCGCTGAGGTATGAAGGGGGGGGGGGGTCAAAACCTGTAGTTGGGAGATAGGATCCACTTTCTATAAGGAAATACTCAGAACCCTCCCAGTGCATAAGATACATGAATAAGAAGCACTTTCTGTTTATAAAATAATTAAAGAACATAATATAGGGATGGCATCCCAAAAAATTAGCCAAATAGTAGGAACAGCACCACAATACTTTTATGGATTGTCATTCCTATACATTTTTCAAGCAGGTCTCATGGAACTTGTTACATGGAATTACAGGATGTTGGATTGTGATGTGTATATGTTCCGCGCAATTTGGAAATTTGCGCAATCTAGAAATTGCGTTGCGCAATTTTAAAATTCCAAAATTGCGTGGACCACTGCGCAATTTTAAATTGCACAATGAGACTTGTGCAATTTTAAAATTGCGCAAGTCTCATTGTGCAATTTTAGAATTGTGTAACTTGTGGACAGCTGTCAAAACTATTATGTAAGTTCAAGTAATAGTCAATAGATAACAGCCGGAAAGATTCAAGAACAAATAAAACTTAAAAACTTTTCCTTCTTTTTGAAAACACTGCAGGTCTGGTGATACCAGTCTTTGCACTGTACACACTGAGCCATCTTCCTCTTCTTGTCTTCTGGCATCCAGCAGTTACAGTATACTGGAATCACCTGCTGTGTAATGATGTCCTCCTCTTTGAAACGTTCCAGAGGCCACCCTGGAAATGGTTCCAGCTTCTTCTTTTCAAAGCACTTGCCTAAATGCTTGCACATTTCCGATTGATCCCAGAGGATAGACGCAGGGGGTTGTTCGAAGCACAGTGATGTGGCAGTTGCAATGGCAAACAGGCCACAGTCTGCAGTGCCAGATTGTGTCTTGGAGCTGATTCCCTGGATAGTGAAGGATGAGTTTTGGCAATGGAAGAAGTTTGCAATCTGACAGACTGTGTTGGGACTGGCTCTGCTGCTCTTTAAGCTATCATAGAGATTGATGACATTGGTGGGGCACCCAACTGTCGACACACATATCCAATGTTTTTTGCTAGGGTCATTCAAAATCTGGACTCCCTCTGACAGTAGCACTGACCACTCCTCCGTCTCTGAAAGGGTTGGTGGCTGCAGCCCATCGATATGTGGAAACTGATCCTTGAGAAGGGTCTGTGCTGCCGATATGTGGTTGTCGGTCAGCCAGCCGCCTGAGTCCAGCTGCTGTTTGTCCATTTGATCTAGGTGTAGTTCAGGAACCCATGTAGTGTCTTCTTTCAGTTCTTGGTCACTGTCCTCATCTGCTGATATAATAACAGATTTCTTCGGCGGCTGCTGCCCTCCCGTGTTGGCAGTGTGACGAGGGAGCTGTTTTCTTCGCTTTCTCGGTGGCTGCTTGTTTCTGTTGTCTTCTTTATCACTGTCCTCATCTGAAGGAATGATGGCTGACTTTTGTCTCTTCTTGTTTGGTTCATCACCCAGACTAGAGGGAGAGAGAGGCTGGTTTTTGCAGCTTTTTCCTCCATGACACTTGGAAGAGCATGTTGCTCCTTTTTGTCGGCAAATACAGCGCTTGCTGCTGCACCCAGATTTACAGTTGCAACTGCTCGAACGAAACTCATTCTTTGGGTTGAGAAGCTGAGCTGCTTCACGTAGTGATATTACGGGATCTTCTTCCTACCCCTCTGCTTGTAGCTGCATTTCACCTGGAAACAGTTCCAAGTCCCCCTCACCATAGCAGGCAGTGGATCTCCTGGATGATATCAAAGAACTCCTCCACAAAAGCAACACGCCTCCAGTTCCCCAGAATGGTCGGGTCATTCGGATTCTGCAGGTGCCCAAACACTAGGCTCATACAACCACAACAGGAATGGCAATAAGCTAGCTATATAACTATGTTGTACATGCAACTGACCGTCTTTCTTGCTGGAAGGCAGAGCACATCCTTTAGCCCAAGTGGAGCATAATTTACCAGCTGAAACCCCCGCTTCTTTACCCAGAACTTGAACTGCGAGCTGTAGTCAGCTGCGGAGGGGTCACTCTTGAGTACTAGGACGATCTTGCGTCCCTTTTCAGCAGTGATGGTCTTGCTAGTTTGGTCGTCTCTGTCTCCGTATCTCTCGTTGCAAAAACTGTCAAACAGCTGTCTCTGATCCTCAATGGTAGCCATTTCAGGGAATATAGCACCTTCTAGCAGCGTAAATGCTACTATTTAAAGTATTTTCTCCACTAAACTAGCCATCCTACGAAGGTCACTCGTGATTTGCAAATTGCGTATGCGTATTACACAATTTCTAGATTGAGCAGGCAAATTTAGAATTTAGAAATTGCGCAAATTTCCAAATTGCACGGAACATATAGAGTAAGTAATGGATGTTCGGTCGACAGGTATAATCGGACGCGCTAGCGCCGTACGCATAAATTACCGGAAGTGGGTGGGGCCTTCGATCGATACTACAGACCCTTCACACTCTGAGTTCCAAGTTTGGTGTTCCTCCGTTGCTTGGTTGTGGAGCTATAGCCTTCCAAAAGTAAGTCCGAATATATCAAAGATCGGTCAGTTGTATGTATTATCGGACTCCGTTCCCTGTCTCTTCTCTAAAGCAACTGTCGGTAAAATTTCTGCAGCATTGGGAAGCTCCATGACCCTGCTGCTGCACGCCAACTTTTCGTAGATGTAACTGCCTCGAGCACTGAGGGGCGTTGCTGAATGTGAAGCAGGGTCACTCTATCTATGATTGGACGCCGAATTTCGTATTTTTTTGCCGTAGACGCCCTAAAATACCTGCTAGCATGACGATACAGCTGTCAGTGGATTGTACAGGTCCTTAGCAGCACAACGGTG
Organism: Phakellia ventilabrum; assembly: GCA_963921505.1. NCBI lineage: Eukaryota > Metazoa > Porifera > Demospongiae > Axinellida > Axinellidae > Phakellia > Phakellia ventilabrum. The sequence continues at coordinate 3,241,223 of OY997390.1, forward strand.
CATTTCCGATGTTTATACGTTGCATGGTTCTCGAGATAGAGCTGTTTGTCTGAAAACTTCAGCATTATCTTCACTGAACATGATGCTGAAGTTTTTAGTGGATAGAAGCAAGCAAAACAGCTCTATCTTTGGAATGCCACATCGTATAAACATCGGAGTTGCACCGTTATGCTGCTAAGGACTTATACAATCCACTCATAGCCGTATTGTCACGAAACTTGCACCACACGCACGTGAGATTGCATTAAGTAACTCTGTGTAATGCCTACCGAATATCTGCCTTTGCTGCAGAAATACGGTGCAATAAAAAAGGAATTTCAGCTCTTTCATACGCTTCAGCAGGGTGAGTTATGTAACGTCACGCAATCACGCTTTTGTAGAAGGCGTTGTGTAAACTGCTAATTAATTTACCCATGTACTTGTACATGGCTTCCTGCACTCAGGTGACACACCTCTTTTACCGATGGCTTAGTGTAGACTGTCCAAGAGAGTTCAAACTTTGGATATAACAAACAATCAGGGCAAGGTAACTTTGGATTCTAGTATTGTTCCCCTCAATCAATCAACACCAGAGAAAAGGACGAAAGTTCACATTTTGAGGGGGTTATACCTTAATGTAGTAACTTTAGAATTTATCATCTGAGAGACATCAATTTTTTTTTCAAAAGTATAGAATTGTTGAAAATCATTTATTACTACTCCAACAATTCCTGAGTCTTATCGTTCATTCGAAAAAAACTTTTTTCATCAACCCAGGTGTTTTTCGCCATTTTGATTGCGTATTCTGACGTTTTCACTCATCACACGACTTATGATGACGGTACCAACAACGGCGCGTGACCAAATTTTCAGTACCAACAGTTCAGAGACTGACAGAGTGAAGTTTTACGACTTGAGAGACGCAAAGCTAGCGTATGGAACTCCCAAGATGAATGAGTACAAGCAATTCGGCATCGTTGGTTTTGTCTCCCGCCCCGCTGCTCGTGGTACCGGTATGTAGATAGCGAGAGCGCCTGCCAGTTGGTTGTCGGACTGCTGCTGTGTGGGTCTCTCTGTGCGACAGGGTAAGCGGTAGATGGGTAGTTGCTGGCTTTATCGTCCCTGACAATCGGCATTCATAGCCTATGGTAGCTGTTTCTGGGCCATTAGTCCATCTATCCGCAGGTCTTCGTCGCTGTTCTCAGCTCTTGAGGTGCTTTCGACATCAGAGAATCACAACCAGCTATCCTCCAGTCTTCGTAGCTGTCTAATACACAGAGAAAACAGTTTGAGCATGCGGTGCGGCAAGATCAGAGCGCTTGGTAATGCATTCCACTCCTACCTTTAATTGAAGTAACGACGAGTTACGGCATTGATATGACGAAGCTGGAAATCCGTGATGTCAAATAAACATGGCCGCTTAAGTACAGCGGTCTATATGGAGGACTTGGCAGAAAAGTGCTGCGTATCGCTCGAACGTGCCGTCCGTTCATATCTCTACTCATACAGAGGCCACACAAACTCTACTAACCTGGGAGCTGTAGTAAGCCTGCCTTAGTAAAAGTATGTGGTAAACTTGTCCAGATCTCTGATGCTTCGTGCGTTTTAGGTTTGAAGACGGCGTGCGCTATAACTACCAGAGACGCCATTTTGACCATGTACTTTGTAGGAGCCCCATAAGGAGACATATAAAATGTATATAGTTTTGTTTTGGCCATAATTATCTCCTCACAGAAACTGAAAGTAGAGGAGCTTCACATACGTTTTCTTATATCTGTTCCCCAAGGGTCACAGCTTTAAGTTTCACATCTCTGTGACCCCTACTTTATGCAAAACATTAAATCATGGAGTACGTATGTCCATATATAGGGATGGCACCGGGAAAAAAATGGCTGCTACATTGCATGTGTACAAAGTGATATGTTCAAAACTCTGCCCTAGACTTAGTCATAAGCTTTTGTGGACCATACCTATCACTCTCGAGTGTTTTCATCAGTAACATGCGTAGCAGAGTGTTTTGCGCAATCTTAGGATTGCGCAGCAGATTGTTTCGGGTCGCAAGCCAGCCTGTCGCGAAAATAGCAATTGATCCAGAACCATGCATGACAATGCTGCTGGAGAAGCTACGAAAAAGCGACCGGTCTTTGGGAGATTGCTGTCTCTGTCTGCAACATATGTTCAAGGATCAGTCATGGCTGCTGCAGTTGAGTGGAGAGACGAGGTCGGCTGCTCGAAACTCGCAAGCGTAACGCTCGAACGTGCCGTCCGTTAAAAGCGCTCATATCTCTACTCATACAGAGGCTACACAAACTCTACTAACCTGGGAGCTGTAGTAAGCCTTCCTTAGTAAAATTATGTGATAAACTTGTCCAGATCTCTGACGCTTCGTGCGCTTCAAGTTTGAAGACAGCATGCATGTAACTACCAGAGACGCCATTTTGACCACGTGCTTTGTAGGAGCCCCATAAGGAGACATATAAAATGTATATAGTTTTGTTTTGGCCTTAACTCCTCACAGAAACTGAAAGTAGATAAGCTTCACATCAATTTTCCTAGATTTTACCTAAGGATCACAATGGTATATATTTCACTCCTCTGTGACCCCTCCTTCATAGCAAACATTATATTATTTGTATTACATTACATTACAACCCCTTCTTATCTTTACGCTTGGCAGAGTATATAAACGCTAGCTGAGATTCTGAGCCCATAGGTCGCGATTATTGGCCTCGCTGCGCTCGGCAATCACAAATGGATTACATTAATCTGTTGGTTGAAGATAGTAGTGTGTTGTTATAGTTGAGATGTCATTGTACAAGTGGGGTTGGATGTGTGTGGAAGGATGTGCAGTGGGCAGTATGTATTGAGTCTACCTACAGTGTATGCTGCTGTGTATGATGAGTTATTGTGTGAGGTCACGTGTGTTGTACATCCAAAGTATTGCAATCATTTATGACTATGGATATGGCTGGTGTGGCATGTAGGGGATTGTGTTGTGCTTATGGTTGGAGAAATGTCCAAAGATATAGGGATGGGAGTCCATAAAGGTACTGTGGTGTCATTTGTTCCTACCTTGTTTGGTTGCTTAGCTTGTTTGGGGATTCCATCCCTATGTGGCTTTCATTTTTTTGTGACTTGTTTCTCTTGTTTTTTTGGGGTGGCAGGGATATAGAGCTATTGACCAATTTTTTTATTATGGTCACATGCAATATAGGAGGTGGCTAGATTAGGTTGAGTTCCATTATACAGTGGGATGGCTGCTACATGCAGGGAGCCTATCATAGAGATTCTACTGCATGTATGCAACTGGTCATGCAAACACTACCTGAGGTTTCAGGCCTGTACTCCAAGTTGATGCCATATAATCATTATTCTTCATCAATGCTGCGCAAGGGTTTTCATATTGTTTGTAGTACATGCACAGGGGATATAGCCTATCAAACCCAATCTGCTCCATAGCTTTTGCTGAACTAGATAACTACATGTAACTCAGGACGTCAAAATAGAACTGCCCCGGCTGTTGCTGAGATTGCTTTCCCTTTTTCCATATATTTGTATGCAATTATGATGTGTGTATGGTGTATGCTGGTAAAAAATATAAATTACTGTATGTATCATTTTAGGTCAGGTGAGCGTATGAGTTGGGAGAGCCTGGAACAAGGCTATGTAGTCATAGTATGTAATTGTATTATGCGTAACTTGTGTTTGTGTGTACTATCCTAGGACTTATGAAACTAGGTGAAGAAGTTGGGCTGACTCTGCTTGCTCCGCGAAAGAAAATTACTGTGCTGTTAATTGGAAACCACTCTGCTGGCAAGAGCTCCTTTATAAATTGGTAAGATTCAAAACTGATTATCACTCTAGAGCTAGTGTATATATGCCTGCAGTTGAATTGGTAAGCTAGCTTGGGTGTGCAGTGCAGCTAGTGTACAAGCTCATTATTGCTTTGTCATGGTTGATTATGTGCATAGTAATAATAGCCTGTCATCCTGCTACATCATGGAGTATCCAAGAAAGGAACCAAAGAAGGTAGCAATACTTTAATGGATTGCCGTCCCTACATCTTTTGTCATTTTACCACACACACATCACAACACCCTGTATGCCACACCAGTCGTATTCACAGCCAATAAATATAATTGCAGCACTTCCCAACAAACAGCTTTCTCATACTGTAACGTGCATGGCAGTATATAGCCCACTCAATACTGCTCACCCTACATCCTTGCATATGCAATCCACACCATGTTCAGCAGCAGTAAGCGATTGCAGCTGCTCACAGTGCTCACAACCTGTCTCGCTCATGCATGTTATGCATACAAGTCACAAAAAGCGTTTGAACAAAAATGAAAAGACGCTTATGGATGAAAGCAAAATAAAGTAGGAGCGATACGACAATACTTTTACGGATTTCTATCCCTTTATGAAATGTCCTGACGGAGTCACTGTAGTCCTGTGGAGGAGTGATAAGCTTTTAGTTTGGGATGCTACCAGTCCAGAAACATTTGTACTACACTGCGTGGGCGGATGAAAGGTACCGCGTCGTGTTTATATATTGTAGACCACAAGAGTACTCACAAGTGCCAATTAAGGTAGTTATACACCATCCTTTAACTTCCAATTAGGCGGTTAAGGTAGGAAGGGAAGTTGAAAAAATCCCAGTAAAACTGCTCATGAATAATTAATGAGCAATCAGCAAGGTCACGTGAGCTACGTAAAGTTGCCAGACAGATGGTCATCCAGTCTTCTCTAGTCAGTTGTCTTTAGAAAAGTGACCTTTCTATCTCGTAGACGCCGCCCATTTTCGCGTCTAGCTGCCGTTTGTGGGGCCCTGGCAAAAAGCAGTGGTGAGTTGTAGTTAGGCTCTGTGCGTGTGTAACGTAGCAAGGGAGGGGTTAGGGGAGAAAAGCATGCGTAGTTTTCTTGTGAGTAGGTTGACTGTCATAACCCTGGGGTCAATCTACTGTAGCAGGCGTGGATTGTCGCAATATTTGATTGGCGAGTCCAGATTGCGAAATGAGTGTATTTGTGAATAGCAAGGTAGATTTAGCTGTAAAACCGGATCTGAAGTGTTTTTGTGAAAAAGCATGCGTATTTTGGCCTGTCCTGTGTAGGTTGTGTGTAGGTGACGATGAGGGATGAAACTGTGCGGGGAGTGCAATATTTGGAATTTTAGGTCTTTTCGTAAGCAGAGGGGGTAATTAGGTGCTTACCTATTGTCATGTGGGTGTAGGCTAGAATGTTGCCGACATAGCCATCAACTTGGTTCGGAGGTTCGGCTTCAACCCTACTTAACTTCCCTTCCTACCTTAAACTACAGCTGTGACATCAGAAGAGAGCAAAGAGAATACACAGCACAAATACAAAATCAGCTCAATGACATTTTAAACTAGCCATAGTAAGTACAGCGGTAACTTTTTTTCACTGAATTTGAAGTCTGTTGAGAGTGACGGCATTTGTCATCGGGATAGCGCTCTGTTCGTGCTTCTCGCCAAGCATTGAAATTGTGAAGAGCCCAACTTTTGCGTTCTTTTTGGAACGATTGGCTTGGTCATTGTAGCTAATTGGGCAGTGGAAACCGACTCTGCGAAGCGTGGTTTGCTAGAATCCTTCTTCAGAGCCAATCGCTGTTTTGTAGCTCGAGCCTTCTTTTGTGGAGGCTGCTGGAAATCCTCTTCATCGCGATTATCTTTGCCGCTATCTTCGTGATCACTGTCTGTCCAATCGCTCATCCCCAAAGAAAACTCCCGGTGGGATTCTTCTTATTGGGGTCAATTCGTGCTAACAGAGACGGAAAAATCACTTCTGTACTCATTACACCAGCCATCTTGCGATTTACCTGGAACCGATCTACTCCTTCAACCCTTGACGTTTTTGGCCTGCTAACGTTGGAGTTTTTAAAGGACTTCAGCAATTGTCTCAGTCAGACCACTGGTGAGGAAGATTCATACGTTTATCTTCTCCAAAGATTGTCTGTGGCTGTTCGGAGAGGTAATGCAGCTTCAGTTTTGGAACTTTTCAGTTCTAGTTAATTAGAGCAATTCTCCAATACCGTAAACTTGGGAGTATAATGACCGGTCACTCTATTTGAAAAGTGTGCATTTTCGGATTATGTGCCCTCAGGCTCATGCTTATAACATATGCATATAATACAAGGCTTATATATTAAGTCACAAAAACATATGGGGATGAAATTACCAAAAAGCAACCAAACAAGGTACATGTAGGAATGATATCACAATACCCTTACGGATTGTCATCCCTATATTTTTGCAACTAGATCTCCTTAAACGTAAGTATTAGTTATATGGGACGACAGGATGTTAGATTGTGGTGTAGATGATTAGTTGAAAGTACTTTGGTATAATAGAGTAACGTTTTTGGAAATGTGTTCCGTACTAACTGTTGGCGAAGTGAAAGGGTGTTGTTGCAGGTGAAAGAGTGTATATTGTAGGACTAGGTGTGGATTGTGGTGTAGAATGTGAGGTAAGTGGTACATGTATGTAGTCTAGAGTGTGTATTGCTGCATATGTGGAGGATAGGTTGTAGTGTGAGGGGGTGATGTGTGTTGCATCGTGAAGTGTTTCCATTGCCACATTCTATTGGCTGTGGATATGGCTGGTGTGGCATGCCGGGGATTGATGTGTGTGTGTGTGAGGTTGGAAAATGGCAAAAGATGTAGGGATGACAATCCGTAAGGGTATTGTGGTATCATTCCTACCTTGTTTGGTTGCTTTTTGGAGAGCAGTTGTATCAGTGTTCTTACTACCGTGTAGCGGGAAATTTTCGCCAGGGGTAAAATTTTGCCGATTTTGCCAGTCTGTTCAAGCAGCGAAATTTTAACTGGCGAAAATTTTGTCAGTTAAAACTTTTATCGGGTGAAAAATTTGGCCGATGAAGTTTGATGTGAAAGTCAGCAGTGGATGAACCAGTTGTCAAGTACCGTCAGCCATGGCTTTGCTACGTTATATGCAGGTTCTGTTGCGTCACGGAGACCTCCCTGATGCTCACACTCACACTCACTCACATGTGCATCGCCGCTCGATCGTGTCGTCCATATTTAGCACTCATATCTCTACTTACACATAGGCTACACAACCTCTACTAACCTGGGAGCTGCAGTAAGCCTTCCTTGGCAAAACTGTGTGGTAGACATGCTCAGATCTCTGACTGTTCGTGTGTTACAAGTTCGAAGACAGCATCCATGTATGAGACGCCTTTTTATGCACGTAGAATTTAATTTCACCCAATGACGTGTGGGCGAAAATAGATCTGGTGAAGTTTTTCCGCAATACTACACTATTGGCTTTGGCGAAAATTTCCCGCTATACGGTTACCATAATATTATTATAACATATATAGCTACAGCAACTCACTTTGGGTCCATCGTAAAGCGTACTTCAAGTATTATACCGGTAATCGTCTAAGCAGAACAGCTCGTGCTCGAGGCTGCGTTTCCGGTGTAGGCATAACCACCAAATAATACGCAGAACGGAATGGAACAGAACGGCGTATAGTGGCAAGTACTTGCCTCGAGCGCTTGAGAAGCTCTGCTGAACGGTTTGATGTGTTTGAGAGCGCTATGGTGTGGGTGCAATAGCCCGAATCCAGTAGTGCTTCTTCGCGTTTGTAATCGCTTTAGTCATTGTTGTACTACCTCTCGGAAGAAGAAAGAAAGAAAGCTGAAGCCGATTTGCCGATTTAGCGACTTGCCGATTTGGCGCTTCAGTGATGCTCTCTGTCAGCATTAACAGTCTTGTTACAGTTGAAAACACTCGAGAATGACAGGTATGGTCCATAAACGCTTATGACTAAGTCTGTAGCAGAGTTTTGAACACATCACTTTGTACACATACAATGGGGCAGGGATGGCTCCAAAAAAAATGGCTGCCCCACGGCTGTACGGTAAAAAAAATGGCTGCCCCATGGCTGTGCGGTAGTACTCCATATATTATATGGAGTACTACTGTACTCCATAATAGTTGTCATGGTGGTTTAGTTTGTCTGATGGGTACAAATACTCATAGGGTGATTCTATTTGAACGGGTAATACTATTCAGGAAGCCATAGTAATGGTTTTATAGATAATTATATTCATGGGGTTGATGTAATTAAGGGGTCACTATACTCACGAGTTTACGGCATATTATTTTGTGTGTCGTTGGTTTATACAGTAGCTGTTTGTTTACTTTCCTTGCCTTGCATTGTGTCCTTTTGTCTTGTTTATTTTTTTTTACATACATCATACACTATGCTTTTACGTATATATGGTTATTTGTGACGTTGGTTTGCCTTGCATTGCCTTTTTTTCGTATTGTTAGTGTATTATTTCCTGGTAATCATAGTATCTCCGTATCTTTAGACATTTTTCTAACCAGGTCTCATACTTATTATATAGGATGACAGGAGGTTTGATGGGATGTTGTATATATCCTGTAGCGTTTTTCGAAAGAGCTTTTGTATAATTATAATCTAAATGGGTTAAATAAAGAGGACCCTATATACTGAATAAATAATGCTGTTGGTCAAAGATAGTACTTTGGAATGTGTTATTACAGGTGGGATGTCATTGTACAAGTAGGTGGGGTTGATGTGTGAAGGGATGTGGGGTAAGCAGATATATACAAATATTGAGTCTACCACAGTGTATATTGATACGAAGGATAAGTTATGGTGTGAGCTCACATGGTCATACTACAATTGTTTATTGGCTGTGAATATGGCTGGTTTGGCATGTAGGGGATTGTGGTGTGTATGTTTCATCAAAAGAGATGGATGTGTAAAATTATTGTGGTATCGTTCCTACCTGGTTTGGTTGCTTTTTGGGGATTCCATCCGTATTCATTTTTTGAAACTTTTTTTTGTGATTTGTTTTGTTGTTTCGTTTTTTGGCAGGGGGGAGGGAGTGTGGTTGTGCCACAGTGACTGTAGCTTATAGCTACTTAGAAAATTGTATGAATAATTATGTTGGATGGAATAAGGACTCTAAATCCAGTAGAGTCACTATAGCAGGTCTCTAAGTGGCAGGTCTCTATTTTGCCACTTAAATACTGTGAAGTCAATTAGAGACCTGCGGTTGTAATTGGCAATTGACCTTTATCAATTATGGTTCCATTTAATAAACATTACGGAGGTAAATATGGTCTACACTGGTGCACTCCAAGTAATAAAATTGTTCTAGCAGATCAGCTCGTGCTCAAGGCTGCGTTTCTGGTGTAGGCATAACCTTTAGTACACGAAATGCAACAGAATAGTACAGCATGTAGCACCAAGTATTTACTGGGAGCCCTTGAGAATCACTGCCGAATGGCAATTCGATACCCTGGAGTGAATGCCACTTCTTCACATTTGGGGTAATCATGCACTGTAGCCATTGTTGTGTAATCCTGTCTGAAGAAGCAATCAGATTCAGAATCACAAGAATCAGAAGATAGATGATTTGACCATTTAGCCACTTGCAGATGTGGTACTTCACCCTCTCCAGCAACGTTAACAGTCTTGTTAGCGATGAAAACACTCGAGAACGACAGGTATGGCTCATAAAGACTTTTGACTACATCTACGGCAGAGTTTTGAACAGATCAATTTGTACCCATTCAATGTGGCGGTCATTTTTTCCCAATGCCATCCCTAAATATGGGTACTATTGTACTCCATGCTGCTATAAGGTTACAAAATTGAGCAGCATTAAAACTGCTACTTACGAAGCACCCTTACGCCTCCCCGTACTTGTACCATGCCATCTACTGTAACATTTCTCCAGCTGTAAAAACACACTTTGAAATACTATCTTTAGTTGACGGCATAATTAACCCGTTTATGGCAAAAATATATGCTTTTGAAAAATGCCACAGGATATATACATTAAAATTGTATTAAAGTAACCTCCTATCATCCCACGTAACAATACCACCACCGTGAAGATCTAGCTGCAGTGTTGACCAACGCTCAGACTATGTGCTGACCGTCTAGCTATCTGTATGTGTAGATTGTGATATTGTTATTTGAATTCATACAGTGTACCCGCAGCGGTTGGTATTGCTGTATAATTTCTACAAGAATAACAAGATTACAAAATTGAGAGGGCGGGTGCATCTGTTGTCATAGTGAATATTCCCAGGAAAGTAGGTGAATGGCTAAAGTGACCACAAACCGCGGAAAAACTTCTGACACAACTCAAGCAGAAAATTTGGGATTTACACCTCTCCACCTCCACCGTGCATGGGATTATAGAAACGATATCCGAGTTGGGAGGAGTCCTGACGGCCCTGCAGCTGCACAAGAGGTTTCGCGGCTCTCTAAGCCTTTGTTCCATGTTTGATAAAAATTCGAAAATTTTACTTTTTAGCTGCTACTGAAAAATGACAAGTCTTTGCTGGTACGTATCTCTGGATCCAGGTAAGCTACGAACACCGGGCTTTTTGCATTCTGCAAAGCTGTTTTAGTACTACTAACTAGTGTTGGTTTTTGGGTTCTAGTGTTGTTGCATGCCTGAGTTGCATATCAGATTGTCTAGCCCGTTTTTAAACTTTTATCAAGCTTCATATCTCTGGTATTACTGGAACTTACTTTCTCGATCAGATATATTGCAGATCCATCTGTTAAGCAACTATACCCGAAATATCTTTGAGATAGCAGACTTTACTCCAAGTTGGGTAAAAATTTGAAGTTACCCGACTCTGACAGAAATGAGCCAAAGCAAGCAACTGCCCCACCACTCTGTAGAATCGAAACACTTGCAATTCCTGCTGTTACTTACTCAACTTACCTTGATTATCAGCCTACAAACTCTTCTTCCCCTGCTAGCTATCGTTTTCTCGAGATACAGACCCTCGGTAGTACATTCTGTCATTAAAATTTCTTTGATGTGAATTAACATCCGGTAGCACTTCCCATTTAAAGAAATTTTGACGGCTGCGGGTTAACTGCATAATACATTCTCTATATATTATGTTGGCCTAGCCGACATTTGGTGACCCTGACGTCAATTTTTCCTCTACATCACGGCATGTCTGTCGAGCCGGAAGCAGGTAGAGTGGCAGCAGTGAACCTCAAACTCCCTTCTTGCCCTCCAACCCTCAAGTATAGTTTGCATAGGTCGAAGTCCAGTTTGCCATGCAACTCATCCCTTCATAAAAGATAAAATTTGACTACGTAATTGCGTCTCTCTCACCAGAGTTTGCTACGGAAGTCGGCAATCTAATCTTGAAGGCACCAACAGACAGTCCCTTATGAAACCCTCAAGGATTGCTGCCTCAGAGCTAGAGCAACTATTCAACACAGAAGAGCTGGGTAATTGCAAACCAACACTGCTATGCCGAACTGCAGCAGTTGCTGGGTAATAAAGTAGGCACTACTGATAAATCTTTCATCCAAGAACTCCAACGTCCACATGGTCTTTGTCAATCAAGGAGTCTCTTGCTATTATAATGACACCCTTCTCTCACATCCAAACCAGATATCCCAACAAGCATCATGGCAGACATAGCCGAAACATTGTACAGCACCTTTGACCAAGAACCCCTTGCAGTGTACTTATCAATCAAACACTTTCGCCACTTTGTGGAAGGCTGCAAGTTCCACATCCTCATCGATCACAAGCCCTTAATGTACGCCCTCTCATCTCATCCTGACCGGCACAAGTCCGTCACTGTGATTACAATTCTTCCCAATGATATCAGACATATCAAGGGTGCAGACATCTCTGTAGCAGATGCATTGTCGTAGATTGGAGCGAACACATTGCACAAGGACTGACCCCCAGTCATCGACTTCATGGAGATGGCAACAGCTCAGCATGAGGACTCGGAACTCCTCAAGCTACAGTCCTGACCTTCCTCACTCATTCTCAAAGCCATCTCACTACTGATGTCAGACACCACAATAGTGTGTGACACTGCTGTACATCACCACTTTGTCCCAGCCAGGTTCTGCTGCACAGTGCTCACTCGCTCTACTCACTCTCACATCCTGGCCTAGCATCAATGCTGTGTTAATTAGGAAGTGGGTACAATGCTGTGTACATTGCCAATGATCCAAAGTTCAGTGGCACATAGTTATTCCACTTTCTACGTTAGCAACTCCTGATACCCGATTTAACAAGATCCATCTTGACATTTGTGGGGCACTTTCTTCTGTCAATAGGCTATATACCTACCTCACTTGCATTGCATATGATCATTTCACACATTGGTCTGAAGCTATTCCCATCACTGACGTCACAGCAGAAATTATCAGTCAAGCTTTTGTAAGAACCTGAACTACACAATTTAGTGTAACGTTCCATTTGCTGCGACATCTGATCATGGACGTCATTTTCGAATCTGCACTTCGGACCAGCTTATGCAACTCTTGGAATCCAATCATATCCATACAGCATTGTACCACTCCCTTGCAAATGACTTTATTGAAATGGTTCCAGTGCCAACTCAAGGCATCTCTCAAGTCTTACCCCAACTAGACCCACTGGACAATCGCTCTTCCCATTGTATTACTTGGCGTCTGCATGCTACTGAAGGGCAGCATTCACTACAGTGCCACAGAACTGGTGTATAGAACTACCTTACACTTGCCCAGTGAGTTCTTTGACCACACCAAGGACGATGAAACTGCCAATCAGTAGTACCGGTTCTCAAGCAGTGTCATTGAAATGTGCATATCTATGTCTTTTGTACTGGTGGAATTACTGATTCTACGGAGATATAAGCAGACCTAGCTTCGTCCCCAGGGTCTCCACAGTATATTTTCTCACGCTACTAATACACAGTACGAGTACATATTTTAGCCATATGTTGTTATTGAAACTGAAACTGAAATGTTTGTCCTATACCGTATAGCGGGAAGTTTTTGCCAGGGGTACAATTTCGCCAATTTTGCCAGTCGGTTCAAGCAGCGAAATTATAACCGGCGAAAATTGTCAGTTAAAAATTTTATCGGGTAAAAGATTTGACCGATGAAGTTTGATTCGAAAGTCAGCAGTGCATGAACAAGTTGTCAAATACCATCAACCATGGCTTTGCTACGTTATGCGGGTTCTGTCGTGTCGCGGAGAGCTCCCTGATGCTCACACTCACACTAAACTCACATGCGCATTGCTTGATCGTGCCGTCCATATTTAGCGCTCATATCTCCACTTACACATAGGCTACACAACTTTTACTGACCTGGGAGCTGCAGTAAGCCTTCCTTGGTAAAACTGTATGGTAGACATACTCAGATCTCTGACTGTTCGTGCATCACAAATTCGAAGACAGCATGAGACGCCGTTTTGTACACGTAGAATTTAATTTTGCCCAATCGCGTGTGCACGAAAATAGATCTGGCGAAGTTTTTCCGCAATACTACACTATTGGCTTTGGGGGAAATTTTCCGGTAAAATTTCCCGCGGTATCATTTCACCACCATGGTCCGAGGATCACAATGATGTCTGTGGAGCTTCCCACTTTTTGCTGTCATTTATTTACTCTTGGGAGTGACAATGTGTATTATGGTTTTTAGTCTTATGTCAAAGTTACTTTTTTGTGTTGACAGGTATATTGAAGAGCATGTTCAGAAGACTGCTGTAGCCATTGAAACTCAAGGATTCACTCTTGTGACAAGTGGAAAGAGAAGAGAGTCTTTAACTGTGAGTTAACATGTATTGTGTCCTGACTGATAGGTGGTTATACAACCTGAGGTCAAAGGTCAAGAAGTGCCTATCATGCAGAGACTCAAAGGTTGGATAAATCTTGTATCCACCAACCCTGTGTGGTGTATAGGAAGAAAGCATAATCACACTCCCAAATGTAATTACGGGGGGTGAACAGAGATTTGGATGGTCAGTGGATCAAATTGGCCAAGTGCAAGTCTGCTTTTTTGGCACACCAAAATTGCAAATTTGCAGATTTGCAGACTTGAACATGTCAGCAAATCTGCAAATTCATTTTTCTGGTTAGCTACAAGAACGAGATATTTCATACTCTAAGATCCAAGAGTGGTTCAAAGTGGCCATCTGTATGTGAATACAGAAATGCAATTTACAAATTTATTGATAATGCAAAATGTGCTATACAAATCTTTCAGTTTTATTGCCAAAGTGTACATAATGCCAGGTTAGAGTCCTCACCTGAAACCTGAAATTCTATTCAGATTTCAGGTTTCAGGTGAGAGCTTTTTAGGTTAGTGTACTTTTCGGCCAATCTGCTTTCAGCTTTCATTGATGACTGAAAGGTGAAATTTTAATGTTGGTATCAGCTTTCAGATTAGAGTCCTTGCCTGAAACTTGAAATTCCACCAGCTTTTGGGTTAGAGCCCTCATTATTACATACATGGTCCAGCATTCTCTGGGTGGGGCTCCTTCACATTCCAATCATAGTGAGGTGAGAAGCCTGTTGATTTTTACCAGCCGGGCGCGCGCAAAGCGCGCGCCAGGCGCGCGCCAGGCTGGTCCTCAGATTGCTTTCATGTTTTCCGTTTGTGTGTGTGTGTTCGTCCGCAAATATCACGTGCACTAAATTACGTCATTACGTTACTATGCCAGTATAGCCACGAGTGCAGTGGAAACTACTGAAAGTTTGCAGGCTCAATAGGCCAAGGTACGTCAAGCTAGGTTAGTTTTGTATTTCCTAGATGGCGAACGAGTGGTAGGTAACGATGATAGTTCTGTCTTGGCGAGATTTGCTAACTGGAAGCGCACTACGAAATTGCTGTGTCAGCACTTTCGCTACACGACGAGACTGTCTATGGTCTGATTCATTCTACAGCTGCATTAAGCTAAGACTAACCTGTTGCTGAACACAACCTTCAGTTGAATGATTTGTGTAAAAAACCACCCGGCTGGTTTTTAGATATGAAATATCAGTCTTGTTTCTGCAAGCTTTTACACAATTGCAGTGTGACAATCCAGTAGGTCATTTATATAAAAATTGCACAAGTCCAGCAAAGGATACGTATGAAGCAGGGTTCTCCCACTATCTATTTTTATACCAGAATGCCTCAGAATCAATCTCAAAGCATCTATTTTTCAAAACTTTTCTGGGGGGCATAGTGGGGGCGTGCTTTAGGCATGCCCTCTGCGTCAACGCCAAACTTTGGAGTCTCCCCCCCCCCCAAACTCAAAATCGTGTATGAACCTCTGCCTGACAGGCCTATAGGTGGTAGCTTATGATCAGCTGGAATATGGTGGAGTGCTGCAGATAGCTATATAGATGAAGCTGAGATTTGTAAGATTGTGAATAGAAGTGAATATGTTGGGTGGATATGAATGTGACAGCAACATTAAGATGGGACGTCGAATCTCCAAACCTATTTGATGGCTATGTTGGCAACATCAAAGCCTACACCAAATTGACAATAAGTAAACATCTAACAGCCCCCTCCTCTTCTTGCTTAATAATCCATTTTAGGCTCTGTTGCCAAATTTTGCTATCTTCTAAAGCCCTGCCCACAGTCTAACCCCATCACTGATACCTGCATAGGACAGGAAATTCTGTCGCTAGGAAATTTTGTCGCAGTGACAGAATTTCCTAGGAAATAATGTTGCGTACTGGAATCCCGCGACACAATTTCCTACGTAATTTGTCGCACTTAGGAAATTCGGTTACTTCTTCATGTAAGCCTCACAAAATAGCAACTTTAATAACACAAAATGAATGTTTGGTTCCTCTGGTTCCCAGGGTTCCTAGGGTTCCTTAAGTTCCTATGGTTCCTGTGATTCCCCTGGGTTCCCTTGGTTCCTGTGGTTCCCTGGGTTCCCATGGTTCCCATGGTTCCCAGGGTTCCTGTGGTTTCCAGGGTTCCCGTGGTTCCCTGGGTTCCCATGGTTCCCAGGGTTCCCGTGGTTCCCTGGGTTCCCATGGTTCCCATGATTCCCAGGGTTCCCGTGGTTCCCAGGGTTCCCGTGGTTCCCTGGGTTCCCGTGGTACTACTAAAAAGGGCGGAGCCTACGGGACAGAAAGGTCACCTTTCTAAACTACTTTGAATAGAGAACAGTCTTTCAATGCCAGTCTGCCAGCCTCTTCAAGGCTCTCAAGCAACCACATAATAGCCTACTCAGCACTATAATGACCTAAACTGGATCTTTAAAAAGAGTATTGAAAGGCAGGTACTATTCAGCCACATTGAATATTGACCTTGAAAGTGACGCTTTCCACATTAAAGTTTACACCCCCCATCCTCCCCGCTATTGATTCCTGTTGCTACCATGAGAAAATATAAGAATCTAGTTAACACTATTATGAGGTCATGTGACTATATTACTTATTCATGAGCAGAATTTTACTGATTTGACTACTTTAACATACATATTCTATTTTCTTCTTTTTAGGGGAATGCTACCTTGCATCTATTCCCACGATTTAAGGATCTTCAGAGGATGGAAGGTGAAGTATATTCTCCTGCTGATAATACTGATATAGGCTGTGTTAGTATGCCATGAGTTTCAACCACCATTCCTATCGAGCAGTAACTAGTACACAAGATATACTGCCAAGTGCAAAGATTTAAGGGAGGGTGTAATTGGGATGAGCCTGAGCGAGCCCCACACTAGCTTGTATAGTGGGACAATTTCACGGTTTGTAAGTACGTACGTCTGTCCGTCCACCATACCACATATGCGCTTACGCTCCAAATACGTCACACCTGCCACATTTGTGCTCACGTGCACATTCAAGTTCACTAAGTTCGATGTACGTACCTGGGAGATCCCAGATGCAAGACGCCAGCAGGAGAGAAAGGTCAAACGCTAACGGGATAGAAATGAACGCCAATGCAAGAGAAGGGTAGCCTCGTTCCCAGGTTCCACTCCCCAGCTTTTCTCGCACCGTGTAGAAAAGCGGGTGTAGAAAAGCTGGGGAGTGGAGCCTGGGAACGAGGCTAAGAGAAGGGTAGCAAGTATTCCGGTGGAGAAAAAGGCAAGGCCCCAATGGGAGAGAAATTATCAGTGTGAGAGAAGGGTAGCAGGTATCCTGGAGGAGAGGGACACCAGATGCCAGCGGAATAGGGAGCGCCACTGAGAGTGAAGGATAGCAGGTACCCAGTTTTTTTTCTTTAGAGATCATCTGGCTGCTTAGTGGCCAGCTGGGGGAGAAATGAGAAGTTTGGGGCTAAAGTTTCTGAAATAAACACTACAGGTACCCAGAGGAGAGGGCGGCTTGGCACCAACAGGAGAGTGAGTGCCAGTGGGAGAGGAGTGTTGTAGGTACCCCAGCCCGGATGGAGAGGGAGCGCTGACTAGAGAAGAGTAGCACAAATCTCAATGCAAAGACATGTCATACAAGCTTTGGCGGGATCAGGCAGCAGACATCACTGCATTGACAGGATCCATGCACTCTGTAACCATAGATAATATTAACCGTAGAATGTCTATGCTTTAACCAACAAAGGATGTGATCAGAAGTTACCATTTCATAATCGCCTTTGAAGATTAATGATTTTGTTTGCCGACACCAACTGCATCATTATAGCATTTTTATGTCCTATTAATAAGAGGGTGGTAATCATCGAGGGCTGAGCCTGATCGAGCATGGTGCGTCCACTCAAATGTCATTGAATGATACATATTCAGGACTAAAACATTACCCATGCAGGTGATGTTGGGGGGTGTACACGGTTGTCGGTTCAAGCTACAGTTAACATTATCTATGGTTAAAGAGTGCATGGATCCTGTGACGTGTATGTTGCCAGTGATGCTCCCGATCCTGCCGGAGACTGCATGCCCTGTCTTTGTCTTGAGGTTTATGCTGCTTTTCTCTCTTGTTGGTGCTCTCTCTCCTCCAGGCCGGGTTACCTGCTAAACTTCTCTCCCACTGACACACACTCTCCTGTTGGGCGTCTGGCCTCCCTCTCCTCCGGGGTACCTGCAGTTTTTATTATAGGAGCTTTAGCCTCAAATTTTTAATTGCTTCCCCAGATGGCCACTAGCTAGCAGCCAGCTGATTTCAAAATTATTTTTTTACTGAGTACCTGCTATCATTCACTCTCATTGGCGCTCCTTATATGTCCCGTTGGTACCTGGCTTCCCTCTCCTCCAGGATGCCTGCTCCCCTTCTCTCTCATTGACAGTTCCTCTCCCGTTGGGGCCTTGCCTCTCTCTCTCTCTCAGGTACCTGCTACCATTGGCCCTCTATATGTCGTTAGCACCTGACCTTTCTCTTCCGCTGGAGCCTCACATCTGGGGTCTCCAGGTACTACGTTGTCACCTAGCAAGTACCCTAGCTGCGACAGTATCTTCTGCTGTCCTAGATCCTCTTTTCTTTGAGGTTAGCACGATTGAAGTCAAGTGCTAGTATAGTGCAAGTAAACTTGAATGCGCACGTGAGCACAACATGTGAACTGTTGTCGGATATTTGGAGCATAAGCATATTTGTGGTATGGTGGACTTACGGACGGACGGACGAACAATGAAATTATTTCACTATACACGCTAGTATGGGGCTCGCTCAGGCTCACCCCAATCATTTATTTGATAAAACCTGGTTGAACTAATTATTAATTACATCCCACCATCACCAAATGGCTATACCATTATTTGTGTTCGTACATCTCCCAACACCACCTGCATGGCTAATACTTTAGTCCTGAATATGTATCATTCATTTGAGTGGATGCTCCACGCTCGATCAGGCTTGCCCCTCGATTGTAGCCAGCATCTTACTAGTGTAATGTAGTTAATGTAGTTATAGTTAGCGTAGTCTAGTTTTGGCGATCACTAACTGGGATAAAAAGACTCTTTACCGTATAGCGGGAAAATTTGGTGAGGACTTTAATTTGGCGGTTTGGCGAATTGTAAAAAAATTGCCAAATTAAATTCTCGCCAATAATAAAACCCATAATGCATAACACTCACACGCATATATATTATCTACGATACACGTACGTTTGAAGGGGTACTATTATTATGGCGCTGTATGAGTATTTCAAGAAAGCGAGGGCCTGTACTTCCCACTCTATGGACGTGTGGTGAACAAGCAAACACAGAGACTCTTGGAGAGTCATCGAGAGAGCCGACCGGGAAAAAAAGCTGTCACACCTCGAGGCAAGTACAATACATGCATAGCTACACGCAGAAAGGGCACAGGTGGGGAAGTACGCCGCTGAGAACGGTTCAAACAAGGCAGCTAGGTACTTTTCGAAGCTTCTAGATTGGAAGGTAATCGGATCATCAGCGAGAACGCTTACATACGTCGTTCGTTAAAGCACAATTAGTATTACCTAGCCGTTTTCAGCCATTTCGCCAAATTTAATGCTCGCCAAATTTCCCGCTGTACGCTATTTCTTTTTTTTGTGAAGTGGTACCATTCTTGATGCTCCATCACTTTGACATCTTGATCTTCTACAAGGTCTGTGTGTACAGTTTTGTTGGAAGAGGGATGTCTTAAGCATTTATATTGCAAGGATGTAGCTAAGGTATGTACGACAGAAAATTATATAGGACATAACACAATACATTCCTCTCACGTGTGCATATGGTATAGTACTTATCAGACTCGATGTGGTACTAAGTAAAGTGGTCGCATGGTGTTTGTACTGCAGTGTAAAGTGTACTGGTACAAAGAATAGAGAGGGGCTAACACAGTGGACAGATTGGGGAGGAATTTGACATAACAATTGAGGAGCCCAAGGAAGGACTTGAGCTGTGATATGTTCTGCGGGGGAGGTGCATCCACAATAGCCCACACTTTCTCCTCGGTGGGTTGGAGGCCTTCAAGATAACATGTCCTGAGGTACTCAACTTGGGGCAGCATGAATGCACACTTGTGTTGCTTCAATCTCATGAAGTTTCAAGCAGTCTCTCCACTCTCCCATAGTAGCCATGGTTGATTCTTGAAAATATGTTGCGGACACAGACCTAAAGACCCTGAGTCACTTTTAAAATCCATGCCGCTCTCGGTTCTGAGTGTTTCTACCTCACTTTTAACACGGAATTGGTGCACTTTGACTAGCTATCATAATGAGCTACAAAAGAGCTAAACGCTTTACAGTGAAGCCTAAAGTAGGCTTGCTTACCTTGCAGAGTTACGCATGCCTGCAATAAACATCAAACTTGACTCTTGAGTGAGCATGTGACTTGATCAGGAGAAGCGGAAGGGATCACCGACCGACGCTATGACTTAGCCTCCCGTATTCATGCGTACTTAGGAGCGATTCGTGAGAGAAGTATTCCTTTCGCAAACGTTTTAGTAGCTTGGTAGCTCCCATCGCTGTGATTTCTCTTCAATATTTCCTGACTCTGCATCACGTGAGTTATCCGTCAATAACGCTTAACGCAGACGTCAATATCGCAAGTTATTGACGGCTCGCGGTATAGGAAAATACTATTGCAGGATTTTGACGACTTACTCTAGTACATAATAAATATATATCTATGTCTGTAACACTTTCAGCCCCGGGGGCAAGCACGAGTTCAAGATGGCATCCTGACCAATTACATGGATGCCGCCTTTGTACTTCTGGTGCACGAAGGATCAGAGATCTGGACAAATCAATCACTTCTTTTTACCCAGGTAGGCTTACTACAGCTCCAACACGATTAGAGTTTGTGTAGCCTTGTTTCAGCAGAGATATGACTGCTGGAAATGGATGGTATGTGGATCGATCGCGAACGATACAAATCTGATTTTGAAGGAACTCTGCTCTCCTGTAGCAGCCATAACTGGTCCTTGGAACTGTGTTGTATACCGAAACATCCATCTCCTGAAGGCCCATTTGTGTAGTCATAGCTTCTCCAGCAAGTGTATGGGCGATGCAGCTCCCAAACATTTTAGTCACTGTGGTTTTGTGCTATTGTACGTCATACCTCTGCGCGAGGCCTTATCTGCGCAATACATATACTTAGTATTATGCTACAGGAATCCACAAGCGTAATATGCCTTATGTGACTACACAGAGGCATGCATAAACAAGTAGTTGCTATGTATTAAGGCTACACTACCTAAGGACGACTATAGAAAAAAAAACGGCCTTTAGAAGTAGAGCTCTAAACTGTATCATGTCTATTAACCTTTGGGAGGCATGCATGCAGACCTTTTCCTGGCATCACACCCGGGTTGTGCACAGGATACGGACTGGGACTGGGGTAGCCCCGGCCACCCGATACACACAGGGGCTGATTATTTTCGCAAGTCAGCCAGTCGCAAGAATAATAGCTGAATAGGGAAGCAATAATTCTGGAGTAGGTATGAAAAAACAACTGACGTCCAGGTGAATTATGTCTCTACAAGATGTTCCGAGAATCGGCCATGGATGCCATGGGACAGCAGACAGAGGGGCTGTAGTGCTTGAAACTCACGTTCACATCATGCTGTCTGTCTCCAGTGCTCATATCTCTTCTTTTACAGCAGGTACACAAATTGTACTAACCTGGGAACTGTAGTAATCCTTCCTTGGTAAAACTATGTGGTAGACTTGTCCAACTCTCTGACTCTTCGTGCGCTACAAGTTCAAAGACGGCATCCATGTAATTGCCAGAGACGCTATTTTGAACACGTGACGTTGTCCTGCGGCCCCCGGATGGTAACGGATACTACCATGAGGAAGCTATCTACCATATGCACTATGTGAACTGAATAATTAGTGTCCATGGAATCTGTGTTTTATTTATACAGGTAAACAATATCTTGTAAGGAACAACACACCTTTTAAAACACTTATTTCTGCAAATGCGGGTGTAAAAACTGTGTGCACTTTAAACTGCAATGCAATTAAAACCATGTGACCATTTTGCTCACTGCTCAGCATTCCATTGAGTCTGAAAAGTACTCTACCATATGCACCATGCGAGAGGAATATGTTGTGTTATATCCTAAGCCCCGTTTACACGTACTAAACCGATTTACATTGAACCGGATTGGAATGCGGATTAGCGCTGTCCACACGTGTACCGCGAAGCCAGATTAACTCATTACTCATGTTACTGTGTAAGTGGTTTCCAACCTGGGTTTACCCCCATCACCTGAGGTGCTCTACATTTGGAATAAGAAGCGAGAAGCAAGAAACGAAAAGAAGTGAGTCTGTCTGTGAGAAGAAGAGCTGCTGCGATGCAAGAGAAGTTACAAAGGTACGTGTGGTTTTGTGTTGTAGGTTCTGAGCATGCGCATAACTATTCCGATTGCTAAGTAATCGGTTATATGAATAGTTGAACGCCAAAAAGTGCATGACGATGGAGAAGATAGCTATTATACGTACCTATTTGTTGGCAAGGAAGCGTCAAGCTTTCAGGCGAATGTAGTGGAGAAGGAGGCAAAGCATTAGGCGAAGAAGAGCTTTTGCTGGGAGGCAATCCCAGGACCATTTGGTGTTCATGATTATGTTAGCAGTTGTGTCCTTGAACTTGCACGTGTCACCTGTGAAAACGCTGTGGGCAAAGGAGAGGAGTAGTCACTGGTGGGAGCAGGTAGTCAACTCAACTTTTACCCCACAAGACTGGCTGGAGAATTTCCGCATGTCCCATGACACCTTCCTGTATCTTTGTGACAAGTTTCGGTCAACCATAGCAAAAACGGATACTACCATGAGGAAGGCAGTGCCAACAGAACAGCGAGTAGCTTTGACGTTATGGTTTTTAGCCACTGGTGCAGACTATAAGTATTGGTCATCTGTTTAAGTCGACTGTGTGTGTAGTTACCAAACACGTTTGCGCCTCTATTGTCAAACTTTTGCTACCGGAGTATATACAAGTGCCTACAGGAGCAGCACTGAAGGAGGTTGTTGAAGGATTTAAAACTGACCATAGTTTCCCGCAGTGTGCTGGAGCTGTTGATGGGTCACACATTCCCATTGTGTCTCCGCAAGAATGCCCTGCAGACTACTACAACAGGAAAGGATGGCATTCTATCATCCTGCAAGGAAACAGTGGATCATCAAGGTCGATTTATTGATGTATATGTTGGATGGTCGGGTCGGGTTCATGATGCTCAAGTATTTGCAAATTCTAGCTTGTATCAGAGAGGGCAAAGTAATACTCTTTTTCCAGACCTGAAAGAGTAGATTGCTGGTATGGATGTTCCACTCGTGATATTTGGAGATCCAGCATACCCCCTTCTGCAGTAGCTGATGAAAGCGTTCCCTAATAATGGTCACTTGTCATGTCAGCAAAAAAACATTTAATTACTGCCTAAGTAGAGCTGGAGTTGTTGTTGAGCATTGCTATGGTAGACTAAAAGGAAGATGGAGGTGTTTGATGAAGAGGTTGGATGTGGATGTCTGTGATGCTCCAGAAGTGGTTGCTGCATGTTGTGTTCTGCATAACATTTGTGAAATCCATGGGGACACGTTTAATGAAGAATGGATGGAAGGAGTAGAGAGACTAGACCTTGAGAATACTTCAGCTCGTGCAATCTCTGCTCAACCAGCAGAAAGTGCAGTAGACATTCGAAAAGCCTTCATGTCATACTTTAACCAATAAACTATAGCTAGTACAGTAATACAGTATATTATAGCATACATCACTGGAGCTGCAATATTAATAATCATTAAATAGATAATTATGATATCCCTATGTTCACTGACAGTAATCTGAATCTTCATAATCATACTGTGGTCCTGTATTGGGTGTATAGTTACGGTAGCTTCCACCTCCCTGAAACATCTGCCCCAGCATCTGCATCACCCTCATTTCATGTTCCTGATCTTCTCGTCGTCTCTTCTCTTCTAATTCAGTTTCCTTCTTCCAACGTTCTTCATTCCTCTGAAACCTTTCCTCTGCTTCCCTCTGATACTTCACGAAAGCTTCGATCGTTTTCTCCATGGCTTTTTCTGCTCTGGTCTTCTTCTCAACCTTTCGTTTCTTGCGGTGGGGATTGGCTATAGTGTGCGTGTGTGCATAATATTGTAGAGACTCATTGGTATAAATAAACTATAGGACAATTACATAGCAGGATTCAAACAATTATCAGGACGTTTCGGTTCCTGTACTAGCAGCAGTAAAGCTTGTTCAGCTGATGAAGGTTCATGAACAGAAATACCCTGATAATTTCTTTAATGTCAAGCTAAACGATTGTTTAACATGTATGCATGGATGATGTATATCAGTGCCATGAATAGGCAAGGGTGAGCACACGCACCTGTTTTAACTCCAGATCTCTTGCTACTGGTGGGGTCTGTGTCTGCATCAGAGCTGGCCGGAACGAGTGCACTATGACTGTGCCTGAATATCCTCTCCCTTCTGTGGACAAACTCAATGTAAATTGTTGCTGCTAGCTTAACTTTAACATTAGATCATGTACATATAATGTGGTACAAATTAATTACCATTGGTTTCTGTTTCCACAGCACTCTCCTGGGAATTGACCGCTATGCTGCTGCTCGTCCCTATGTCCAACAAAGCAGTTGGGACTGATGCTGGTCGATGACCTAGAATATCATCTAACTCTTTATAGTTTTTCTCCCCCTCCCCGTTTCGCTGTTGTGGTCCTTTACCACTCTATATTGTTTCTTCAAATTTTTTATTTTTGTCCTACATTGCTCCCAGTCTCTGCTGTAACCTTGTTCTTGCATCTTCGAAATGTCTTGAAATACTACTTTGTTCCTTACAGCACCATCCAATTCTTCCTGCACATTGCCCTCTCCCCAAATAGCTTTTACTTCCTGGTCTGACCACACTGCGCCACGGTTGGTTGCTGCAGACTGCACTGGTGAAGTTATGTAGTATTCATGGTAACTACGTGTTGACCGCAACTAATCGCAAGTATAGCTAATCCACTTCTAAACCACGCCAGCTGTTTACACACACACTATTCATGCCTAATCTGGATACAATCCAGGTTTAACCCACATCCTGAGGTGGGTTACGTAAGCCGGTTTCCAAACCAAATTAACGTATTTACACGTATCCGGTTCAGCTTAAACCGGATCCTGAACCGGTTTAAACACCTAGTGTAAACGGGGCTCTATATAATTTTCTGTTATAAGCATTTCTTAAAACAAACTGAAACTGCAGTGATACCATGTGACCATTTTACTCACTGTTCAGCACCGCATTGAATCTGACAAGTACTCTTAGTCTACTGTATTGCATCACACAAGAGAATATATAGTGCTATGTCCTACGTAACTTTTTATCCAGGACTCAGTCAGTTACGTAATTACTAGGTGACAGTGGCACACATTACCTGAGGACACAAAGTGCTCCGAGGGCTAAGTGTAAACCAGATATCCCTTACACTTGAGGTATAACTATTACTTGTAGGATTAGTATGTTTACTATTATTACTTTTGAATGACTAGGTGTGGTGGATTACTTGACTACTGAAATTTCCACCTCGAAGCAGAAGAAATTCAGTCTTCTTACATTTGTGGATACTCCTGGATTAGTCGATGGAGACATGAAGTACCCTTTTGATGTGGATCAGACAATTATATGGCTAGGAAGTATGGCAGACCTGATTCTTGTTTTCTTTGACCCCCTTGGTCAGGCACTCTGCAGGCGAACACTGAACATCGTGGGTAAGCCAAGTATCTACATGTACTATAAACAGTAGCATAATTAAATGACAGTTCAATATTGAGGTATGTAACTACACTGTGACAATTTCCAGTGTTAAGTACGTATATGCGTACCTGTATATGTTTATTAAGTGAACCTCAGTACACACATTCTATGCCAATTCAAATACAGTGTACTTTCTGCTAATGGCATTTAACATATATCAAGTTATGGAATGGCCAAAACTGAAGCTGATCCACAAGACTATGTACACTACAATGTATGTGTATATAGTGCAGAAAGTTTGAGGCAAGGGGGGGAGCTGTTTGTTGCTTCAGACATGAATTTCTACTGGTGATTTCTTGCAATGTGAAGGAACAGTAACTGACTATGGCTGACCCTTATGTAATTATTAAATAAGCCGTACAAATAGAATTCACTGGCCTCTTCTACTGAACAGAAAAACTGAATGAGCAGCATCCGGACAGAATCCGCTTCTTTCTAAGCAAAGCTGATACAGCAGGAGTGGAAACAGACCGACAGGTCAGAATTTTACCAATCTTTTATTTAGATAAGAATCCTACAATCTGTTGGTACGTACCTCTACCAAGATTCTAATTCACTTAGAATACTTCTATTGAAGCGTTCGGGCACTCAGAATACTATATCCTACAACACTAATTATGGAGTGTGGTAGTACTCCATATATAGGGATGGCTCTAAAAAAAAAAGGCTGCCCCATTGTATGTGTACAAAGTGATACGTTCAAAACTCTGCCCTAGATTTAGTCGTAAGCTTTTGTGGACTATACCTGTCATTCTCGAGTGTTTTCATCAGTAACAAGACTCTTAGCGTTGCTGGAGAGCACCGCTGAAGCACCACATCGGCAAGTCACTAAACGGGCTTTTCTGATTGTTTCTCATTCTGCTTCAATAAGGCTACCGCAATATTGACTGAAGCAATTACACTGATTCAAACGCGAAGAAGCGGTATTTTTGCCGCGGTATTGCACCCACACCATAGCGTTCTCAAACAAATCAAATTGTTCGGCAGTGATTCTCAAGCGCTCGAGGCAAGCGCTTTCCAACAACACGCGTACACATGACCTCACTCTAACTTATCATACACAGAAGCATATGCTGTAGGTAGACTCAATATAATATTATACTGCCCAATCCACATCCTTCCACACACACCAATCCCACTTGTACAATGACATCTCACCTATAACAGCACACTACTATCTTCGATCAACAGCATAATGTAATCCATTTGCGGTTAAGATTATAATCATACAAGTGCGCTTTCAAAAAAACTGCCACAGGATGTACACATCAAGATCTAACATCCTGTCATTCCATGTAACAGGCATAAAGATGTGGTTGGAAAAATGTCAAAAGATATAGGGATGGGAGTCTGTAAAGGTCGTTCATTCCTACCTTGTTTGATTACTTTTTGGGGATTCCATCCCTATATGTCTTTTCGAAATGCTTTTTTGTGGCTTGTTATGTAACTAGAGGTGTTTCAAGAACACATACCCTGCGCTCCTGACGGTATACCAACAGTGGTAGAAGAGATTGGAACTGTATGCAGATTTACATGGACTTCCGTCTACGTGCATTTAAGTGATATAATGTCATAGCTCTGCATCTCGTCATCATGTTTTTCCAAAGAAGGTGGCTGCAAACACTGCTGCCACAGTGTGTGAAGAGTTGGGATGACTCTAAACTCATTTGGAGATGGAGATTGCATTATTTCAGGCCAAGAGCCACATTTTTACCAGCCAGGCGTATGCAAAGCGCACGCTCGGCTGGTACTGAAATTGCTTTACATTCCCGCGTCTGTCTGTGCGTGTGCCAAATTACGTCATTGCGTTACTATGCCACTGCACTATAGCCACGAGCACAGTGGAAGCTACTGGAAGTTTGCAGGCTCAATAGTCCAAGGTAAGTCAAGCCCTTGCTGAGCACAACCTTCAGTTGAATGATTTATATAAAAATACCCGGCTGGTTTTTAGTATATCAGTCTTGTTAGAATCGGCAGGCATAGTGCTTTCATTACTCCATTGCATGTAAGAGCTATACTTGGTTAATATTTCCAAATGATGCCAAATTTCAGAGGCTCATAGCTCCAAATCTTGTGCCTTACAAATAGGAGTTGCTAGAATTGTCTTCAGCCCATAATTCTAGCATACTTCATTTACGGAGCTACAGCCGCTCAAGCACATATTACTTAAGCCCACAATTTTTACTGGCAATTTTTTTTTGGCTTACCCTGGCTCCTAGCAGTGAAGGCTTTAAATTTTCAAATGCTGCAAATGCATTTACAGCCATCCCTACTCTTCAGCATCTGTAGCCACCTTCTGTGGTGATAAGCTCTGCTTCAAAACTTGATACTGAGATGCACTGCCATTGGCTCTTTGCTGTGAGCATGACCGACGACACTGACAATAGAGGAGAAAAAGCTGGAAAGGTGGAAAACAGAACCACTTTTGCACCTACGTATCATGTACACATATGCTAAGATACTGCGAATTTCTTTCATCGTTAATACTGTGTTTTAAACCCACCTGTTGGAGGTATTTTTTAGCAGGCGAACAAATCAATTGCTTAACCCCGCCTCCGCCTATGCACCACAGGGTAATGAGCAGAATAGTACAAAACGTATTCAGTATGTTATGCACAATCATGGAGTACGGTAGTACTGCATATATAGGGATGGCTCCAAAAAAAAATGGCTGCCCCATTGTATGTGTACAAAGTGATGTGTTCAAAACTCTGCCCTAGATTTAGTCATAAGCTTTTGTGGACCATACCTGTCATTCTTCAGTGTTTTCATCAGTAATAAGGCTCTTAGCGTTGTTGGAGAGCACCGCTGAAGCACCACATCGGCAAGTCACTAAATGAGCAAATTGTCTATCTTTTTCTCAGTTTCTTCAGCAAGGCTACTGCGATATTGACTGAAGCAATTACACTGATTCAAACGCGAAGAAGCTGTATTTTTGCTGCGGTATTGCACCCACACCATAGCGTTCTCATACAAATAAAACTGTTCGGCAGTGATTCTCAAGTGCTCGAGGCAAGTACTTGCCGCTATGCGCCGTTCTATTCCGTTCCGTTCTGCGTAACGGTGGTTACGCCTACACCGGAAACGTAGCCTCGAGCACGAGCTGTTCTGCTTAGGCGATTATAATACTTGGAGTGCGCTTTATGACGGACCCAAAGTGAGTTGCTGTAGCTACTAGTGAGAACACTGATACAACTATTAGACCACTATAGACCATACTAACCGCCGTGATGTTAAATGGAGTCGGTACCACCACTGCTGTGTACTCCTACGACCTTACTAGCCCACATTACCTTGCAGTTGTTTGTGGTGGACCTTGAACCATAGCTGTCCCTGCTAACACTAGAATTATTATCACCTAAGTAGCATACATGCGTATTAGGAGTCAATAGCTTTGATATTCCCCCCCCCCCAAAGAACTGAAACAAGTCACAAAAAGCATTTTTTTAAATGAAAAGACATATAGAGATGGAATCCCCAAAAAGCAACTAAACAAGATAGGAACGAATGACACCACAGTACCTTTACGGACTCCCATCCCTATATCTTTGGACATTTTTCCAACTAAACACATGCACAATCCCCTACATGCCACACCAGCCATATCCACAGCCTAATTGCAGTACTTTACATGTACAACACACATGATCTCACACTATAACTTATACACAGCAGCATACACTGTATCCACATCCTTCCACACACACCAATCCCACTTGTACAGTGACATCTCGCCTGTAACAACACACTACTATCATCGACCAACAGCATAATGTAATCCATTTGTGATTAAGACTATAATCATACAAGAGTGCTTTTAAAAAACTGCCACGTACAGGATGTACACCTCATGATCTAACATCCTGTCATTCTATGTAACGAGCATAAGACCTGGTTGAAGCAAGGTTGATATTTCATATCTAAAAACCAGCCAGGTGTTTTTTTTACATAAATCATTCAACTGAAGGTTGTGCTCAGCAACAGGTCAGTCTAAGCTAAATGCAGCTGTAGAATGGATCAGCTTGGCTAGACAGTCTCATCATGGATAATATAGTACCTCGCGTACTATATTATCCATGGTCTCATTATGTACAGCTTCCAGCGAAAGTGCTGACACAGCAATTTCATAGTGTGCTTCCAGTTAGCGATCAGAACTCGCCAAAACAGAATTATTATCGTTACCTACCACTCTTTCGCCGTCTAGGCAATGCAAAACTAATCTAGCTTGACATACCTTGGCCTATTCAGCCTGTAAACTTCCAGTAGCTTCCACTGCGCTCGTGGCTATAGTGGCATAGTAACAGAATGACGTAACTTAGCGCACGTGATAATTGCGGACGAACACACACACACACAAACACATATGCAGGAACATAAAGCAATCTTAGTACCAGCCGGGCGCACGCTTCGTGCGCGCCCGGCTGGTAAAAATGTCAAAAGATATAGGGATGGGAGTCCGTAATGGTACTGTGGTGTCATTCGTTCCTACCTTGTTTAGTTGCTTTTTGGGGATTCCATCCCTATATGTCTTTTCATTTAAAAAAATGCTTTTTTGTGACTTTATACGTATATAGGGCTCAGTCAGGAATTCAGCCTGAACCAATCCCTTTTGACTGCATCCACTTCATCACAGAGTCCAGAGTACCCTTGAAATTACTCAGTGTGGAGTAATCTATTTCTGGTGGCCCATTCTGTTGCAGATGCCACATTAATCTATAGCAAATATGGTGAAGTGGGCTAGCAGGATACTCACTTTCATCCTTCTTCCAAACTTCAAGGGGATGAAGTGAAGTGATAGTAGTATCTCTTTTTCAACTGTTGTCAGTTCTACTATTCCTTTTTGTTTTTCACTGGTTTCAGAGTCTTATCACAGTAATTTCGATTGCCTTCTGTGCTACAAGTTGGTCTAGCTTGCAGTCTGTTGCTTGACACTCAACTTTCACTATCACTCCGTCCATGTTTTATTTTCATCACCAAAGAACACTTCGCTAGTTGCCATCCAGTTTACTTTCTCGACAAAGATTGATAACATAGTTTCTGTTCCTATAGTCTAGATATCTCAATCAATATGCAATTAAGAGACCCTCTGTCATTTAGTAATATCCTTGCTTTGCTCAGACACTACAGCTTATACATACATACTGTATATAAGCCATGTCTCGATCCCACTCTGCTTTCATGCAAGGTGGGAACCTGGAGACAAGGCCTTTACTGTACATGTAGCTACTTATTCAAAGGTCAAAGATTATTCTTATTTCCTATGAAATGTGACCATAAAATCTATCTTTTTTTTCAGCGAGTCCTAATGCAGATTACACAGGAGTTGTGCAAAAGGCCTGGACTAAATAAAGCCGGTTTCAATATGCCAACCATTTACATTCCCACCTTGACTGGAAAGGTAGGCTATGCTATGCTTTACGTAGTGATCGTATCAATAGGGCAGAAACATGAACCTCGACATGTATTAGTTGAGTACTGTGTGAGTGCACCACATGAAATATTGTACAAGGGTATATGGGCTAGAGGCAAATATTATTCGCCTCGTGCTACCTATGTTTGGTCAAAACCATGCCAGAGTGCAATATTTTCCGTAGTGCACAAGCATTATGGAGTACGGTATTACTCCATTTATAGGGATGGCTCCAAAAAAAAATGGCTGCCCCATTGTATGTGTACAAAGTGATATGTTCAAAACTCTGCCCTAGACGTAGTCATAAGCTTTTGTAGACAATACCTGTTATTCTCGAGTGTTTTCATCAGTAACAAGACTCTTAGCGTTGTAGCAGAGTACCGTTGAAGCGCCACATCGGCAATTCGCTAAATGGGCAAGTCGTCCTTTTCTTGTTTCGTCTTCTTCTTTAGCTAGACTACCGCGATATTCACTAAAGCAATTGCAATGATTCAAACGCGAAGAAGAGCTACTGGATCTGGGCTATTGCACCCACACCATAGCGTTCTCAAACAAATCAAACTGTTCGGTAGTGATTCTCAAGTGCTCAAGACAAGTACTTGCCGCTACGCGCCGTTCTGTTCCGTTCCGTTCTGCATAACAGTGGTTATGCCTACACCGGAAACACAGCCTCGAGCACGAGTTGTTCTGCTTAGACGATTATAATACTTGGAGTGCGCTTTATGACGGACCCAAAGTGAGTTGCTGTAGCTGCATTATAATAGTAAGAACACTGATACAACAGCCGCGGCGCTAGACCACTATAGAACATACTATCCTCCGTGATGTGCATTAAATGGAATTAGTACAGCCTCTGCTGTGCACTCCTACGACCATCCTCTCCCACATTGCCGTGGACCATGAACCATACCTGTCCCTGCTAACACTAGAACTATTATATAATGTCAGTACCGTTTAGCTATCATCTGAGCTTACCACCTGAGTAGCTATACATGCGTATCGGGGCCACGGGTCAGTAGCTGTATATCCCCCCACCCCTCCCGCCCCCCCAAAAAAACAACTGAAACAAGTCACAAAAAAGCATTTTAGAAAATGAAAAGACATATAGGGATGGAATCCTCCAAAAGCAACCAAGCAAGGTAGGAACGAAAGACACCACAGTACCTTTACGGACTCCCATCCCTATATCTTTTGACCAACCACACGCACGCCACAATTCCCTACATGCCACACCAGCCATATCCACAACCAACAAATGGTTGCAGTACTTTACACGTACAACACATATGACTTCACACTATGGCTTATACACAGCAGCATACACTGTAGCACACTATGGCTTATACACAGCAGCATACACTGTAGCACACTATGGCTTATACACAGCAGCATACACTGTAGCACACTATGGCTTATACACAGTAGCATACACTGTAGCACACTATGGCTTATACACAGCAGCATACACTGTAGCACACTATGGCTTATACACAGTAGCATACACTGTAGCACACTATGGCTTATACACAGCAGCATACACTGTAGCACACTATGGCTTATACACAGCAGCATACACTGTAGCACACTATGGCTTATACACAGCAGCATACACTGTAGCACACTATGGCTTATACACAGTAGCATACACTGTAGCACACTATGGCTTATACACAGCAGCATACACTGTAGCACACTATGGCTTATACACAGCAGCATACACTGTAGCACACTATGGCTTATACACAGTAGCATACACTGTAGCACACTATGGCTCAGCATACACTGTAGGTAGATTCAATATATACCACCCACTCCACATCCGTCCACACACACCAACCCCACTTGTACAATGACTTCTTGCCTGAAACAACATACTACTACATATCTTCGACCAACAGCATAATGTAATCCATTGCAATTAAGATTATAATCATACAAGAGTGCTTTCAAAAACTGCAACAGGGTGTACACTTCACAATCTAATATCCTGTCATTTCATGCATAGATAATATAGCATACTGTATGCTATATTATCTCTGTTTCATGTAACAAACATAAGACCTGGTTGGGAAAATGTCAAAAGATATAGGGATGGGAGTCCGTAAAGGTACTGTGGTGTCGTTCGTTCCTACCTTGTTTAGTTGCTTTTTGGGGATTCCATCCCTATATGTCTTCATTTTCTAAAATGCTTTTTTGTTACTCTACACAATAATGAGCGAGCCCCACACTAGCGAGTCGGATTCTGCCCCCGTGTCTGTATGTTTGGTATGTACGTCTTACCGAATCTAAGTATAAAATTCTAATTTTGCGTATTATGCATTACGTATGCGAAGCACATTACGTCACTACGTTTGTGGCACGAGCAGAATGGAAACTACTGGAAGCTTGCAGACCCAATAGGCCGAGGTACGACAATCTAAGTTAGTTTTTATGTTGCTTACATGGCGAAGAAGGGCTAGAGAGTCTAGTTTTGGAATATTTTGGTTAACTACAAACGCACCGTTCGAAAGAATATCGAGTCTGCACTTTCGGTAACAGCTGTGCGAGAGACCAGCCCAACCATTATTTAGCTTTCACAATCTTGTCTTTACATATACTTAGACTTTAATACTGCTGGATGTAATCTCGTCTGCTAACATAGTATGGATAAGTGGAACATGAAAATGATCACCGTATGATACAAGGTTCTCCCCCTCAGTGTAAGAGATAGGACCTAAGGTCTCAGCACAAATCAAGATTACAATGATTCAAACAAACTTGTTAATGCACAATACAACAGCACCAGTTTTATTTCTCACAACTGGCTGTATATGACTGGCTGTCTCGGAATAGTATCCAGGCTACTTTTGGGGTGGTTACTGCAGTATCCTATCAAGTCAGACAATCACTGTTGTTACATCCACTTTCAAATGCTCATTTGCTAAATAATGCACAGTCACTCGCTCAGGCTCGCCCCACAATGCCCTGCATTTGTCTAGTTTAACTGTGTTTGAATTTTGAATTTATGTAATTAGCAAGCTCTGTTGCTCTGGAAATGGACTTATGCCCACAAATTGTTGGAAAAATGATATACGTAGGTAAGCCACTGCTCTCCATTTGTGGCTAGCTTTGTTGTATCTATGCACGTACCCATGCTGTTAGCCTACCGGTTTGTGTCAAAATGGTGCAGGCTTGGGCAGGATGTTTAGCTATTGTAGCTACAGCCTACAAGCAGTCCTTCATGCATGCTACAGTTGCTGAGAGTGGTTCACTATTTGTAGCTATTAAAATACTTCATATCTTGCACCTTGATGCTAGCTACCAGTAGCGTAATTGCTGGTTTGTGTCATGTGGCACCTTTCGAGCGCTCTAACTTGCCCTCGATGCTTCTCACAAATCAGGATTGTTGTTGTATGTAGTCTGTGTGTGTGTGTGTATATTTTCTTACTCACAGGTGCATGCGTAGCACCTGCTATTACTATTAAAAAAGAAATTGTTGATTGTAATTGCCATGTCTTGTACTGTATGTACTTCCTGTACTTTACAGAGTTTTCATGGAGCAGGTGTTGACACAGTAGCAAAAAAATAAAGCCCTGTTAGTGCTTTTGATCTGTCCACACAAAAATGACCCCATGCTATATATAGTACATTGTGCATTTTATAATGCATAGTCGTTGCGGTTCTTGCATACAGACTCAGAATCCGTAAACTGTTATTGATACAAACCTGCATTCTCAAAAACTGTAAACTGAAATGTGCATATGTTGCGAACCGATTGAAAACTTGACCGGCTTATAAACAGGCCGCCAGTTTATAAACCGGTCATCCAGTTTGTAAACTGGTTGGCTGGCTTTTGATAAATGCATTGAAGTACTCCTGTTTAAAAACTAAGCCGAACGGTTTATAAGCAAATTATTCAGTATTATAAATCGTATTACTATCGATCAGGCAATTTGCAAGTAGTCAGGCGAGGCCACGCCTGACTAATAATTTGCAAGCTGGATACGTACCTGTGCAGGACATCACTCAGGCCAAGGTTAGGTAGATCGAGGAGCTCGAAGCGCTCTTTCTTGACATAGAACCAAAAGCTCTTGTCAACAGTTGAAGGGTCCTTCAAGCAGTCCTTGATCCGCTTTGAAAAGGACTGGTGAATCACACCGCTTGTGCTTCGTTTGCCTTCTTCTGGAAACTTTTCAGCGAGATACTGTAGAGATGGCTCCATGCTGACTGTATCTGGTTGCTTCATTCTTGCATGTTTTATCGTACATGTGAAGGCGATTGATGAAAGTGACCGTTGACCTCGCAGCCCGAGGCGCGAAGCCGTTCAGCTCTCATACGGGCTCGCTTTCTGACTGCGCGCGCTGGCTTATTGACCTGCTTTCTGACTGTGCGTATCACTGACCGGTTTTAAAGTGGGTCAACCAGCTTTTAATCCGGTTGAACGGTTTATAAACTGGTCAAGGGTTTGAAATCGGGATACAACCCTGCATACTCACACTATTCTTGATACAAACCTGCATACTCAGAAACCGCAAGGTATGCACTCATACGACCTACAGTCCTTGCTCTCATTGCCTTACAGTTGTTTATTATTATTATTATTATTATTATTATTGTATACACACCAACAAAGGTGCAGAAAGATACAGCAAAGTAAATAAAGAAAAGAAAAAAAAATTATATACTGGAGGCAGATGAAACAATAGAGTCTAACTCAGCAGAACTAAAACCATCAATCTGAAAGTGAGTGCAGCGAATTTCTCTGATTAATTGTCCCAAGGCAATATCTTCCGAGGAGTAGGATTTACAATGAGTACTGCCAAAAAAACAGTTATAACCAATAAAATTTGAATTACATGTCTGAGAACTAATAGCAAAGATGGATCGTACAAGTGGAGAAGGGTGAGACAAGGCAGAAAAACGTAGTCGACAAAATCTAAAAAAGACAATATTATAGATACTAGAGATTAACCCTACAGAGTGTACAACACCAGTGTGACAATTACGAGGAAGATTCCAGATTCGTCTTAAAACATTATTAAATGATACATTAAGAGAATGCAAATCAGGACAATCTAGCCTCCACAGAGAGCAACCATACAGTGCAAGACAATATGCATGAAAAAGCCTCATCTTAGTGGGGGGATCAATAGCCTTAAAGCGAAACAAAACAGAGTTTGCTTGACGAATAAAAGTCATTGTTTTTAATTGAATATCAAGCTTGTCTGACAGATCATATCGCAGAGTGTTACCAAGATGAAGAACGGATTCAACTAAAGACAAAATTTGCCCACAAAACCAAAACTGAGAGCCATCAGGACGCGACGTACGTCTGAAACAAATTAGTTGAGTCTTAGAGGCATTAAAGCGAATGCCATGCGAGTCAGCATACGCTTCACAGCAAGCCAACATCTTCTGAGAGCATCTGGAGAGGGGGCAAGAATGGTGAGGTCATCGGCATAGCACAATGCGCCCAAGAAATAGCTCTCCCAATAGCATCCTCTGCCACCTGCACGAAGTGACTCAAGGAGACCATCAAGATAAATGGTGAACAGAATTGGGCTAAGAACACCACCTTGACGGACACCATTCGAAACCTGAAAATAATCAGAAGACCTCCCCATCCAGCGGATGCACAGTTGTTGGGTCTTGTACCAGCGGAGTAGTAGACGGACAATAGGCTTGGGCAAATTTCTTTCTAGTAGTTTCTCAAACAGCAGACTATGATCAACCAGATCAAAGGCCTTAGAAGCATCAATCAGACAGGCATAAACTTTCGACCCTCTGTTCAAATAGTGATTAACAACTGCTTTCATAACTCCAGTGCACAGAGTAGTGGAAAACCCAGACTTGAACCCAAACTGAAGATCACTAGTAGAAAAAAATTCATTCCAGGTGAGAAGAATTGACCATTCTAAAACTTTACTAAGAGACGAAGCAAGAGCAATCCCACGATAGTTAGAAGACAGAGATGGGTCCTTGGATCCCTTAGGAATTGGCTGAATGGTTGCATCACGAAATGCAGCCGGCATAACACCATGTCTGAGCACTGAAGTAAACAGCCGAGCAAGAAATTGATAAATCGAGGCAGGAGCTTCAAGGATGTGATCAGAAACCAAAGGACCACTGTCAGATTTACCACGCTTCATTTTACTAATTGCTATCCGAATAGTTTGAGAAGATACAGAAATCTGACCAATATCAGCAGAGGTGATACCAGATTCAAGAGTATCCAACAGCTCATTAGAATTTGAACCATCAACAGTATTGTAAAGCTTTTTAAAGCTATCACACCACAGCTTAGCAATATTATCTGAGCCAGAGACATTGTCAACAATTGGAGGAAAGGTTGATTTATGTTTTCCAAAAAATCGTTGTACTTCTGACCAGAAACTATGGTGACCTATAACAGTCCACAATTAAGTATTACTATTGTACATTGACACTGTGTACTGTGTATCTATATCATCTGAGCCTATCATGTATATAAAGCATCTATGTAAACCTCTGCTGCAGCTGTACAGCCACAGCCGTCTATACCTTTCTCCCCCTAAGAAACAGCAGAAGCAAGTCACCAAAAACATTAAAGAGCATTATTATAGGGGTGGAATCTCAAAAAAGCAACCAAACAAGGTAGGAACGACACCACAATACTTTCACGGATTCTCGTCCCTGACATTTTCCCAACACACACCACAATGCTGTACATGCCACTCCAGCCTTATTTACAGCCAATAAATGATTAGCTCATCACAACACCCATGACCTTCTTGATCACACGTACTATATATCGTATACAGCAACATGCACTGTAGGCTCAATCTTTATTAATTAACCCATTTATGATTAAGATTATATACAAAGCACTTTAGAAAAATGCCACAGGCTGTATTCATCACAGTCTACCATCCTGTCATCCCATATGACAAGCAGAGACCTGGTTGTCTCAAGATTTATGGATTCTGAAATCCGTAAAAGTATTGTAGTATCACTCCTACCTTGTTTGGTTGCTTTTTTGAGATTCCATCTCCTATATGTTTTTATTTAATATTTTTTGTGACTTGTGCATATATATTGAGTTATGTTGTTTACCAAACTTTCTGTGTATATAGACCCCTCGTTGTGAGAATCAAATTGATGAACTCTGCCAAGAGATAGAGAAAACCGTCAAACAGAACATCCAAAATGCACTAAACTGTTTAGAAAAGGATGGCGAAACCATTGCCTCAAGAATTAACACTAAACTGGACAATGACAGGTGTGTGCACCATATACCTGTATTGTGTATTGTGGCAATGCTCCCATATAGCTATATACATACTAAGTAGGTTAGTGAGTTTTATTTACATGTTGTTCCCTACATCTTGTGTGTGTATCCAAAAATGATTTAACGATTAGTGATAAGCATCATATTTGTGGTTCCTATGGGTTTTCATTCATTTTCCATTCTCTACATGTGATAATCTGGAAATGAGGTTAGCACTAACACGGAAGTAAATGATGTGCCTATATATATGAGTACTGTTTGCTAACTTTGAAGAATGCACTGCAGGTTGGTATGCTAGAACTCTGCCCCTTTATTTTGGCACTTATAGCCTTTCTAAGAAATTCTTACAGAAACAATATCAATAGTTACCAAGTGACATTATGGACAGGCTTATGAAAAGCCTGCCATCACTGTATCCTTTAGAGTGTGCACATATTAAGCAGTAGCATGCACCTCAGGTTCTGTACACATCATCTACTGGATATTGGTAACTGCAAAGTGTACTTGGTAAAAGAGAATAGAAGGCAGAAATGAAAGGCTGACACTTCTGTGTTGATATGTTTCCTGCAGACAGACAGGTCGTGCTAACTTTGGTGCATTCTGCTGGGGGATCCTCCTCTACTGCCTGGCTGTGTGGGTCATCCTTATTGTTGCAACACCATTTGCACAGACCGTCTTTGATGCGTTTATTGGGCCTAACACAACCTATCCACTATACCTGTACATTGTGAGTATGCAGTACAAATAGAAGTAGGGACTATAGAACAGTTACTGTCTGTTGCATGTTTGCATGTCTAAGAGAACACAAAGAAGATACCAAAATTCAAATTTAATGAATGGCACTTTGAATAAGCCTTGCCTTATGGTGAGATAGGTTAGAAATTTGTTCTGAAATTCAGCATTAATACTAGTACATACGTACGTGGTATTCCATGCAGAGGGCTTTGCGGGAATTGAGTTGCATTACACTGCTCAGCTGACTGTTTGGTCAATCCGAGGCTTCAGCTGTCATCACTTTCCGGCTGCTGAATTAGCCTTACCCTCTGTCGATGAAACTCCCGCCGATGTTCCCTTCCTTTCCTCGCTATCACTGCTTTTGTGTTGCTGCGCACGTAGCCTCCCTAATCACCACTGCCTCTCTACATGTGAGTCTGTCATGGTGCATGTTCACCTTCACTGGCACTGCACGAGCAAGCAATGCTGCACCCACAGACATGCATTCCTGTAGCGTTACTCGTATACATACACACATATACAAACATGGAGTCTCCATGCAACACGATTAGTTGCCTCGCTTCCCGCTCAGCAATTATGTATGCACGGGAGGGGGATAGTAGCGTATAATATACACACAATTCCAGCCACAACTGAAATGTGAGTGGTCTGTGGAAGGAGAGCTGGAGGTCTGGCATCCAGCCTATGATTTGTTTGCAGATCAAATTTCAATTAGCTCCGCTCTAGCTGTAGCAGAAAATGGCATCAGTACATTATCTGCATGAGTCATAGACTGTCATCAGCCCTGTTCCCTTTCCCTTGGCTGTAGCATAGATAGTACCACTATACAGTGGACCCTCTCTTATCCCGACCACCCCCAATTCAGCTACATTAGTGAAAATTTTGTATATATAAAACCATATACGCGTACACCCTAACCAAAAGTTACAGAAAATGCCATAACAAAGGCTAAAAAAAAAAAATATGTCGTGGCCTAGATTCAAACCCAGGAACTTTCATTCAAACCTGTCTATACAATATTCAGAGGCTTAAAAGCCTATAAACATATGCTTATTCTCAGTGTAACGGGACAATCTGGATAATCGGGTGTTCTGGATATCAGAGGGCCGGATAAGTGGGGATCCGCTGTATCTGTGGGATGCAAGAAACCTTGATATACTCTCCTTACCATTTTATGTTGTGGTAGTGCAGCGGTAAGTATCACGGTGGGGTCAACACTCATGTTGCTTCTTCTCCAAGGCTCAGAGGCAGGGCTCATAACCTACTAGCTTACTACTGGCTTCAGTTGTGCAAAACATGCTATTATGGTACGGTAGTACTCCATATATAGGGATGGCTCAAAAAAAACCTTGGCTTAGAACTCTGCCCTAGATTTAGTCATACGCTTTTGTGGACCATACCTGTCATTCTTGAGTGTTTTCATCAGTAACAAGACTCTTAGCGTTGCTAGAGAGCACTGCTGAAGCGTCACATCGGCAAGTCGCTTAACGGGTAAATCGTCCTTTTCTGATAATTGTTTCTTTCACAAGACTACCGCAATATTGACTGGAGCAATTACAATGATTCAAACACGAAGAAGCGGTATTTTTGCCGCGGTATTGCACCCACACCATAGCGTTCCCAAACAAATCAAACTGTTTGGCAGTGATTCTCAAGCTAGTACTTGCCGCTGCACGCCGTTCTGTTCCGTTCCGTTCTGCGTAACAGTCATTAAGCCTACACCGGAAACGCAGTTGCTGTAGCTACGTTATAATAGCAAGAACACTTATATAATTTCTAGACCACTATAGACCATACTAACCTCCATGATGTGCGTTAAATGGAGTCGGTACCGTCACTGCTGTGCACTCCCATGACCGTCCTCGCCCACATTACCTTGCAGTTGTGTGTGGTGGACCTTGAACCATAGCTGTTCTTGTTAACACTAGAATTATTATATATTGTGTATACTGTTTAGCTATCTGAGCCTATCACCCGAGTAGCTCATATAGGTGTATCAGGCGTCAATAGCTCTATATCTCCGCCCCCCCCCCCAAAAAAACTGAAACAAGTCACAAAAAAAATTTAAAAAAATGAAAAGACATATAGAGATGGAATCCCCAAAAAGCAACTAAACAAGGTAGGAATGAACGACACCACAGTACCTTTACGGACTCCCATCCCTATATCTTTTGACATTTTTCCAACAACACGCATGTGCACCACAATCCCCTACATGCCACACCAGCCATATCCACAGCCAATAAATGATTGCAGTACTTTACATGTACAACACACATAACCTCACACTATAACTTATACACAGCAGCATACTCTGTATCCACATCCTTCCACACACACCAATCCCACTTGTACAGTGACATATCATACACAGCAGCATGTACTGTAGGTAGACTCAATATATACTGCCCAATCCATATCCTTACACACACATCATTCCCACTTTTACAATGACATCTCGCCTATAACAGCACACTACTATCTTCGACCAACAGCATAATGTAATCCATTTGCAATTAAGATTATATAATCATACAAGAGTGAAAAACTGCCACAGGATGTACACATCATGATCTAACATTCTGTCATTCCATGTAACAAGCATAAGATGTGGTTGGAAACATGTCAAAAGATATAGGGATGGGAATCCGTAAAGGTGCTGTGGTGTCGTTCGTTCCTACCTTGTTTGGTTGCTTTTTGGGGATTCCATCCCTATTATTTCTTTTCATTTTTATAAATGAATTTTTTGTGACTTTTTCTGAAGATGTATGCTTGCAACAGACAGATGGACAGTTAGGCAGACAGACAGAAACGCTTCCAATTTAGTGAATGCAATAACCCTCCATCTACGCTACATGGCGAGGGTAATAATGATATACGCTAACTTGCATTTGGAGGATCTCAAAAAGTGTAAGCAAGGAACTGTGAGTGCACTGTCATTACGGATGTGTATCGATATTTGTAATGGCACTTAAAAGATTACTCTTGTGAGCAATATACAGTTCTATTTAGGAAATGTTCATTAACATAAATGTACTCTTTGCAGCTTCCATCTCCTCAAATGTGGCAGACTATATCCCCTTCACATCGCCTCTACATATGGATAGCTTGCATTGCTGTTGCTCTTGTGCTTCTGCTTTTGGCCTACAGAACCTCAAGGTGAGCTATTTATCTAAAATTACTACACAGCTTAAGAGTCCATCCATCAGGTGTGATCACACTGTGTAAGCATGGTGGGCAAATACGGATGTGAGTGTAAGTATTATGGAGTATGGTAGTACTCCATATATAGGCTCCAAAAAATGGCTGCCCCATTGTATGTGTACAAAGTGATGTGTTCAAAACTCTGCCCTAGATTTAGTCATAAGCTTTTGTGGACCATACCTGTCATTCTTGAGTGTTTTCATTAGTAACAAGACTGTTAACGCTGCTAGAGAGCATCGCGAAAGTGTCAAATCGGCAAGTTGCTAAACCGGCAAGTCGTCTTCATCTTTCTTCTTCAGAGATGCTAGCACAACAGTGACTGAAGCGATTACAATGATTCTAACGCGAAGAAGTGTTATTGGTTCCAGGGTATTGCACCCACACCATAGCGTTCTCAAACAAATTGAACTGTTCGGCAGTGAGAGGTTGATATTGGTAGCTACATGTATACTAGCTCTCTCATGTACCTGAGAATGAGCCATGTCTGCCATGGGTAAGCAGAAAAACCGGGTGAGCCGATTGAAACTGATTGAATATGCTGTCTAGCTTGCAACGTTCTTATCTTGGGTGAACTTAGCCCACCTATCTTTATGCCTGTACTGAGCTTTTTTTGTCAAGGACGCACCAGACCAATCCTGTCCAAATATATATATTCATGCTATCTATCTAAATTAAGATTCCGGAATGCCCTTGTGTGAGGGCTTAATTACTTCTGCTTTTGCACACGTGTGTGCCTCATGGCAATAATGGCAGTTGTGAGAGTGGTAGAGAGGTGTGTAATGTTTGCGTCTTTTCAGTTAAAGAACTTTGCTTTCTGTGTGTGATTGCTTACTGCTTTGTCAAGAAAAGTGGTCGGATGGCAATCCCTGTTAAGGATCAGCAGCTATTTAACACATTTTTTTCAGACCAATACTCCCACTGAAAAATGTTTATTTCTAATTGTAGTCAGTCTTGTTGCTTTGTCCACTTGTCAGTACAATGGCAGAGGTGATTAGAAAGAACTGAGCATTGGTGTAGCCTATATTGGCATTGGTGATATCTGAACTGTGTGTTTGCCATGCCCCTTACAGTAACTGTAGCTGCTTAGATTGGTCAAAAGGACAGTTTTTGGCTACTTCTGCCGCTGCAACTAGTTCTGGCAAGTATAATCACAAAAGAGCTTACGTACCTTTAGACCAGTACTAGAGTGCATGAGTTGGTCTGAAAAATTTGCTTGGCCTCACACCTTGTGAATGTCGATGTTTTGGAGATGAAACTGAATCGATTCAAGAAGCAGCAACTATTACTGCAGTTGCTGCTCTTTAATCAAAGTCCACAGCTAGTGTACTTTCAGGGGTGCGCTTTGTAAAATGTAGGCTGGTCAGTGCATTTGTAAAGTAATTAAGAGTTAATTAAGGCACAACTATCCCGCAATTATGCCCTTGCGCAATGGGTAACCCGGAACCTTAAAGTATTGTCTTTATTTCAAGATTTGATTTAACTTCTTCTCTATTATCTTCCCTATTACTTATTGCCCCATAGCAGGACGGTCACAGATGAATATAGCACTTTTTATGCATGCAGTGGAAGGGTACATTTTAGGGTTTATGAATAAATTCATAACATTAACATTATTTCTTTATATTTGGCAGTGTACAAACTCTTACAACTTGGTAATGAATGATTTATCCATTGCTATATGGATATAATGTGGGGATAAACGTGGGAAGGAGAACAGAAATATTGACACTTTTCCTCATACGGATAATTAGAATATACAGTATGAAATTTTATAGTGGCAATAGCAGAATGACTGTGTTTTCACCACAAAACAAGACACATAGTAAGTCGCTACAGCGTTACTTTGTACTTATAGAGTTAACTGGTAAGACCTCAGCATCAGACTGTCTTTTTTTGGTCTTTA
The DNA here is from genome assembly GCA_963921505.1 of Phakellia ventilabrum. NCBI lineage: Eukaryota > Metazoa > Porifera > Demospongiae > Axinellida > Axinellidae > Phakellia > Phakellia ventilabrum. Next base: position 3,285,165 of record OY997390.1, read on the forward strand.
TGTTTTCTGCTCTACTCTAGACTAGTCATAATCCAAGCAGTCATCACAGACAGAAGGTAGAGGGTGTTTTCTTGAAAACTATAGGGCCTATCTGGCTATTATGGCCATGCAGAAAGAAAGATGTGTTGATCAGAACTGCTCAATTGTGCCATCTCTATCTTGCAGTGTTTACTTCTTAGCTTGCATGTATACTAGACAGATACTTTGTGTAACCGTAGCCTTTATGGAAGTATATGCTAGACTTGTCCAAGTCTCGATCTGACTGTTTCTCAGTACTACCTGCCATTCCTGCGCTAGAAGTATGTACTAAGTTCTGAAAACATTCAGACACAAGTTCACAATTATTACAAATTTTGGGGTGTGAAGCTAAGTGCACCATTTCTGTTCGGGGTTGAGTTTCCAGTACCTCATGCAGCTTTTGGTGAAATTTTTTTAAAGATGACTCACTGTCTCCAGAACCGAGAGTGGAACAGAACCAATAGGAAGCAAAATTAAGCCTATAGGGAACTGCACCAGGAGAGGGGGCTCCCGGTAATAGTCTCAAAATAATACACCTAGACTATAGCATGCAGCTTTTTTCACAGTCGTGAAAAGGTGTTGTTTTTTTTCACCACTAGGAAAAAAGCTGCAGGTGAAAAAAGCTACGTGGGAGGCCTGGGTATGAGGCTAACATAAATGTGCATGTAAATGCATAGTATTGAGAATGCTATGCTGCTTCCTGTACAGCACTCTCTATTCCATCCTCACAGAGTGAAGCCTACATTGAAAAGGAAGGAGAGAAAGTTACTACAGGAAAAACAGACCTATGTTGATGAATTTGTGAAGCAAAAGAAGGTACGTAAGATTAAGGTGACATAAGCATATTACTGACTAAAAAAGAACTTGCTGTGATGAGAAAAGTGGAGTGTATATGGTCTGAGTTTGCTTGAGGCAGAAAAGCCTAAAGGAACATAATTTGTTCTGTTAAAGAGATAGTTCCTTGAGAGTCATGTAGACTGACAAAATAGTACACTCTGGTAATCTTCCTCAGGTATACAATACAGGAAATGGCACTGACCTACTTATGTATACTGGCAAGTGTAAAGATTTAAGGGGGGTGTAAATAATTGCTGAGCGCCTTAATGCCAGGCAAATAATCTGTGTAGGCTGGAATCTCAGCTAGAGTTTTGTATGTATCGAGGGTAATCACTCTGCCAAATGTAATTAGTATAGCGTTCGAGTAGAAACGGATGTATTTGAATCGTGACTGGGGCGGGGTGACACGGGTCGCGAGTTCGTGTAGCCGGGTTCGCGAGTTCGTGTAGCCTCTGTATGAGTAGAGATATGAGTGCTATTAATGGACGGTACATTCGAGCAATACGCTTGTGAGTTTCGAGCAGCCGACCTCGTCTCTCCACTCACCCACAGCAGCCATGGCTGATCCTTGAACATATGTTGAAACCAGAGACAGCAATCTCCCAAAGACCGATCGCTTTTTCATAGCTTCTCCAGCAGCATTGTCATGAATGGTTCCGGGTCAATTGTTATTTTTGCGACAGGCTGGCTCGCCCCACCCAAGTCTCGATTCAAATACATCTGTTTACTTTACACTTGGCAGAGCGATTACCCTCGATATAATGTTTTACACAAAGTAGGGGTCACAGAGGAGTGAAACGTATACCATTATGATCCTTGGGTAACAAATATGAAAACGTATGTGAAGCTCCTCTACTTTCAGTTTCTGTGAGAAGTTATGGCCAAAAAAAAAAGCAGCAGCCATGGCTGACCTTGAAAATATGTTGCAGACAGAGACAGCAATCTCCCAAAGACCGGTTGCTTTTTCATAGCTTCTCCAGCAGCATTGTCACGGTTGGTTCCGGGTCAATTGTTATCCCGTAGCAGCCATGGCTAATCCATTGCAGATAGAGACAGCAAACTGCTAAAGACCTTTCGTTTTTTCATGCATGGTTTCGGGTTAGTTGTTATTTCGCGACAGGCTGGCTCGCGACCTTTCTCGCCCCACCCAAGTCATGATTTGATTACATCCGATTCTACTCACCCACTATACTCTACACTTGGCAGTGCGATAACCCTCGATGAGTACATAATGTTTACATGTATGTAATTCAGGGACTTCCCCAGGGAAAACAAGTAGAGTGGTAAATAGGCATACAGTTGGGGCAGAGTGCTACGTGCTTGCATGGAGTACATCCTAGGGGGTCTGGGGGCATGCCCCCCCAGAAAATTTTCAATTTTTAGACCCTCTGAGGTTGCTTCTGAGGCCATAAATAGCTCCCTTAAAATTGTTTATTTTTTACAGGTAAAACACAGATACATGTACAGGTTTGCAGAGAACTAGTGCTTGTACAATCATGTACATGTAAGTCAAAAGAATCTTCTCTTCTTAAGATTAGACCATGTCTCTATTGATGTATCGCAAATGAGACCTATAACCTGGATATTTTCATTTCTGACCGGCTCAAGCCAGGTGAATTCGCGCTCCCACTCCTTCTTATAGCCTGGAGCATGCTTTCCTTTTTCAGCCTGCAGCTTCTGTCGCTTAGGCGCAGACTCACTCTCGCTCGCGCTAGTAGTAGTACTCTCCGAGTCGATCTCCATGTGTTGACACGTGCTAATACTTGACCTCTGACACAATAATGAAATTTCAGCCGCGAGGCGGGGCGCTAGTGTAGCGAGGCGCAGCGCCTCGCTACCGCGCTTTAGGGAATCCCCTGTAATTAATGCTGGTATTACAGAATGTTAGTGATTAGAAAACAGAAAATTGGAACCCCCACGACAAGAAATATAGATTAGATACGATAGGTGGTGTCTCAGAATAGTTGTATTATGGAAGCCATATAAATCAAAAGTACCACCAGATTTGTATATTACTAAGAAACCTCATTTATAGAAATTTTAATAGCACCATAGATATTCAGTGTTAACAGTAAAGACAGGAGCACGTAATGACGCGATGGGTCATTATGCGCTCTGATAAAGAAAGCTGTAACAAAAACAATTCAACAGTACAAGTAGCTCAATAAAATACACAGTGCTTGGTGAAGCAGTAATATAAGCCTAAGTCATCTGCCAAGAACTACAGAGCAAGCTATAGCTCGGTAAAAGCTTAAAGGCGTCATTTGGCATGATGGACACAAAATACTAACTACAATCACCGTATAGCGGGAAATTTTTCGCCAGGGGTAAAACTTCACCAATTTCGCCAGTTGGTTCAAGCGGCGAAATTTTAAATTTTAAATTTGACCGATAAAGTTTGATGCAAAAGTCAGGAGTGAACAAGTTGTCAAGTACCGTCAACTTTGGCTTTGCTACGTTATGTGCAGGTTCTGCCGCGTCGCAGAGAGCTCCCTGATGCTCACACTCACACTCACTCACATGTGCATCGCTCGATTGTGCCGTCCGTATTTAGCACTCATATCTCTACTTACACATAGACTACACAACCTCTACTAACCTGGGAGCTGCAGTAAGCCTTCCTTGGTAAAACTGTGTGGTAGACATGCTCAGATCATTGACTGTTCGTGCGTCACAAGTTTGAAGACAGCATCCACGTTTGAGACGCCATTTGTATACATACTTTGTAGATTTTAATTTCGCCCAATCACGTGTGTGCGAAAATTGATCTGGCGAAATTTTCACGCAATACTACACTATTGGCTTTGGCGAAAAATTTCCCCGGTAAAAATTTCCCACTATACAGTACTCCCACCAACCGTCATAACCATGAAGTAATGCTAGTAGCTGCGACAGCTAACCATCTAGCCTACGTAACCTAGCACTGGTTTCTGATTGGATAGTTGGCTGGTAGTTACTCTATAGCCTTGTTCCCAGGCTCCACTCCCCAGAACACTGCTGCTGCTTCGAGATGACCAAGTACTGTAGGAGTAGTTTATGCCTATAAACCTCAAGAGAGTTATTTTAGAATTCCCCTCAGGAGTGGTTTGTGAGTGACAGCTTTGATAATTACCTTGTATACAATACTTACGTATCTTGTATGAAATATTCTTCAAATTTGCCCAGTCCCAATTATATGCAGACTATCTCAAGCAAAGTGTTGGTGCATTGGACATGTCCTGAGAAGACTGTGAAGATGAATGCTTTAACTTTATTATTATTTAGGACTGTGTATATATAAATTATACTAAGCTTACATGTATGCTAGCAAGTGTAAAGATGTTTATGACCTCAAAACTATAGTATGTAACCATTCTAGAAGGGAGCCATTTTCAGATGCACACATGTGGAGTTACCAGTACATATATACCACTGTTCGTCTTCTCAGACCACAATTAGTTGATACACGTAACTTGGCCGTTTCCCATTCTATTGGCAACCATATCAGGCTATGTGGTGTATGTGGTAATAACATTTTATTGGGATACCGCTATAGTGACTGAGCATTACTTAGGATATAGAGCTCTAGGGGGTGTGCATGTGCACTCAACTATATGTACCTAACTCATCAGAATGAGTCGTTATGGGGTGAGCCTGATAGACTATTAATGAAAGTTGGGAGTTTGGTGTGCACTTAGATGTACGTAATCTCAAGTGCTCATCTGCTGCAGCCTGGCCTCTCTCTTGGCAATCTCAGCAGCCAATCTCCTCACAATGGGAAGCACTCCAGCCTGGCATCTCTCTCCTTGGTAGTCTCAGCAGATAATTTCTTGAGCTGACAAGTGCTCATCCACTGTAGCCTGGCCTCTCTCTCTCCTCAGCAGCTAGGTATATTTCTAGACTGTGAGACTACATGTTTAAAAAGTTGTTGTTTAGTTCCACGACTGATAGCTGTTATCCGGTTCAAAGTTTTGGTGTATGCACACATTCTGATTTGTGCCATTTTTATGTAATTTCCTGAGTTAATTTTTTTACTGTAGATATGTTGTAAATGTTACCCCTCTGGGGTTATTAGAACTTTGACTGAGAAGGACATTATTTAGCTACTGGGGAGACAAAATTTACCAGTGAATAACGTCTGGGGGACTTTATTCACTCCAACGTCTACATTTGGTAAGACATATTATGTAACTGTTACACATTATCAATCTTATCACTACCATCTTCATTGCCTTATTTGTAGTTGATAATTAAGTTCCACTTTCTGCGTAAATATACCTCACTTGAGCCATCAACGATGCAAAATATGATGGTATACAAATTAAGGCAGAATACCCTGCATGAAGACAATGTGTATTTCGGGTAGCAGCACGATCCTACAAGTTCTTTGTTGCTCAATTCAACATCTGGAATTAAGATAACTTGAACAGCATGATTCCTGATAGCTGTGTGGAGTACACAGTTAGGTGATGTTATCCCTGGACAGTTTCTATGTGAAAACAAATGTGTGCTGAAGTCAATATCACAGGTGCATGCATTAATGACTGTCACATTTCCAATAGTCAGAAGTACAGGACTGTATGTTAGCATTATACCAAGGCCTCCCACCCATTGCGCAATTGCTAAGAGATAAAGTATCATGCAGACTAAGTCATCTCATCAGCATCTTCAAGGGAACTCCAATGGATGCCACTATTAGAATATATAAATAGCTATGTAGCAGTCTCACTAATGATAACCCGGGCTCGGAGTACTATAGAAGTGTGAAAGTCCAGATCCCAAATATAACCAGTCTCTAAGGCTACTAGCTACTCAATAAAGCAACCCATCCTACCCACTGTTATCCTGGACATGCCACAAGCATCTTTCTGCAAATGGGTGGTAGGACTAGTAAGTATACAGTATGCTCTAATTATATGCAATAGCAATATCACATGAGGTAAGAATTACCCTTAAGTTGCTCCTGTGCTGTGGCAACAACTATAGTACTTTCGCTTCATCTACCAGGGATAAAAGAAAGGAGGGGTCACAGGATATGGAGTGAAGGATAGGGGAATAGATAGATGAGGGAGAGAAAGAAAAGTAACATACGTAGGGAGAGATAGGTTAAAGGGGGAGGAAGGAAGGAAGAAGTCAAGTTTAGAATCCATTTCTGGCAATAACATTGGAACATGAATATCTATACAAGGGACAAGACTCAAATGTTACTCACGCTTTATAAGGCAGCAGTGACAGCTCATTGTACTTCTATCAGTAGCTATATGACATTTACTATATCCTCAGGTAGACTTGAGATGTTACCCTGAAGCTGTCGATGATGCACAGACCCTCTCTCTAGGAAGGAAATGGCCAAGGAAAGAAGAAACAAGGAAGGTCAAATGTTTTGATGGTGATTGAGCTCCAGCAACGGTATATGCATGTGACTATATATGCGCACATTATTATTTTGGCTTATACCTGAAGCAGCTACATTACTGATGTCATAATGACGTTTATTGAATACCAGGTATAACCTTCATACCTACCCTTGACCTTGTGAGTGTATGTAGAGGTACATGTGTACATGTATAGTGCAGGTGTGAAGTGTACCTTGCATAATATAATTAGCTATACACAAATGTAAAGATTTAAGGGGGGTGAAATGAAATGTAATGTAGTGTTTGATATGAAGGAGGGGTCAGAGAGGATTTGAAACTTATACCATTGTGATCCTTGGGTGAAAACTAATTTTTTCTTTTTAACCTGGATAATTACGTCTTTTGAGCAGCAAATCCGGTACTCAGCCAACCACATCCACATTGATGATTAGGAATTCTCCGGAGAAACATTCTTGAAGGATGGGCCACCCATTTTGAAAGCCTAGGGCAACCTTCTAATCATAACTATGACAACTCTTTTATGCACTCAGTAGATATGAGTAACTGGATGACATACTGTCCCAATCCTATAAGCATTGTGACACCCTTCTGGTAGATATCTCTGAAGAAGTCCATAAAGTTATCCAATCTCTCCAATTGGGGAAGGCCCCTGGTCCAGACCAATAGCTACAAACTGAACATGTGTGCTATGGTGGAAGGCCCCTAATCCATCATCTCACTAATCTCTACAATTTAATTGAGTATATCCCACAGGATTCCAGCAGGTCTCATCGTCCTCATACCAAAATTGCAAGATAAAATCTTTTCGATCCATCTAACTACAGTGGAGTTACTCTTCTATCTATTGTAGCCAAGGTGTTTGAGAAAATAATCCTATTACAGCTTCAAGCAGCTGGCACCCATGATCACATGTACATCCATCCTCTTCAGCTGTCTGAACATTAGCTGTCTGAACACTAGCTGCCTTTGTCTTTCAATGCTTGATGTTGAAAGCGAGTGATTGTTCACCCTCCCAGAGTACAGTACAGATTGAAGACTGATAACATTTCCTCAGGATCTGCCAAGCGTGATCCTGGCTCCCATGAGTATACATTTGTAAAACAGGCCACTATGCCACACAGTGTCAGAAGCCTTTTTTCTGGACATCAAGTAATGCGATGTATGTCTTCTTCTGCTCTCGTAGATGTTGCACTGCCTCTGGAGTAAAGGAAGGGGCCATCCTCTCCCCCCTACCCCACAGTTTATTTATCAATGATGACCCTCGAACAGCCAGGGTTAGGTGCTAAGATTGTGGCAGTGTGTTCTGTGGTGCCCCTATGTATGCAGATGATCTTGGTCTCATTGCATCTTCTCCTGAAGAACTTCAGGCAATGATCAACATCATCCCAGTATGCCTCTAAGTGGAGATACTGCCTTAATCCACACAAATCTAAAATTCTTGTGGTCGGCTCCAAGCTTCCACCCACCTCCATCAATGGCCAGAATTTGGAGGTAGTCAAGGAGTATCTTCACATGGGTATCCTCAGATCTTCATCGCCATCCATGACCAGCAGAAAATCCCAACACATCAGCCTACAATGTTCTACACTCAATCTTGCTGGAACACGTTTTGGCTGCCTCCAACCCATCATATAGTGCTGTGACTGTATAACAGTATCTCTCTTCCTAGAATGCTATATGGAACTGAGTCATGGATATTGTCCCACACAGAGCTAGAAAGGGCTTACTGGTAAGGTGTCCTAAAGAAGCTGTAGGTGCCTTACTTGCTATTTCTGACCTGATTGCTTATAAGAAGCTATCCTTCCTTATTTCCTTCTCTCAATTGCTGCTCTCCCCAGTGATGCCATGCCAAGACAGATCCTCCAATGCAGACTCCAGACGGCTAGCACCAAGGCTTGGATTCCATTAGTGGAATCCCAAATAAATTTGCCTTACACTGTTACACTCATGCAGAATCCCAATCCTGGAAGAGATGTGGTAAAAAGATTCTAGATGTTTGAGCTCATTTACACCTGTTGGAGTAAGCGGAGGTCAAATGTGACCTTGAGCAGTTTATCCTGTGTGACCATAACCCTCACTCCCCTTCTGCCCTCTGGAAAGTGACACACCGTACCAAATATTCTTCTTGACCCCAAGATCCAACTTTAGGATTCATCTCTTGCTTGCAATGGGTGCCTTGGAGTCTGACGGTTCAAGATTTAGTACTCACCATAATGGATGCACTCGTGCTGACCCATCCTGCAAACTCTGCAATACTGAGCTTGAAGATGCGGCCCATTTTATATTCACATGCCCGGCGCTAGAGGCAAAACAAGGGAGCTGCTTAGCCATGCCCCCCTGCAGCTCCAACCTCAGGACCCTGAACGTGACCCAATACTTTGTGCCAATAAGGTCCTTGGGATTGACTGGATTGAAGACATTATAAATTTTCTCTTGCAGCTCAAGGCCTACAGAGCCGAACTCATTTTGCAATTGTGATCATTCCACTGGTTGTGGTACTCTTCTGAAAAGGGCAGCAACAAAGAAAGTTCAAAATGGTGTATCTGGCAGTTACATGCATGCCGTCTTCAAACTTGTGGCACACGAAGAGTTAGAGATCTGGACAAGTCTACCATACAGTCTTATCAAGGAAGTATTAACCGATGGTACAACCGAGCAATGCGCACGTGAGTTTCAAGCAGCATAGTTCATCTCTCCACTCCCCCGTAGCAGCCATGGCTGATCCTTGAAAATATGAGACAGCAATCTGCAAAAGACCAGTCGCTATTTTGTAGCTTCTCGAGCAGCATTGTTATGCATGGCTCTGGTGTAGTAGTACAGGATGTCCTGCCCTTCAAATGTCCCCAGGACATCCTGCCCAAGGACAGATTGTCCCCTCTACACTAAACTTATTTCCAGCTCCACCAGTGGCAGCAAACATAAGAAGTGTATGCACACAGATGCATGTACATGGCATGCTCTTATTTTATGCCTAAGGCATATTGTTGAGGTGATGGCACGAGGACCTGATCACAGATAGCTACTCAACCATTATTGTGAGAGAGCGGCGAACACCATCTTCCACTTGTATTACAGCTCCATGCCACTCAATAAATAGCAAAGGAGAGACACAGCAACTAGCTGATTGGCCACATCATAAGCCACCACAGGAAGGCCTAAGGACCTCACATGCTCTACCACTACTCAGCTATATGTACATGTCACGACATACGTGAGTAGTCTCAGCTTGTGGGCCAGCATGATCCTGCACAAGACAGGCGACATGATTAAGTGGAGTCTGAGTATCGCTCCACCTTGTACATGTAGTTGTTGCTGGCCTTTCAGCAAATTAAGCGCTCGCTTCTGGCTTTTAACAAAGCCTGCTGTACTGCGAAACTAGGTAGGGGACATATTCTGCATTACTGGGTACATTCTACACTAGAGCGCCCCCGGATATTGTGCCCTAGGGTAGGGGGACATTCTGCACGGGGGGATATCCTGCCCTCCAATACCGGGTTAGTTATTATTTGTGCATCTCACCCCACTGAAATCGTCAATCAATTACATCTCCTTGTACTCGCTCGCTATAGTTTACACTTGGCAGTGCAATTACCCTCGATTAATGTAGCCTCCCACCAATAACGGTTTGGAAAATGGCAAGCTTTGTTCTTTGTTTTGGTACATTCACTGTGCTGATGGCTCATTGCGTGATAGCATAGTTAAAGCTAAGGGTACTCAGAAAAGGTAACTTTCGGAAACTGACTTATTTTAGGCCACTATAGCTCCTAATCCAAGAGGGTGTCAGGTACAAAAAACATACATTTAGAATCAGCAGACATAGTTATTTCATTAGGTGTAATTATTTGCTTTGTATCACCTTGCATGTAAGAGCGACGCTCGGGCTACTTTGGTCCAAATAATGCCTAATTCCAGAGGCCCATAGCTCTGAACCTAAGGGGGGTGTCAGGTACAAAAGGCACAGCTCTGGAAGCATCAGGCTTTGTGCTTTCATCAGCTGAAATCGGTGACTTCATACCTCCTTGCATATGGGTGCTACACATGATCCAACTCTGCCTACTTTGGAAATATTTCTAAATAATGCCTAACTTCAGAGGCCCATAGCTCCAAACGTAAGGGGGGTGTCACCCCACAAATAGGTATTGCTAGAATTACTGACTTTCTGTCTTTCGGATGGCGCAAGTCCCATAATTCTAGTGCACTCTGTTATGGAGCTACAGCCGCACAAACATACCTCACTTCTGCCCGCTATTCTGACTGTCATTTTAGGCTTACTCTGGCTCCTAGCAGAAGATGCCTCAGGACTCTTGGCGCTCAGTATCAGTTTATAGCCATCCACACTCTTCGAAAACTGCAGCGACAGCGTCTGTAGACACTTTACAGGGGGACCAGATCCGCTCCAAAACTCGACAGCGACGTGCTCCTCCATTGATCCTTCGTTGAGCCATGACATCATCGTATAAACCTTAGACGGAATTCCGTATCGTACCGGTATACCGTATACATCCGCATACGCTCCGACCTCCTCTGTTGCTTTGCTGGGATAGGAAATCACATGACTTGTGGGTCACGCCTACTCTCGCCAAACGGTACGGGGCGTTGCATGTGTGGAAAAGTGACAAGAACAGCCCACAGATAAGGACTCTACGATTACCCAACAGGTATTAACTCTACTCCTGAGCCATAATTAGTGCCTCTCTTCATAGGGATACTCTATTCAAATTATTCGAGTCAAAAAGTGGTGTTTAAAGCAGTCTTGTGGGCTAGCTCGCAAGACTAGACTTAACCATAGAGAGTAGAGTACATGCATTAAGACAGTCCTACTAGCTACTCTACACTCTATCTATGATTTTGAAGTGTGGTACCATTTAATGGTTCAGCAGCCATGATATGTGTAGCCTCTGGACCACCCAGGTGGGCACAATTTAAGCGTGTGCCTGTTTGTTTACTGTTTATCTGTACTGTGTGTGTCCCCACTTAACACGTACACTAAGACTAGTCTCGTTCCCATACCCTCTCTACACCTGCCGCCAAAATGTAGAGAAAAGGAGGGTCTGGCGACTGTGCATATGGAGCTCGATAGTTTGAGGAATTCAGATATTCATGATAAAAATTGATTGCATGACACTGCAAAATAGTGTAATCGCCTGGTATAGCAATGACTTGCAATACCCGCGGTGCTGCTATTGCTGCTTCAAATGCGCAAGAGCTACTTGGTGCTGCGTCAACTGGCAAGGATGGAGTCTACTAAGTTGTGGTCGAGGTGGCTGGGAGGCTTGTCCATAGGTGCTTGCAGGCCCGGGCATTCCCGAGCATTGCCCGGGTTATTTTAAACAATTTATATTGCATAATAATGGTATGTACGGGGACGCGAAGATCACGTGGTTGTCAACTGTGGTTGAAGATGAAGTTCAGCTTGTTAGCTACAATTTACGTAAGAGAGCCGAATTAGTAGCGGAACTCCAAGTGAATGCATATAACCTTATCCACTAGTGGTGACGATTGCTATAAGTAAGCGAAGTAGTGTATGCGCCGAAAAGCATCACTAAGTCATCTCGATGGAAAGAGAGTACTGCTGGTGAGACTCAGAGTTAATTAAAAGTTGAATGAAAATGCAAGCGAGATGCTACGAGAATGCTTCCTGCCTTCCAGAAAAATAAGGGTAAATTTCCCCCCCACGTTTCTCGTTGATACTCAGCTGCTTCGCAGCCTCTCTTGCCCAGGTGCCTATACAGCTCTGCAGGCGCCTATGGGCTTGTCTGGAGGTGCCCTGTGAAAGCATCCATCGATTTGTAACAAGTACAATTAGCGTACCTGTGCAAAGGCTGCTATGCCTTGCCAGCTCACCCTACTGACCTCACCAGTTCAGAATAGCTACAGTCCCCAGGTATATTTGTAGTTAAAATTTTACCCCACGAGCTATTAATTAATATTATTCCAATTATGTAATGGAGCAATTTTCCCCATGGTGTCGCCTTTGCCTGCATTCCAATTTCGGCTCTGCGTGCACCCTACTTGAGTCGCCAGACTCTCCTTTTCTCTACTTTTTGGTGCCTGGTGTGGAGAAGGTCTGGGAACGGCACTGCACTAAGACTACGCACGTCATTGGATTACTATACCACTACGTAGGCACGAGCGCCAGTGGAAGCTACTGGAAATTTACAGGCCCAATGGGACAAAGTACATCAAACTAGCTGGTTTTGCGTTGTCTAGGCAGCAATAGAGTGCAGAGTGGACGGTAGACAAGACAAATATTCTGTAGTCTCAAGACTTTCGCCTTTTGAGCATGATGGTGGCCTTATATCAATGGAGATCCTAACATGTACACTCAACTATGATGTAGGGCCTGTAAAGAATGTAGAACATCATGCATCAGACCCACAATTACTCATGTAATCACATGCTATGTTAGTGACAATATATTTAGCCCTGACAAGAGTGTGATTACTTCTATAATCACATACTGTATTAGTAGCAGTACATTTACCCCTATAGTGTAATTTTTTTGGTAGCTGCGGCTACAGGAATTGCAGTGGTATGGGTAATGTAGAATCAAATGGATATTTATGAGCAATTATTTCCGAAATTGTGCTTGAATCCATGTGATTACCCATATAAATTGCACTCTTTATTTCAAAACGGCTGTAGCTATAGGAACCGTGAGGATTAATGTGCAATGTTCTCATGCAATTACCCTGCATACAAGTGCTCTCAAAAGTGTTGTGGAGCTCCAGTAGCTTCATGGTAAAAGCATCTGATTAGTATGGGTAATCATATGGATTTGAGTGCGATTTAGGAATAATTGCATGAGCAATAGGTAAGGTAATTGCACGAGCGAAGCGAGTGTAATTTTGCCTATTGCAAATGCAATTATTCCCAAATGGCACGAGAATCCATGTGATTCCATGTTAATCACATATCATTACAGCATATTAGTTTGTTGAACTCAAAAGGTGTGCGATTACAAAAGTGTGCGATTATGACACTCTTTTCTATAGGGGTGAATGTATTGTTACGAATATAGTATGTGATTAGTAATCAGAAGGTCCTGGTTTCAATCCCCAGTTGATTTTTTCATTACTCTCTCAATATTATTTTCATCTAGACATTTTTCATAAGAAAATTGCACTCGTGATTATTACTCATACATCATTAGTTCAAAAAGCTGTAGCTATAGTTTATAGGAGCTGTGATGATAGGTGATTAATATGGAACCACATATAGATTCAAGTGCGAGCTTTGCTCGTGCAATTACCTTGCCTATTGAATATGCAATTGCACTTGAATCCATGTGGATAAAATAATAATGGCGGCACTGTAAGTACTCATCCCAGCTTTCTAATTGACAGAAACGTTTATAAACCTAGCTTGTTGTGAGAATGGTCCAGGAGTGCTGTGTTCGCCAGTAGCAAGAGTACTTTTCCTCCACTACAGTTGCATACTTTTACACTAGAATAATAGAATGTCTGATAATGAGCCATTGGTTAATGGAGAGGTGGCTGTCAGTGGAGCCCCAGAGGAAGGCAAGTACTCCCCAGTAGAAGATGATTATGAGGTGGAAGAGTTGTTAGCTGAAGAAAGAACTGAGAAAGAAACTAGTGAAGGTAAGCAATGTACAATGTAGATATAGTTCCTTCACATACCTGTAAGATAAAAATAGTATTAAGGTACGCCCATCATGATGGGTGAGGAACTTCAGTAGCTCCTCAAAGAGGGGGATGGGTGTATTTTGGGGTATGAGGACTTGATGCTTGAAAATGGATCCACCACTGCATGTACAAATATTGCAGTGCTGCACCTATACTTGTGCACAAACTAGAATGTCTCTGCTACATTATTTTGATAACACTTTGTAACTTTATCTCTCTGTCAGCAGGATCACACCAGCGCATTCCATGCATGCACATGTACATGTACATGTACCTGTCACATGCATGTAAATTGTAATATGCATGGAGTGCATGAAACATGCATGGTGCAGCTAGAACTTGCATGTACCGCATAGTCCAGCTAAACCATGTAATGTAACAAGCAGGAACATGCATAAAACATGAATGCATGCACGATACATGCCTACAAGATAAAATAATGTGTGTGGTCAAATGAAACAACTTGTAGGGATGGAATCTCAAAAAAGCGACCAAGCAAGATAAGTACAATACCACAGTACTTTTATGGATTGCTACATGTATCCCTTACATCTTTTGGCATTTTCAATCATGGCTTGTGGTGTTTCTTATGTGAGATGACAGAATCATGTTAATGTTGTGATGTGTACATCCTATGGCTTAATATACGTATCTTTATGGGAACCCATCAATGGTGTCCCTGCAGTTGCATGGATGCTGTCTTCGGACTTGTGGCGCACAAAGGGTCATAGATCTGGACAAGTCTACTACACAGATCATTCTGTTATTGACATAGCGCTTAGCCTTGTACCCCTCGCAGCTTTTTTGCAGCTGTGGAAAAACGTGTGTTTTTCATGGCTGTGAAAAAAGCTGCGAGGGGAGGCCGGGGTACGAGGCTACAGAATGCTTCCAAAACTAGAGAGCATGCAGTAGCAATGTAGCTGAACAAAGCCAGCTCCACCCCTCCAGTTACAGCAGTAGGTTCGTAGTAGTGGTATGTAGAATTTTAAGCTTGCACTAGGTCTCGTTCTATTCTGTCGCTATTAGCATAGCATCAGTGCAGGTTTTTATATACTTTATGTAACTTATAAGGAAATACAGAACAGTAGGATATGTACTTTTATATCCTACTGCTCTCATGGGATGAAATGAAATAGAGATGATGTGATGTATATTGACTCTTTTATAATGCGACAAAATCAGCTGGGTGTACTTTCATTACCCTATATAACGTTTTGGTAATAAGGGCAGTGGAAGTACTTCAAGGGTGGGATTATTATGTACATGTATTAGACTTCCGGGTAAGTGTTGGCTGCATTGGTATAGCTGCTACCTACAGTAGATTATAAACAAACTTTATCAGCTTTACAGGTTTACACAGTGGAAGATGCAGTGGAGAAGTTAGGGTTTGGTGCATTCCAGATAGTTCTCACCTGTTTCAGTGGATTAATATGGGTGAGTGTGTTAATGACAAAATACATCTGTGCCTGTGATGTATTGTAATCAGTGACAGTGCATTCACATGACCTCTAGCCAATCAGATTCCTCTAGTCAATCAGATGGGGGCTTTGTTTTTGCTGAATCATGCTGACCTTGTCCATTTTGAAAAAGGTGTGCGTTTGTGTGGCTGGCTAAATTTCTCTGATAGGACACAGATACTAGTGAAATATGAGTGTATCATAAGTTTCAAGCTAGCTGTAATGAGTAGGAAATTTTCTGTGCAGATTTTATTTTTATCCGTTTGTTAAGTAACCGAAATAGGGATGCTGTCATCTTTCCGCATTTTAAAAACAATGTGATTGGCTGAAGGTCACGTGACCTGCACTAAATTTGATCCTTGGAGAATTATGGAACTATGATGCCCAAAGTATGCAATTACCGGTACAGTGTATAGTCACAATCAGCAGTGAAAAGATAAGAGCAGAGTAGATATGTACATATAGTAACACAACAGCAACAGTTAGTCTGAGACTCATGACCAGATCTAGGCTTGCCCCCACACTGAACAGTCTGGCGCACCAAGTTGAATTTCTTGGCCCAATGTAGACCCAGTGGGTGGAGAAACAGCCATGTTAATATATTTGAGGTTTTAAATACTGTATTAAGCCTTACTGAGATCTGTACACTAACATACAAATATTCTTTTTGTGTAATTATATGTACAGAAGGAAACTCTTAACTACAAAGTCACAATGGTGTAGAGTACAAGAACAAAATATAGGAACTTGCTTTAATACATGTGTAGGTAAAGGACCATCAGTAACATGTTAGGCATTCTGAATGCTCTAATTGGTTATTCAGGAGCCATACAGCCTCAGAGGTGTGGTGACCTGGTTCTGTCATTGTGCTTTGCAGTCGCCTTTGTTACTTTTGCGTTTTTTCTTAATTGGGGACATGCCGTATTTTAGTTAATTAGAACCAAATCGGTGAGCGATTTCAGTGAATCAGTGATAGAAGAGGTGGCTTGTAGCCTTTGCATGGCTTCAATGTATAGCTACATACGTACCTTCAGTTTATGCAATTGAAACAGATTCGGTCATAAAATAGCTCGAAGTTGGCCTACTGAGCCTGTAAACTTCCAGTAGCTTCCACTGCACTCGTGGCTCTAGTGGCATAATAATGCTATGACGTAACTTACATGTAGCGTACGTACATGATAGGTGCTGATGAACATGCGCCTGGCTGGTAAAGAAATACTTGTACATGTAGGGGCAGTGTAGCTTTTAGCTGTATATCACCCTGTCAGTACCTTTAATAGTATGGCTTCCCTTAGACAAATAACATGTATCATGGTAGGCACACGATTTATGGATTATAAAGCCCCAGCCCTGAGGGCTGCGTGACAGGGCTTCACAATCCTCTATTACTTGTAGCCTGATGCATAGGTGGATCAAAGCTACTGCAAGTGCCATATAATCACCACTCAGTTAACATTGCACCGAAAGTCCTGCGTGATAATTGCATATTGCATGACTAGGACATAAAACACCAGGATTTGTCTATTGTTTGTGTTGTCTTGAATCAAGCGCTAGACTTAGCTCCAATGGCTTCTCAAGCAGCATTTATCTTGGTTTACCTGGCTGAATGGGGTGCTGTCCTTCGCTAACAACACCATTGGGCACGTTGACCATACAGTACCACTCATGAGTAACTTAGCCTGACTGAGCTTCATGGATAATACACACTAACCTTAGTTTGTATTATCCATGCTGAGCAACTGCAACCAGCCAGCTCCCTCGCAAGTCACTCACATGTCACATGCGAGTACACGCACACGCACACACTCGCAACTTGGAACGATGCGTGATTTACTAGATGTAGTAACTGAACAAAAGAGCCAGGCTGAACGAGTGAGAGTGATTCACAACAATGTACAAGTATTTGACTCGCATCGTGCATGCATGTAACTCGCATGTACTCGCATGTACATACGCACACACACGCGTGGACCCAGGAGCTTTCAAGTCGCTTGCGAGTGGATCCACGCATGGACCGACAAGTTGCTCGTGAGCAGTACTGTACGTTAAGCAGCTACTAGCATCAAGACACTCTTAAAGCCCAAAATAGAACATACCTTGGTAGCTGTGATGGCTGCCTGTCTAGCCTGAGCCTAGGCTGTTTTTCAGACTAACCTGATTCTAGCATTATTTTTGGCACAGAACACATCATTGTACAGATGCACAGATATGGAACAAAACTAGCCATAGATGGAGAAAGGCAGCAATTATGCCAAATTATAGCACTACGGCGTCTTTGACAGTTTCGGGATGCCGTCTTCGAACTTGTGGCGCAGAAATAGTCAGTGATCTGGACAAGTCTATTGCACAGTTCTACCAAGGGAGGCTTACTACAGCTATGAGTGCTGGAGTCAGATGACTACGATCGTGGTAGAACTTCAGGTGCTACAGCTTGTCTTTTCTTTGCCATAGCAACCATGGCTGATCCTTGAAAATGTGCTGCAGATATACCTGTCATTCTTCCGAAAGCCAAGTTTCTTGGTAGCTTTAATTGACTACTGATCGTTATTTAATATTCGTGCGACTGACTCACGAGAGTTGTACTGTCTCATGCTCAAACATTCACGCCCTCTGCATGTACCATATACTGATATAAGAAAACCTAAAAGTATGTTCACAGTGAAATTTTTCCAGTGCATCGGTGAGCGGTGTGTGCGAGTGTGTAGTTCCACTAGCTATTAAGTTAGTTAGGGAGTGAGTGTATTAAATTTGTGATATCTCTTGCAACATGTCACAGAAAGGACCTAAATGGTTTTATGAATTGTGTTCCAGTTGTGATGTTGAGGTCCATGTCAGGATGAGGAAGTGCCCTCAGTGTGGCTGTACCCAGAATAATAGAGGTAGAGCAAAAGGCACCACTAGATCTAAAGAGTTTGGTGTCAGCACCAGTGGGGGGAGGCCTGTAGGCACTACTGCAGAAGAGGGACTTGGCACCAGTGGGGGGAGGCCTGTAGGCACTACTGCAGAAGAGGGACTTGGCACCAGTGGGGGGAGGCCTATAGGCACTACTGCAGAAGAGGGGTTTGGTGTAGGCACCAGTGGGGAGAGGCCAGTAGGTACCACCAAGGCCAAGGGGTTTCATGCTAGTAAGGGAAGACCATCCAATCGGGAGCTAGGCAAAAGCATTAAATTTGAATGTGCTGATTTGCCTAATGAGTGGGACACGTCTGAAGATGTTGTCAACCTGACACCTAGCTGACATCTTGGAACGTTGCAGCCGGCGTATAGTGCAGCAAAGGCGTTTTGATAAGAAACCATCAGCCAAGGCTTTGTGCTGGCAGTGTGGAAGAGTTCTTTGGAGTCCTGTTGATGGTTCCTAGTTGACCCACCACCTGACATGTCACCTGAACAGGTACCAGCTGCAGCATATCTTCGTGCCATGGATGCTTGTAGTCTCACATTCCAGCACACCATGAGTGGTAAGAAGAGATGGTACTCCTGTGGTCAGTGTCGTTCACAGAAAGTTCCACCAGACCAGTACATAGGAAACGTGCTCAGGTGACGATGGTGAGCTCCTGCCTGGCAGATGAAGATGCCAGACCGTCTTTCAGCTTTGCGTAACCAGTACGAATGACGGCAGGTAGGATTGTGTGGGCTTTTTTTCTACCGCTGTGAAGGATGCTGGTATGCCTCAGTGGCGCCACATTCAAGGCAAGGTGAATGCAATACACAAGTTGGACCGCCACTACTATGGCATGTTTAGGTTTCTTGCATGCAAGGACAGCAGCATTACTGCCTATAGTTCCAACCCCGAGTCCTCGTTACGCATTCACCATGCCTTACAGTGGCTGCACCGACACAACCACCTTTTCAAACTACGAAACCATGTTTCGCTACGTCAAGCCAAAATTCATCAGTCTCCTGCTGCTGGAAAAGCACATGCCATTGGAACAGGTGCTTCAGGACGAAGCTGTGGGCATGGCTTTCCCTGTAGATAGCCAGTATTTTGACCAGTTTCCTCTGATCTTTGATGGAAAGGACGTGGCTGGAGTGTAACACCCTCAGCCGCAGGTAAGTGAGTGCAGGGAAACCCTTCAGCAACTAGTGACAGCAGAGTATGGCGAGAAGCATCTTGAGCCAAAAACATTCCCCCACCTTCATCCATGGGGCCATGGAGGCTGGTATTACCAGTGTCCAATCCCCCTTGCAGCACATGTGAAGATGCGTCTGTTTGATGTGCGGGGATGGTGGGCAACAGACCCATGCTATCCCTTCTTCAAGTACGACCTAATGACAAAGCTGTGCTTGCGTGCCTACAATGCAAGACGGGTAGTAGCAGTCTCCGAGTTGACAGGTATACTGGATATAAAGTAACAAAAAAACATTTTGAAAGAATATTATAGGGATGGTATGCCAAAAAAGCAACCAAACAATGTAGGAGTGACACCACAATACTCTTACGAATTGTCATCCCTATATCTTTTGCCATTTTTCCAATGAGGTCTCATTATGAGTGACATTGATTATATTAACAAATGAGCATTTCAAAGTGGGCACAATGCAACAATGATTGTACTATATTAACCACCCCAATAGTAGCCGGATACTTAGGTTAATATTTTCACGAGACAGCCAGTTGTGAGAATTAATACCTAGCACTTAAGTGGCCCGCCCATGGGCGGATAATACGTACGTAGAATACGGTATATGTGACCGGATCTAAGAAAAATACATGTACGTGTGTATTGTGTGTTTACAACATGCAGCCTTGTGGTTGAATACTGTAGTCTTTGTGTGTTTACACTGAGGACCCTATAGAGAAATGGGTGTCTGTAATATGATGCTGTACTGTAAAGTTTCTTGAAGCGTTGGCACTAGATATAATACATCTCTTGCTACAATATACATAGTAAGGAACCTATTACATTTACACCCACTGCAGTCCAAAATAAGGGAAATGTGGGTATTTTGGAACAGGGAGTAATTCAGAACACCTTCTAATTTGATTGCGTCAAGTCTTCTCCTGACTGGTCATCTGCTAGCTGTTGCCAACAGCTGAATGCACCAAGGAACTACCAAACTTCGTGTCCATCCTGGTAGCAATGGTTGCTTTTGTATAATTGTATGTATGTGTCCATATGCATACATCAACCGCAATGAAGATTTGACCACTGGACTACGTAGCTGCTTCCCCCAAACAGTGGACCACAAGACTGATATTTCATATCTAAAAACCAGCCAGGTGTTGTTTTTTTACACAAATCATCCAACTGAAGGTTGTGTTCAGCAATAGGTCAGTCTAAGTTAAAATGCAGCTGTAGAATGTCTCATCATGTACAGCTTTCTGCGAAAGTTGCAGACACAGCAATTTCGTAGTGCACTTCCAGTTAGCGATCAGAACTTGCCAAAACAGAATTATCATTATTACCTACCACTCTTTCGCCATCTATGCAGCACAAACTATCTAGCTTGACATACCTTGCCCTACTGAGCCTGCAAACTTCCAGTAGCTTCCACTGCACTCATGGCTACAGTGGCATAGTAACAGAATGACATGATAATTGCGGACGAACACACAGACAGACGCAAAATCGTAAAGCCATCTTAGTACCAGCTGGGCGCATGCTTCGTGCGCGCCCGACTGGTAAAAATAATATTAGTAGATACTAAGCTAGACTACCAGCAGGCCAGTTACAGCCCTCCGCTGCTTCTTTGGTATCAGTGGGGGTGTTCCGAATTACCCTCTATGGGATAGCATAAAATTGTAACTATTTAATGGTAAGACTACAAAACAGTTACATTGTGGTTGTGTACGTATGCTATTTCTTTGACTGAACTTGTCCAGATCTCTGGGCCTACATACAATCTCTGAAATTCAAAGTTAAGTGGAATTAGGGTTAGGGTTAGCATAGCTACGTATGTAAACCACGCAAAACACGAACAAACTTGTTGTTACATGTAGGTGGCTGATGCAATGGAGCTAATGCTGCTATCTGTGCTATCTCCCCTTGTGAAGTGCCAGTGGAATCTTAGTGATGTTGAAGAAGCTATGATTACCACTGTAAGTTTCACTGTCTGACGGCTAGGTTTGTGAGAGATTCATGCCTGTAACTGTCTTAATTGCCAATCTTTAAATTCCTTCAATCCAGATTGTGTTTATCGGTTTCCTAATTGGTGGTTTGGTGGGTGGCTTTGTATGTGACAAAATTGGAAGGAAAAAGGTATGTGTTATGACATCTCATTGAGTCATTGCAAGTTACTCTTCATTGTGGAATATCGTATAGTGGGGAAAATTTGGTGATCATTAAATTTGTCAAAATGACTGAAAACAGCTACATTTGAACTGGTGTATCACGTAATTGTTGTGCCATCTCAATGTCACAATTGCAATCTCGCTGTTATTTTGCCTTCAAGAAGCCATACCTAGCAGCCTTAGTTGAACCGTTCTTAACGGCATACTTCCCAATCTGTGCCCTTTCTTCTGGTGTATAGCTGTTATATTTGTCTTGAGGCGTGACAGCTTTTTTTGCCTTTCGGATTTGATGCAGAAGTCTGCTTCATTTCCTTATTTGTGTGTTCAACATCTTTCCTGGAGAGAGCGGAATCTCCACAAGTACATGGAGTGGAAAGTACAGGTCTTTCTGTACAGCCACATGACCAGGTACACTTATTTTAATTTTGCCTATGATTCCCCAGACGGCCAAATTAAAGTCTTCGCTAAATTTATAAATGATACTTAAGTCATTTTACTCATAAAGCTGTTGTTAGCTCGCTTTGACTCGTAAAAAAATGGTTTGCTTTAAGAGTACCCACAAGTCACCAACTGCAGATGGAGATTCACAGTAGCTCAGTATCATTACATGCAAAAGATTATATGTGTTGCATAACAATCATTGGATATTGTCAGGGTCTCGTATAGAGACAAAATATCCTCCTGATGTTGCTAGAAAACTAATCTTCACATGACTATATAGAAATCGCTATTTGATAATTATATACCAGCGTAATAGACATTGGTTAGTAACCCTTTTAGGTAATTAGCATAGGCTTCCTCAGTATTGTTGATGTGTCTTAAAGGAACTGGACTTTCGGAAAAGCAACACAGTCTACTTGAATATCAGACAGACTGCATGGTGACAGTAACTTTTATTTTTCATCCTACATGTATGCACATGGGGATCTGCATGTGTGTGCGTTTGAAAAGTGATTTTATTACCATACACCCCAGTCTACTAACAGAATGAAGCTGCACAGGTTGCTGGCTCAGCTATGTACTGTTGTAGTTTTATGTTTTCTCTTTCATAGTGCTGCTATTTCGCAGAGGAGCTATTTGGCAAGGTAACAGTGCTTGGGAGCTTTTAAAAACGTAACGATTAATTAGCAAAATAGGATGCTTACTTAAGGTATACGCATTGCGCAGATGGGGCCTCGCGCAGAGGTATGACATAAGTTAGTTAGCACAAAACCACACCCACTAGAACGTTTGGAGCTGCATCACCCACACAATTTCTGGGGAAGCTACTACTACACGAATGGGCCTTCAGGAGACGGATGTCTCTGTATACAACACAGTTCCAAGGACCAGTTATGGCTGCTAAATGAGAGCAGAGTTGCTTGAAACTCACGTTCGTATCGCTGCACAAACTCTAATCGCGTTGAAGCTATAGTAAGCCTACCTGGGTAAAAAGAAGTGATTGATTTGTTCAGATCTCTAGGTCTCCATAGAGGCTATCATACACCCTCATACAACATTTGGCTGGGCTATTGTCATGCTCCTGTGGCTGAACTGTGCTGATTGCAATCCAGTGGTCACCCCCAGAATTTACATGTACACGGTTTTATGTCAAATGTGAGAGTCTTTCCCTGGTCCGGTTTGCGTTTTATCAACAAAAGCCATATCGACTCTCGAGTCCGATAATGTGAATCTAGCGCTAGTGATGGTGCAATGTGCTATCGATAGTCTGATAATGTGAATCTAGCGATAGTGATGGGTAACTTTAGTCTGGTGATAGTCTGGATCTAGCACAAGCGTTATGGGTAACTTTAGCAGTGAATTTTGAAACAAACTGAAAGCCATAGGCTACAGCTAGTACGTAGCAACATGTAAGTTTGTTTACATGTAGTAGTATACTGTCCATAACTTAATCTTTGTCATGACACATCATACGTATCTGACTGTGGCTGCTAATCTATTTTCTTTATCGTTTTAACAACATCCCACCTTCCAGGGCTTACTGATTATAGATTTAATCATCCTGACCTTCGGAGTCCTGAGTGCAATCCCTGTGTCCAGTGATGATTCCAAAATCCCTGGCTATCCATGGTTGTTGATCTGTCGGTTTGGACTGGGGATTGGTGCTGGTGGCACTGCACAAGCGTATGTTAATGTTATATTTCTATAGTGCATTTTAATAATCAAATTCATCAGTTAGGAGTTCTGATACTGAGTGTGATGACACTGCCGAGTGTAGTACAGAGGGTGAGCAGAGGTACATACCTAGTGATGACATTATCTACTACGTACATTACTGTTTCCAGACTACAAATTCTGCCAACCTAAGCGTGTTATGAGACACTAAATAATAATGGGGAAAGGAGAGATATGTAGAGAATAGGATATCTCACAACAGTTCATGGCTGGCCAGGTGGTAGTCTGTAAAATTGCCGAGCACAGTGAGGCCTATAATTGTGACATACAGGCTCAGAATCTCGGCTAGCATTTATACAGTATAATGTATACATTATATATATTTGTCCATCCCCTCCCCTGGGGGGCCCCCAAGGCAATGGCACATGTTCAAAAAGGCGTCTCTGGCAGTTACTTGGATGCCGTTTTGAACTTGTAGCACACAAAGAGTCAGAGATTTGGACAAGTTTGCCTCATATAGTTTTACCAAGGAAGGCTTACTACAGCTTCCAGGTTAGTAGAGTTTGGGTACCCTTTGCATAAGGAGAGATATGAGCGCTGGAGACGGACAGTGCGATCGAGCGATGCGAATGTGAGTTTCAAGCACTACAGCCCCTCTGTCTGTTCTCCCGTGGCATCCGTGGCTGATCCTCAGAAAATCCTGTAGATAGAGATATAATTTACCTGTTGTATTGCAGCTGTTCCAGAATTACTGCTCCATGTGACTAGCTGACTCGCGAAAATAGTTGGCCACATGTGCATCTGTTGGGCTACCCCAGTCCCAGTCTGCACCGTGTGCAACCCGGGGTGTGATGGTGTCAGCAAAAGGTCTGCATGCATACCCCCCCTCACCCTGAAAGTAATTATGATACAGCTTAAAAGGCCAGCTTAATTTCTATTGTAGCCCTTAGGTAGTGTAGCCTTAATACATAGCAGCTACCTGTTCATGTATGCCTCTGTATAGCCACGAGGCATATTACGCTTACGTATTCCTAGTAGTCTGGCCTGGTGTTTGCCTACGTATCTATGTGATGTGATGTGAGGGCTGGCCCCTGCATACTTGATTTAATATCTTGCGAACCAGCCAGTAATGCAAATATGCATATCAGTGATGCTGGAGTAGTTCAAGAAGGTACAAAGAAATGACTGGCCTTTCCTTAGTAAGTTTAGAGGAACACATCCACATCTTCACAGCTCACATCAAAGCAGCAGATACGCAGTGATCGCACATCACAGACACAGGGTCGCCTCTGGCATGGCAGCTCTGCAGCAAGTACAATGGTCCAAATACATAGTAGCCTTTACTACCATCACTAAGATATGAAGTGGTTTGCCACATGTAACTGAGGGGTGTGGTCAAGAGCTTGTGTTGATGCAAAAATTAAAACTGCAAAATTTTCTTCTAAACGCATTTTGGCATTTTTGAGAAAATTTGGACGTGCGAAAATTTTCTGCTATACGGTACTCTGCACTAAGCCATTTTTAATACGTGCCTCGCATATGTTTATAGCCCATTGCTAGGTGGTTGCTAAGATTACATACGTACTTAAAAAGCGGAGTATAAAGGGTCGAGGTATAATTATTGCACAGAGTGATAAACTCCGCTTTAGACAGTTGCCGTCAGTTACACCTCAGATAAATCATCCAGCGGGGTTCATCTGCATGCCCTATTACCTATAAACTGGTGATGGGGGGGGGGGGGGGGGGGGGCAGGTATTTGGTAAGTGGCAATTCTGGAATACTTCGGTGAGGTAAAGGAGTGTACCTTTATACTTGTACGCTCCTGTAGCCCCATGAAGCGTCTTGAACTTTTGCATATGGCATTTTTTCTGCATATTGTTGCAGATATAAAGAAAACTCTTGGTTCTCTCCCATTAGGGTTACATACTATGCTGAATTTCTACCTATGAAAATGCGTGGTGCCGCCCTTACACTTCTTGAGGTATTTCTTATTCACATGTGTAATGATGGGAGCATGACTATACTACTAGGTTGGAAAAATCAGTTTAAACCAGGTTTCTGATGAGAAGCTACATGTACATATAGTCTATACTGTCATTGTTTGGTCACACACAAGTGATAGTCATCAGTAATAAGAGCACAGCTCTTTAAAACATTTCTACGTACATTCCTTTGCAATGTTTCTTCAGGTGTGGTGGGCAATTGGCAGTATTTTTGGTGCCCTCTTGGCTCTATTGGTGATGGTGGTTCTCAAACAGAGCTGGCATTTGTATCTGGGGCTTGCTGCTATCCCACTGGCTATTGTGCTCTGTTTCTTCCCTGTGAGTAAGACATGCATGGCTATTTAATAAGCTCATAAAGTGTACCTGCACAGTGCCCACTGTTTGGGGGTAGATAACATACTACATACCGTATTGTCCCGAGCAAGCGTCCATGGGCGCTTGCAACTCACGCAAGAAAAACCGGGCATGGAGGAACCCTTTCAACAATACGTCCCACTATTGTAGCGGTACTTCCTGGGAAATTCCCTACAGCTAGTAGTGTTCACAGCTGCTGTGGCCACTCAATTAGCATTCACAACCACAACCCTAAAGTGAATTACTCACGGCTCTGCAGTCCAGACTGTACTGTTTACATAGGATGTAGCGACATAGCACATAGGTGGGCGCTTACACGGAGGAGCCACCCAAACGACAGAATTATCAAAATTGGGGGGTGGACGCTTACACAGGAGTGGGCGCTTGCTCGGACAATACGGTACTATAAGCTGGTACTAAGATTGCTTTACGTTCCTGCGTCTGTGTGTTTGTGTGTGTGTGTTCATCCGCAATTATCACGTGCGCTAAGTTACGTCATTCCGTTACTATGCCACTATAGCCACGAGCGCATTGCATGCATTGGGAGCTACTGGAAGTTTGCAGGCTGAATAGGCCAAGGTATGTCTAGCTGTGTCAGCACTTTCGCTGGAAGCTTTACATGATGAGACTGGCTAGCCAAGCTGATCCATTCTATAGCTGCATTTAGCTTAGACTGACCTGTTGCTGAGCACAACCTTCAGTTGAATGATTTATGTAAAAAAACACCCGGCTTGTTTTTAGATATGAAATATCAACCTTGTTTTTTTCAGAGTTTCCCTTTTGAATATTTAGGGCAGAAATGAGAAGTTAGAGACTACGTCTGGGAAGTGCATGCTTATAAATTGAGCTCTAACGAAGAGACTGCAGTGGGAAGTGCATGCAGCCATCGTTTGTTATGCATAATAGTTATTCATAATATATACGTACTAGGTTCTCAGTAGCTAAGTGAACCATGCACTTGCACACTGTTCTGTATTATCTTTACAGTTTGTTCCAGAGTCAGCAAGGTTCTATGTGGTACATGGCAAGACTGAAGAGGCAGAGAAAGTTATCAGAAGACTTGCCTGGTTCAACCGTAGGCCAGTTCCAAAGGTAATAATGTCTTCTTGAGTCTTGTACCTTAGAACTGCAAATGATTATTAGTGAGTATGGGTCACCTCTGCCACAGAACTGCATGTAAATTATACATAACACAATATGAGTATCAAAGATACGTCTGCTGTCAAGATTAATTTGACCAGCTCTCCCGGGTTGGGAAGAGCTGAAAATACCATAATTAATGTGCTACTCTGTACAGATTTTGAGGTCCTATATATCTGATTCTACTGTAGTCTAGACTATCCTGTCTTTTCTTGCTTCTGTACCAATTACAACTACAGTGTACTGAGGCAGAAGAGACGACATAATACAGTCTTAGGCTATGGATAGGCAAGACTTGTTTAGACACTTGCTGTAGCTTTCTTTGAGCCTCTTGAGCTTCTAACTCTTGCTTATAAGCTCATTTACCCAGTAACGTTTCAGTTGAAGAGCATGCTCATTATCGTAGAGTATGGCAATATTCCATATATAGGGATGGCCTGGGAAAGAATGACCGCCCCATTGAGTGTGTACAAATGAAATGTTCAAAAGACTGCCATAAGCCTTTATGAGCCATACCTATCCTTTTCCCAAGTGTATTCATAACTACCAAGACCGATATAGTTGCTAGAGAACATTGCTAAAGTACCACATTGGCAAGTAGCTAGAATAGCGCCATAATGGCTGAAGAGATTACAATGATTCTAACACGAGGAAGCGACATTTTCTATAGGGTATTGCATTCATACCATAGTATTCTCAAAGAAATCGAACTGTTCGGCAATGATTCTTAAGTGCTCCCAGGTGAGTGCTTGCTGCTATACGCTATTTCATTAAATATTCGGAGGATTCAACAATTTAATGGAGGTTACGCTTACACTGGAAACTCTACCTCAAGCATGTGTACTGAAATTCAGTTGAAATTCCAGTTTCACAGAGCTAGCTGTTGTCTCGTTGAATTTCAAGCAAATTAATCCGCTTCAGATCTAATTCGTAGCTGTTGAATTCAGTTTCACCGAGTTATTGAATCGCAAGCAAGCGAGTTAACCATGAGGTATTTATTAATTGCTGTTCTAGTACTGATCCAGCATGCCTTCTGCTAGGCCGATAATAGTACCTTTATCATAAAAGTGAGTTGCATGAGTGTAGAGAATACTTGATGATGTGCATTAATTGGAATCAGTATCCTTCACTCTCACCACTGTGCACTCCTTCGACCTACAATCCTTGCCCACATTGCCTTGCAGTTGTTTGTGGTGTCGTTTGAACTATAACTGTCGTGGATTGTAGGATGTGGGGTAACATTAAGTCTGCAGTGCATGTTGCTGCAGACGATAATTAGAAGTTACAGTGTACGTGAGAAGGTCATGTGTGTTATGTTAACATTATGTTTAACGAAAATAGCGTGAAGCTGCAAATACATACTTGCCTGGGAGCGCTCGAGAATCACTGCCAAACAGTTCGATTTCTTTGAGAATGCTATTGTGTGAGTCCAATACCCCAGAGCAAATGTCACTTCCTTGCGTTAGAATCATTGTAATCTCTTCAGCCATTTCTGCAGTAGCCTGACTTAAGAAGAATCGGAAGTTGAACCAGGTTTATTGACTTGCTGATGTTACTTAGCAATGCTCTCTAGCAACTATATGTCTGTCTTTTAGTTATGAAAACACACGAGAGTGACAGGTATAGCTCATAAAGATTTATAGCAGACTTTTGAACATATCATTTTATACACATTCAATGGTGCAGCCATTTTTCTGGGGCCATCCCTCTACCATACATTTATGTATATCTGTGGGTCACACTCCTCTGGGGGGGCTGGGAGCAAAGCATGTGTTCAAGTACTACTGTACAGCCACTTTTCTCCTCTCCTGTGGCAGCCATGGCTGATTCTTTAGAAAATGTTTAATATGGATGCCAGTTGTTGTTTTTTTGTAGCTGTTCCAGCATTACTGTTACTGGTTCAGCTGTTATTCTTGCGACTGGCTGACTCACAAAAATAGTTGGCCCCGTGTGCAGCCAGGGAGCTACCCCAGCCCCAGTCTCTGTGTGCAACCCAGGATGTGATAATGGTCTGCATGCATGCCCCCCCCCCCCCCTCCCCGAGCTTAAAGACCTACTTTTGAGGCCAATATTGTTTCCCTTAGGTAGTGTAGCCTTTTAACTGTTCACACATGCCTCTGTATAGTCACGTGAGGCATATCGCACTTGTTAATTTATAAGTCCTAATGCTAAATAATTGGCATTTACATCAATGCAGGGGAGGCTTGTAACTGTTGAAGAAAAAGAGAAGTTGATGGCAGAATTACCAGCTCCAGGTGATTGTAAGCTACCAGTGTGCTTGCTGAGTTAGCCTCGTACCCAGGGTGTGGCCTGGGTACGAGGCTATTGCTGAGTCTGCTCTAGTACATGTATAAGGCACAGCCACACCTACGTATAATATTACATTTACTCAAATTTAACCAAAGTAAGGACACCAAGCGAGCAGAGATGTGTGCAAGGCCAATATTGTTTCCCTTAGGTAGTGTAGCCTTTTAACTGTTCACACATGCCTCTGTATAGTCACGTGAGGCATATCGCACTTGTTAATTTATAAGTCCTAATGCTAAATAATTGGCATTTACATCAATGCAGGGGAGGCTTGTAACTGTTGAAGAAAAAGAGAAGTTGATGGCAGAATTACCAGCTCCAGGTGATTGTAAGCTACCAGTGTGCTTGCTGAGTTAGCCTCGTACCCAGGGTGTGGCCTGGGTACGAGGCTATTGCTGAGTCTGCTCTAGTACATGTATAAGGCACAGCCACACCTACGTATAATATTACATTTACTCAAATTTAACCAAAGTAAGGACACCAAGCGAGCAGAGATGTGTGCAGGACAATCATAGATGAATTTATCACTTATTTATGCATGTAGATAGCCTCGTTCCCAGGCCTCCCCGCTCCGTGTGTGTTACGTAATGCAAGCAAGAGGAAAAGCAGAGAAAGCCTGATATCATTTATCGCGTGCTGTGAAATAGGGTACACCTTGGATAGACTCAATTAAACAGTTGACTTCACACTTTAATCTTGCCGCCATGCAATTGTACAAGCTAATAAGCCCTAGCTTTGAGTAAGACCTATGGTGAAGCGGTACTCTAAGACTGACCGCCGACTACCAGTGAACTAAAAACCAGCTAAAGCAGCCTCTATGGTTAACTTTAGCAATCGAAGGGTATAAAATAAAAAAGAAGGCAAGACTATGTCTATTACCCATCATCAGAGTAAAAACCATTGTGTAACACGGCCGTAAGCTTACCTCGTACCCGCCTGGTCTGCTAAAGTCCTGCCGCTTCAGCTCAATCTCACTGCTGGTACAGCTCTCGCTTAGTCTTTCACTAACTTACAATCAACTCAGTTCAGCCTCAAGTCTAGCCTTCTACAATAACTAGCTAGAACGAAACTCAGGATGTGCATTCAACCAGTCTACCCTACATCACGGCATGTGATAAATGTACCAGGCCTTCCCCGCTTTTTGTACTGCAAGCGACAAAATATCTATGATAGATTACTGTCTAGCACGAACCTAGAGCCATGTAGTGGCACAAAACGGTAGGTTGACAGCGTGGCTACATGCGTAGACACATGGAAACACAACAAAACTCACCATAAATGGAGAACAATAGCTTACCGCATCTTCTTGCAGCAATTCTCCAGCAATCTACGAGCAAGAACCTCCATCTGACCTGCCCAGGCTCCCACAGCAACCTACCCTAGACTTGTTCCCAGGCCCCAGCTTATTTAGTTGCATGAAGGTAAAGTGTACCGAAATTCCCATCCGTTACTCCATGGCATTGTAACATGGTTGATAACTAGCAATGGCATATACATATGACCCATTATTGCACCGAAGTACTGCACGCTGATTGGTCAGAATGACTTAATTATGGTATTTATGTCACATACATGTATTAGCAAGAACAGTATACATGTACTACATTAGGAATGGTGAATGCATGTAACTCTCATTATGCAGCTGTTCGCTGGGACCAGGATGGCACAATAAGCATAACACAGTCAGGTTGTGCTGTTGCTGCTATAGCTCAATCAGAGCAGAAGCCTCTGCTGGATGAGGAGGAGCAGACCACTGATGATGAGGGTGCTACTCAGTTTATTACTAAGGTATAATTTTAAGTTTTAGAGCTGTCACATATATAGGATAGATACTTCTGACAGTGTGGTCATTTGCATTTTCACATCAGAGGAGGGGCAGCCTTCATTATGGTGTAATGTCTAGCTACGTATAATGTTTAGGATGGACTGGTTTGTGACAAAATTTGTCTGATTTGGATCATAGTCTACATGTACATAGCAGTTATGGCCTGTCTGTTATGGTCATTCTGGCATTAGATTCTTTGCTATGAGTACTACGGATACCGGCCTTCAGTCTAATTAGGACACTACCACTAATACCACCAGCGTGCTTATTCCAATTATTGTCTTATGATATCAGTACTCCTATTTTTATCATATTGGCCAGTGGCACACAGGCAAAATGTTCTGACACACTATTAGAGAATTCAAAGCTGAAACGGGAAATTCTAGCACACAGGTAATGATATTTACATGCACTTAATGTGATGACTCCCTATGCTGCTTCTGATATTTGCTATTGTTTACCAACCAATAGTATATTAATTATTTCTGGTATTACATGTTGATTTTTCTCCCTTTAGGAGAAAAAGTTTATGAAGCTTAAGCGTGCATTCAAGAACCAACTCTTTGTACTTGGAAACCTCTTTGAAAATGACATGTGGAGAACAACTAGTGTACTCTTATTTATATGGTAAGCAGCTCATTCTTGTACTAATTTAGCACAGTGAAGTCTGGATTCATTAAGCTTATAATTGCTGAGCGAAGCACAGCGATTCGATTTCACTCACTCGACAGTCATTGTTTGCGAAGCATCTGCGAAAATGTATTAACTTATATTAGCCCAAGTAATATTGATACTAGCTAGCACTCAATGAGCTTCCTAGTTAGTATACTAACTTTTTGGGGGGCAAAGTATTAGCTAATTACTTTATACTCACACCCTAAAAGCTACTATAGTTTACAATTCATTGAGACCATATAATACCCTCCCTCACCTCATTCCATAAGTGAGAGTGTACATACGTACCTACGTACATACATAATATGCATGTACATAATAATTTTATTAGTACATCTCCACTCATATTCTGTATCTGAATTGTCCTGCATTTCTATTGTTATTCTGGACATTAGGTTTGGGTGTGCTTGGCTTTATTATGGCATTGTTCTTCTAACAACGCAGTGGCTCAAGTATGACAAACACTGTTGTAAGTACCTACATGTATGGTTTTGGTTCAGTTGAGAAGTTCTGAATAACTTGTTTCTTTCAAGACATTATCTACTTTTGTGATCAATATAGCTCCCATACATACGTAGTTCATGAATTACTAAGTTTAAAAGGTCCCAATGCTGGTACACATTTATTAAATGCAGGATCCATTACTTTTTCGTACCAGCAAATAGCAGTGCATAGTGCAGTCCTGGACTGTATCAAGACCTGAGTACGAGGCTACAGAAGCTTGGACGTACACTCTGCACTGCTAAATGTAGCAATTTTTTGGTGAAAATAATTATAGCAAACTGGAAACCTTTACACAAGTGCCTTAATTAACCAAGTATATTATATATTGTACCATTTTTACAGGGCATCATTTATTCTAATCTCCAGCTCTACCTTCCCCACACCCCCTACGCACTGTATCGCTAGTGAAAAATGTAAACTATAATAGTAATTTTATAACTGCACTTTAATTATAGAGAAAATTTTATGCAATAGTAATGTACATAGTAACCATTTATATCCTCAGAAATTTCCTGAGAGCACAGATTTATAAAAGTTGTTGGTCTCTGTAATGGTTCACCAATCAAGTGCTAACACTGTACTCTAATGCCTATATATGTATTGCATGTACTATTACATACACTGCAGTACATTCATGAAGTATGCTGCCCTCCTTGCAGGTTTCCGCAATCTTTTCTGAATTATGCCAGCAAACCAAACTCTCAAAGCTAGTAGCTCTTGATCTATATTGACATCTGTATTAATAGCAGTAGAAGCTTGAACCAGGTCTCTCTTTTCCATTCTGCTATTACTATAATGCCGCTATGATACCTTCCAGGCTTTTACAGCCTTAGCTACTTGCATGCATAGTATGTGGCATAAATCGGACAGACCACGCCCCCTCAGAGGATATGTGTTCACTTATCCTCACTTGGCAAATGGGCGGAGCTGGTTTTGCATCCCTTGGGTAAAACCGCATCCGCGGGAGATATGTCGATGCAGATCCTCCTCTGACGTAATCTATACTACACTTAGAGTATAGTGTTAGTAATTTCTTGGGCAATTACAGGTCATAGAGACCTGCTAGAGAAAACCGGATCTCTACATATAGAGACCTACAACTTTTACAAATCTGTGCTCCGAGGGAAATCCTGAGGATATACATTGAAATTGGTTACTAAGTTACTATTGCACAAAATTTCTGTACTGTAACAGCTGAAAAACCTAAAGCTGCAGTACCTCTGTAAGAATATTTTGTGCTAGTCATACAGTCCATAAGGGATGTAGTGAAGGTGGAGTTGGAGATTTGAGTGGCTAGGGATGGGGCCAGAACCAATAGGATCTACGAGATTTAGGGCCCTTAGTAGTGCCCTGGCTTCACTACAGCCTTGGGCTTCTAAACCTCTTAGATCCCTTGATCTCGGTATCTAACTTATATTTATAGACACCAATGAGACCATTTAAATATCTGGTCAAATATTAGACATTCACATACAGTTGGACTAACAGTAGTATCCTTACTGGTTTCTTTAATTAGAAGGGTCCTAATTAGAAGGGTTCCATTGTAGTACATGAGTGGTATTGAACAGTAGTGTGTGTAGGTTACACAATCTTCATGGACATTGAGAGGAATAAATAAATGCTATATTATCAATACTTAAATCTTTGTGTGCGTCTGTCACAGATGTGACGTCATCTAATCACGTGCGCGCCATCAACGGATGTGACATCAAATCACGTGCATCATCAACGAATCGTCTACTTCTGAGCTCGACTTCGATGCTACAGCGATTATGAGCAAGCAAGTAGTTGAGCAAGCGAAGCTATTCGTACATAAGTAGTAGCTAATGGTTGGTGCACTGCTCATAGTCAGTGTAGTCTGCAAGGAGAGAGTATAAATGACTGATATATGACCATTCAGATGTACACTCAATCTTGTATACACACCCTCTGTTCACAATTCAAATCTTTGTACTTTGTAGTGCATGGTGTATACGTAGTTATAATGCCTGTATCTTTCAATTTGATGATACTTTAGATGCCAATGTAACAGACGACAATACATCAAACTGTACTGAACTAGAGGCTAGTGACTACTGGGGGATTACATGGACCGCAGCAGCTGAACTGCCAGGTGCACATGATAGTCTTTTTTACTCTTTAGTATCAGTGGCTATAGCTGAAGTGTCTTATATACATGCAGGGATTTTGCTGACATTGGTGCTAATTGAGCTACTTGGAAGGAAGAAGACCATGTTTATTGAATTTCTTCTGACTGGAGTAGGATTTTTTCTTCTCTTCATCTGCACCAAGGAGTAAGTAAAATCAAGGGGCCATTTCTATAATGGTCCTGCTCTACACATTAAACCTCATCTCTTTGTAGGAATACAACCTATACAACAGAATAAAGGTAGTAACCGAGTAAGCTACAACTCCTTCACCATCTAAACAACACCAAACTAAGCTAGCTTGACATGCCCTATTGGGCAGTGGCATAGTAATGTTATGATTTGCAGATGCACGAACAAACAGTGAGAGAAATGTGAAAAATGTAAAGCCATCTTAGTGCCACTGGGTGTACATGAAGCACATGCCCAGCTGATAAAAAAGCTAACTTCTGTAATGGGAAATAGATCTACACTGTAATATTAGTCAACCTGCACTTATTATCACCAGCTGAACTTAGCTGTGATTAGCTGATGGCTTTAAGTATGGTGTAGGCAAAGCTTCTGGAGCAAGGCTAGACTCATTCGCAGTCTACTACATACAACGAAAAGCTGGGAGTGGAGACTGGGGACGAGGCTAGAATTCATCCTTATATGTAGATAAAGGCTTAGCATAATATTATTATGCATATATGTAGTTATGAGTATAGTAGTTCAAACCCCAACAGAATAGTTTGCAAATGGCTCAGTGATTCTAATACATGTACAGTAGGTGAAGTCGTATGACAACTGTGATATTGAACTGGTTATTCTTGTGCACATGATTAATGCCAGTGTGCATGTACTAGCCTTGTCTCCAGGCCTCACTATTTCTCAATCATGAGAAGGCTTGAGGAGCCAAGGCTAGGCTAGTTAACAACAATGCACTCAGTACAGGCTTGCAGATTTATGAACTGAATGACTTTCATACTGTTAGCAACAGAGCTGGGGTGGAGGCCAGGGAATAAGGCTACCCTACTGAAATATGATGTAGTATAAAAGGTGCAGATAGCTAGAGGATGTAAATGTAAACTATCTCTACTTCTCTTTTTTTTAGAGTTGTGGTTACTCTTTTCCTGTTCATTATACGCGCATTTGCAACTGGAGTGTTCCAAGCAGTTTACGTCTACACACCTGAAGTATATCCTACTACTGTTCGTGCAGTTGCAATGGGATTGCACACAGCTGCTGCGAGGATAGGAGCAATGATAACTCCATTTGTGGCTCAGGTTTGTATTGCTGTTAATAACAAACCCAGTAAATCCATGCAGTACCCACGGTGCACTGGATAGTGGGAAATTTTTATAGGTGCAAATTTTTGCGAAAGTGTATGCAACGCAGGTCCTTGACCATGCCCCTCAGCCACACATAGCAAACCGCTGTGTGTCAAAGCGATGGTGGTAAAGGTTACTATACCTACAAAGGCACTCGGATTGCTGTACTTGCCGAAGAACTGCCATTCCAGAGGCGTGGACCCCTTTGCTGTGTCTGTACTGTGCAATCATTGGATACCTGTTACTTTGATGGGTATACAGTGACCTTGTGTTTGTGTTCCTATAGGGAGCGTTCTTCACTGCAATGTTAGCATCCTTTCATCAGTCATGGCACTAATAGAAGTAGATCATGGCCCTCTGGCACCTGGAAGAGCGTTCACCAGGCTGCAACCATACATAATATAAACCGCTGTGCTACAACCTTCCCTGTGGATTATCACATACTATTCAAAACTTGCAAGTTCTTATTTTTGCACCAGCAAACAGCCACGCGAAAATACGAAATTTTGTACAGTGCAAAAACAATTTTTTTCTGCTATACGGTATAGCCTTGTCTCCCCTGATCTTGGTTTGGTTTACTCATGCCATGTAAATGTATCTATAGATTAAGAGACGCTCATTGGCAAGGCTTCATATCTGAAGTGAGCAACAGCACTTTGGCTGTTACATCTGATTATGAAGATATGTATATTTGGTACACCTGCGGTTTGACTGCTCCTGCTAAACCTGAGATATAGCCATTTTTGTTCAATTCAGTTTCCCCAAAATCTGCATTGTATTTGCATGGCTTCTCCATTGGTTACGTATGGGAAGTATATGTATAAGTATCGATTATAGTATGTATACAATGTAGGGTCTAGAGAACACCGGACCTCTGGATATCTGTATCTATCTGAGCACATTACCCTATTATTTGCCATGGTGTATCATCTGCCCACCCCTCACTAAGGGAGCCTGGTACCGTAGCTCATGCAATTTATTATTATGCATGGGCCAAACAATCACTCTAAGACTTTTGATATGGGTTTTTTGTTGTAGTCTGGAGATGAAGCTAGTGTAGGGCCCCCAGCTGATGCCAGAGTGCTTTTAATAAGTGAATTCTCGCATAGCAAATTTCCAGCTATATGTAGATTTCTGCATTTACTAATACATAGGTATATACTTATGATTACTTTCTGCAGGTCTTGCTTAAACGCAGTGATTATGCAACTATTTCTTTGTATGGTGGATCTTGTGTGATACTAGCAGTGCTAGCACTACTTCTACCAATTGAAACCAAAGGAAGATCCATGAAGGTATGCAATGAGACTGTGTAGTTGTTAGCAATGTACTCCTCTTGGAGGAGTATGTGCTATAATTCACATAATAACCAATCTTAAAGAACAGTTTTCATACTGGTTTTGAGGCTCTGGATTGAAAATTAACTTATCTGTGACTGACCTGTTAATGGCACAGGGGTGATAGGTGATATGACACAGGTCTTACGCCGGGCCCTTATTCTAAGCAAAAAGCAACATTGTAGCTGTTTGCAGCTGCTTGCAAGCAGCTACAATATTGCTTTTTGCTTAGAATAAGAGAGTAAGACCAAGTGCTTGCTGTGCCATTCTGTGCAGAAAACGCTTTCTGTCCACTGTATACTAGGACTTAATACATTTCCGTAGAGATACCTTGCAAAGTATGACCGTCATGTGGGTGGAGTCACTGAAATTTTCACATACGTAGCTACCCCATGCAAGCTGGCAAGTCTTGTGCATGTTGTAGATGGCTTAGTCTCACCAAAGCGGTAAGTTTTATGAGCCCTTGAGACTCACTGTAACTCACAACCATGCATGTTCACAAACTGAAGTTGGAAGTGCTGGCTATCAGCTATTGTTTACTCTTCAGCAAGTGAGTCGGGCATCAGCAGTCCAGTAGGAGACTCCAGCATTCATTAAGATGGCATACGCAGGTAGTTTCTTTGTCATAATAGATTGAGACAAATTATGCGAGACATCAAGTCTCCTTCCGGATGCAGCCAAGATTTAATTACATTTCCTGAATCGTGACTAATCTAATTATTCATGACTCCCTCACCCACCCGAACTTCTTCCAGTGTGTTTTTGTGTCTCTTTGCTACCGTTCAGTGAGTCATAAATCCAAATAGGTACCACAGATGGAAGGTAGAGGGTGTTTTTCAAAGACTAGAGCCTATCTAAAGCAATTTCTCTGATACTAGTGAAATCTGAGTGTAGATTAAGTTCAAACTAGTTGATGCAGTAATAAGCTAGACTGTGCAGATTTTCAGTAGCCAAACGAAATCTAGAGATGACATCATCTTGCTGTGAGCTGTTTGCTTCTCTCCTTGGATCCCTTCTCCAACCCCCTCCTGTGACTCCTTTGCACTTGAAGGCTAACTTCTATACTAAGCACCATACATGCATGCATGTACCTTGGGGTACGTACTTACTATCATTTGGCAGTGTGGTCATGATTTTATATCGATTTGGATCACTCGCATTGACAAAAGTATGCATATTTTGATTTCGTACCGTGTGCAATTGTTCTTACTAACATTGTACAGTGCTCCAAGAGACATTTTGTTTTGGACTATCAATCTCTACATACATGTACATGGTTTGATGCTAGGTTTTCAAAAGTGAAATACATGTACGGAGTACATATGTCTGCTACATTTTGGTGAAGGTGTTAATCAAATTAGCGAAAACAAACCTTAGGTACCGCCAAGAAGTCAGAACAAGGTACTAACTTTCAATGTTGGCATCATTCCCCTCACTCAATCTACATCAGAGTAAAGAGCAAGTGGTAATATCTTGGGATTGGTAAAGAGTTATGATTTGAAATATTGGTCAAAGATAGAGCTTTATCTCTGAAGTCTTTTGGACAATAAATTCTGAAGTTACCACCTCAAGTGATAATCCACTCAAAATATGAACGCTGGTCCTGATTATCTTTTCCCCGAAAATTTGCATGGTACTTGTCTTGCTTCTTTATTGGCCAGCTAATATGAAAAAACCCTACCAAAATCATTTCCCTGATGTTTTCATACTTATTTGGGTGTGGTAGAGTGGTTATAACCTCTAAATTTAAAATTTTTACTGGGAGCATGCTATAGCCTTCACGGCAGTTGTAGTGCTTCTTGCCAGCTGTGCTTCACTTCCTGTCACAGTGCATTGTAATGAGCCAAAGAAATGAATATCTTTCCTGGTGTCAAACTCAAAAGTGTAATGGTCGTACGTGTAGTATAGAAGGCAGCCACAGCGCCTCATACAGGGATACCGTACTCTCTGTATTTTACTACCTTACTCTCTGTGCTGCTGTATTTTTTTTTAACCTTGTCGTAAATTACCCCATCATTATAATTACCCCACTTAATCAGTACCGCAAAAATGCACAATCTTCTAATAGAATAACCGGTCATTATTCTCCCGAGAGTGCGGTACCAGTTTCAGCTCAATGTTTTACCAAACATTTCTCTGCCTCTGTCCAGTGCTAGTTTACCCTCTATATAGTTACACATGCAAGGGTGAACCTAAAGACCTCACTAGCAATCGCATATCTATGTGGGTGATGTACGTTTCCCCTTGCTGTTTTAATGCATGCATCTTTCCTCCATGCAAGGTTCAATACATGTACCAAATAACTTAGCAGGTAACTGGCTAAAGTAACATACATAGGCATGAGATAGGAAGCAGTCATGTCTCAATTTTGGAAGTACAAGGTTCAGGGTATTCTGTACATGCCCTTTACATGTAATGTAAGCAGAGCTTTGGGTAGTAGTGCTTACTGACAGTGAATTTAGAGATCTGTTATCAGAAGTTGTTACATCAATACTTTTTGTCTTTTCAGGACAGTGGAGTTCAGTAGATACATCAGAAGAAAGCAGCCATCTTGATAACTGACAATTATGTGAACAGTTTTATTCAGACTCCAGCTATTATTTTTGGAAGAATAATATTATTATAATACATGTAGAGGTAGGCAAAGGAAAACTTGGATGAAAGTAATTAATGAATTGCTGCTGCAGTTAGATTTAGATAGCCAAGAGGTATTAGCTGCAGATAATATTAATTTGTTTTTAGATACGGTAGACGAAGCGTTGAGGGATAGAGAATACAAGGACTTTAATGACAGCTTGAATACTAAAGTTAAGTTGAATCTGTACAAGTCTTTCTGTAAGGAAATAGAATTCAAGAATTATTTGCAGGGGGTAGGTGATCCGGGTACAAGATTATTGTTTAAGTTTCGGTCAGGTACAAACGGTCTGAATGAAGAGTTAGGAAGACATAGGGGTAAAAATGATGATAGGCAGTGTAAATTATGCAGGGGTGAATGTGAGAGTGTGGTACATGTTCTCTGGGAGTGTCCAGCATATGACAGCATTAGAAATAATTTCATGGTAGAATTAGAAAATCTATTGGGGGGGAGGTTTGGGGAGTTTAGTACACTTGATAATTTTAATAATAATAATAATAATAATATACTCATGTTGCTGCCGTAGCGCTTACGCCATTGACCACGCACCCACAGACGCAGGCGGAGCTTGTAAGACCTCCAGTCAGAGGACAAGAGCAAGAACAACCAGAGACAACACAATCCTGATCACCATACAATTCCTTCTTCCTAGTCTCCCATATCAATAATTTGATAATTTTAATAAGGCAAGTTTTATTTTAGGATTTGAGAATTGGAACAGGGATGATTTTAAAGCATTATTAAAGCTAGTTAAGAGCTTTGTATTATTGATATGGGAGACTAGGAAGAAGGAATTGTATGGTGATCAGGATTGTGTGGTCTCTGGTTGTTCTTGCTCTTGTCCTCTGACTGGAGGTCTTACAAGCTCCGCCTGCGTCTGTGGGTGCGTGGTCAATGGCGTAAGCGCTACAGCAGCAACATGAGTATATTATTATTATTACATGTACATGAACACATCAGCCTCATTCCTTTGCAGGCTTGTAATCAGAACTATCACATGATTATCAAAAAAATGTAGAGGCCTGGGAACATGGTTAATATGATAATGATGATGTACAGTTCAAGTGTTCATGTACATAATGTATGCATGTCTCAATAGGAAACATAACAAGAAAAGTTATTACATATACTTCTCTACTGGAAACTGGTAAGGAACTGAACTATAAAGTTTCCAATTAGGAAAGATTCATGCAAATTAACTCCGGACAGAAAATGCCGTAAGAGTTCCTCAAAAACTATAGTATTTAAATGTGCAGATCCCTTGACAATTCATACATGCACTCTAACCACTCATTATATAAAAACAGCCTTGTCCCAAGCCACACCCCTTTTGGTGGTCAGGTGTGTGTGTGACCTGGGGACGATCATAGACAGCTGTTACCCAGTTTCCACAGGACCACCTGTTATAAAAAGAGGTCCAGTGCAGGGCACACATCTACTATACATATCTACTAAAAGCAACACTACTGGACTAGTTTCAGTAGTGCCATCACCTACTGTCTTACACCATCACTATTTCTCTTCTGTAGCAAAGTCTCACACTTGCCCGCTAATGGGCTACAAAAAAGCATGGGTAGTATTATAAAGTTACTGCCCTTGAATAGTCACATAACATGAAATAATGATTATTAGCTGACTTGGTTCCAGGCTCTCCATCCTGTGTGATGAGAAG
Organism: Phakellia ventilabrum; assembly: GCA_963921505.1. Lineage (NCBI taxonomy): Eukaryota > Metazoa > Porifera > Demospongiae > Axinellida > Axinellidae > Phakellia > Phakellia ventilabrum. Next base: position 3,326,736 of record OY997390.1, read on the forward strand.
AGAACCTGGGAACAAGGCTACACAAAATGTTATGCATTTATAAAATACATAATATACCATGTACAGAATACAATGAAGTCTGGATGTGATGTATGAAGTAGACACCATCAATATCCTAAAGAGGAAGAATTGATAATTATGATCATGTGGGTCCCCAAAATAATAATGTAGACATACTAAAATAATGAGGACGCTGTTTTGGACTTGTTGAAGTAGCTACTTTTTTTAATACAATTAATATTATACATGTACCTAAGATGCTTCGGACTTCTTGCTCTGACTCTCACACTTGTCTGAATCTTGATCTTCTGATTCTGACAATCTTTGGGGTACATCTTTCTCCTTTGCTTTCTCCTCATATTCTTTTTCATCTCGAGGTTTGCCCCCACCAAAAATTGACATACGGGTTACTGTGTCAGCAAGCTCATTCACTGGAGCTCTTACAGTGCGAGGCTTCAAATTCAGCCTTGGACGATTAGCCAGATCCCCTGCAGAAAAAATTTACTTCGTTGAATATATCAGTTGTTCACAACTTTGTGTGATTGGGTGCAGAAGATAGTAGACCATAGCTTGTGCAGAATATATAATGATGAATGGCTGCAAGGATCAAGACAATTTTCCAATCGTACCTAAAAATGTGCTAAAAAACACTAGAAGCAACTTTAGAAGTTGACCATGGAAAAAATTTACAGGTAAAGCGGGAAAGATAGCTAGTTTTGGCCCGTGGCTAGAAGGTACACTATAATTGCTTGATGCACTACATAGTCTGGAAAGAAGCAAAACTACTATAGCCCAGGAAAATAAAGCCATCTTCCTACCAGCCAAATATTCTGTTTGTCTGCACTAGATTATGCCAATCATCGCTGATCTAACTTTCGGAGCAGTCAGCAACTCTTCTCTACTTCTTGTACAATTGCATGGTGGCAGCAATTCTTCTCTACTTCTTTATTAGCTTGCACAATTGCATGGCGGCAAGATTAAAGTGTGCAGTCAACTGGAGTCTACCCAAGGTCTACCCTATGTCACGGCACGCGATAAATGATACCAAGCCTTCCCCAGCTTTCCTCTCGCTCGCATTATGTAACACACGGAGCAGGAGAGGCCTGGGAACGAGGCTAAGCTAATACATGTTACAAGGAATTTACTCACTGGGAAATGCAACTGCCCTTACCGATGCAAAATTTCATCCTTCTACCACTCTTCTGCCCTACGTGTCACACATGAGAAAATGTACCAAGCCCACTAGTAGCTCAAGCGAAACATGCATGTAGGCCTAGGAATGAGGCTATACCACTTTTGGTATTACTTACTTATTGAACGTGACCACATTGCCAAGTGTACGTATGGTGGGTGACTACAAATGAAAGCACATACAACAAGTGATCTGAGATGCGGATGTGAAGGGTGCAGCTACACTATAATCGCCTGGAACCATATACAATACATTAGCTATGCCGCAACTTACACCATTTGGACCACAAAGCTATTACTTACTTATTGAGCATGACCACACTGCCAAGTGTACGGACTACAAATGAGGGTATAAGCACATACAACAAGTGATCTGAGATGTGGATGTGAAGAGTGCAGCTACACTATAATTTCCGGAACCATAGATAATATATTATCTATGCCGGAACTTACAACGTTCGGACCACAAAGCCATGGAGATTGTCCTTCAGGTCAGTATACTGCCTCACATACCTGAGAATGAGCAGTCACTGCCATGGACAAGCGAAGAAACAGAGTGAGCTGATTGAAACCAAACGCTGGATAGTGCTATCATGCAGCGCTTTCACCTTGATTGTGCTCTTGCTCTCAGCTTTTTAAGAATACACGCTTCAAACCTTGGACCTGTAGAAAGTGTGTCTTCGTAGTCAAATCTTGGATCGCTCTAGCTCTTTCATTACTACGCCGCATGCGTATTAGGCTCAGGAAAACGGCCACCTCATGGCCCATTAACACTTGTACTGAGCTTTATTGGTCAGGTCTCAAAAGGATGAGCTTATCAGACAAATTCAGTCCATATATCTTCTGAAAGATTCATCACTGTCTATAATCTAACAGTATTGGGAAGTCTCTTCATTTTGAGATTTCTATTACTTTTCATATTTTGCCTCATAGCAGGGCAGTCATGGATGATTATAGCACGTATGTATATGCATGGTTTTTCGCTCTAAGTGTGCAAGTATAAAAGATATAGAAATGAGAGCCGCAAAACTGAGCTTATGAATAAATTCATGAGCAATAATTTACACTTGGCGGTATATACGTATACAGTATATATATATTAACCTGGATCTGGCTCCTTAAATTCCTCGTATCTTGCAGCACCACCACCACCACCACCACCACCACCACCACCACCACCACCACCACCGCTGCCACCACCACCTCCTCCACTGCTCCCATGGTCTCGCCCATGCCCTCCACGGTAACCTCCCCTTCCACCCCTGGGAGGCCTGTCACTGTACCCTCCTCTTCCACCTCCTCCAAATGGAGGGCCAGATCCCTGTGGAGGGTAGCCATAGCCGGGTCCAGCACCATAGTAGCCTCCTGAGGGGGAAAAGCCATGGGCAGAAACAAACATTCAACTACATACGTACATGCATGTAATTTGTGAAAAGAACCACATCCCGCATTGTCAAATGCATTCATTTGCATATCTACATAATTCTATACACGATCAAAATGAAACATGGGTGCTGTTTTTTTAATAGGAGGCATTACCGTAGTAATAACTTAGAAATGAAGCATCAAACAACAAGGAAGATATGGGGCAGAGTTCACAGCATTCTCGATTGTGAGGCAATTTCTGAAAACAGCAATGCTACTGAGGCCCATATCTCATCAGGAGGGAGCTGAGTTTGAAAAGTTTGTAAAAATGTGGAATTTAGGCAAATCCAGCAACATAGCACAAGACTGATATTTCATATCTAAAAACCAGCCGGGTTTTTTTTAATACATAAAACATCCAACTGAAGGTTGTGCTCATCAACAGGTCAGTCTAAGCTAAATGCAGCTGTAGAATAGATCAGCTTGGCTAGACATGTACAGCTTCCAGCGAAAGTGCTGACACAGCAATTCGTAGTGCGCTTCCAGTTTAGCGATCAGAATTTGCGCAAACAGAATTATCATCGTTACCTACCGCTCTTTCGCCGTCTAAGCAACACAAAACTAATCTAGCTTGACGTACCTTGGCCTATTGAGCCTGCAAACTTCCAGTAGCTTCCACTGCGCTCGTGGTTATAGTGGCATAGTAACGGATGACGTAACTTAGCGCACGTGATAATTGCGGACAACACACACACAGACGCGAAAACGTAAAGCAATCTTAGGACCAGCCGGGGGCGCGCTTCGCGCGTACCCGGCTGGTAATAAAAAAACATGACCACTGGTATAATCATGTTATTATCAGCCGGGTGTGCACTTCATGCAAGCCCAGCTTAAAATAATGTTTAGGAGATAGGGCCTTCCTTCAGTTTATGGAGACATTTGTGATTAAAGGCCTTTCCGCTGCAGAGTTATGAAGCTACATATACCACAAAAGATGGCCAAATACTCATCATGTAGAGAGTTATGTTACTATGACTGTATCACTGCCAAGCACCGCGAGACCAATAATGGTGTTAGCTAGCATTTGTATATATCTGTAAGCCATGCTCCCTTGGCTACATGTATGGGGATCTTTGGCCGCGGTTATTAATATTCATAACTTCCACGTCACGCGATGCTAATTATCAATTATTGCCAACGTTTCATATCTCGAACTCTTGTATGGCTGCAGGCCGTTTTACTCGGTAAGCAGTGACATTTAAGGCTAGCAGTCAGTCAGGCTGTATCTGTTAGTGTGTTAAGGGCGTGATTGTGTCGTCACTATCGCGGAATGGCAGTTAAACAAAGCTAAACTGAAGCGCTAACGTTGGTAGTCTCCCAGTTTGTGTACCGTCGATGTCTGCCCTCTATTTGGTGAGTTACCTGTGTTGATAACTAGTGTATTGACTCCTACGGCCTATACAGGCGCTTTGAGGCCTGCCTCACTCCATTCCTGGTATTAAAAAGCTTACCTGTGTTGCCAATGTAAAAACAGCTGGACAGAAAGTAGCGCTTAGAATACTTTCGATCGGGAGGTTCAGTTTGTGCATCATACTGCAGTAGGCGTATATATACGCCGTTCGCGCTACGCGGAAGTCATTAACAGGCGTATAAATACGCCTATCGCACTCAAAGAGTTAAGGCATTGTATTCAAATTGGTACCTCTGGCAGCCACAGGGATGTTGTCTTCGAACTTGTGGCGCACGAAGAGCCAGATATTAGGACAAGTCTATCACATACTTTTACTAAGGAAGGCTTACTAGAGCTCCTAGGTTACAGTAGAGATATGAGCACTGGAGACAGACGGCAAGAGCAAGTGATGTGAACATAAATTTTAAATAGCAGAGCCCGTCTCTCCTCTCTCCCATAGCAGCCACGGCTGCATGATCATTGGGAATTATTCCAGATTGAGACGTGTCCATCACCTGAAGAACAGTCGCCTTTTAGTAGCTTCTCAAGCATCATTGATCACACGCACAGTTCTGGTTTTAGTTGTTATTTTTGAGAGTTGGAATAAAGGTCCTAAAAGGACTTCACAAGGAAGAAGTGGAATGGGGGGAAAACGGATTTAATGGCTTCAGCCCTATGCAATTACCCAAAAACTGTGCAAAGGGTTCAACAAACTTCAAGCACATGATAACGATATATCATCTTAAGAGTGAATGGAGCCTAGCTATCGTCGTCCATCCTTCACCTCAGATGAAAATTGTAGGTTAAAGTGTACCCCGTTTAAAGTGTACCCAGTTTGTTTTAGAAATACTATACCACATCTTCTTCCTCCATCCATACCACATATTGTGATTTGAATCTAGCACTGTACTCTTATCATCAACTCTACAGTCCCTACTCCTGGGCCATTCACCAAGCCACCCACACCATCTTTTACCTAGCCTTCCCATGCACCCTTCAGACACACCACCAAGTTATCCCACCTTTCAGGTACACACCCAAACCTCCAGTGAAGTTGAAGAGTGAACTTTGGTCAATCATCCAAGCATCAGGAATCCAGTAGTCCAACCGTTCATCCAAACCCACCAAATCATCTGATCCTTTAGCCACATCCAAGCTTATAGTGAACTCTTCCAAGCATCTGATATCTAAATCCACCAAGTCGTCCCATCATTCATCCAAACCCAAGTCATCTGATTCTTCAGCCATACCCAAGCCTCCAGTGAACTCTGTCCAGCTGTCCAAGCATCGCAAAGCCAATGAGGGAGTGAAGCACTTACCTTTCAAATTGAGATAAAGAAAATGACTAAAAAGGCTATTGCTGAAGCAGAATTGGTAGATATTGACATATAAAAACCCAAGTAGCAGCAAAAGCAAAACGACTGGGTTAAAGGCTTGACCACAACTGATACAGCAGTGCTTAGCACTGGAGACCAACATGCTGAAGACCGAGGCCAAGATTCTCCGCAAGGTCACATGTTGAAGTTCTCCGAGATGCAGAAACTATTGGTTAAGGAGTTGTTGACTTGAAAGATGGGATTGCTTACTCCATAATGCTTCTTTCTGCCTGGTGGTGCAGGCTACAATATTCATCCCATGTCTGTGTCCAACAGGGCCTCATACGCATACTTTCAAGGCTCTGATTCTAGCTAACCTCACAAAGCGCTCTCCAACCATCTGAGGTTGCTACCCTAGGGCATGGGCTACTGCATGCCATTGGCCACACACACTGGACACATGACGAGAATGGGAAAATAACTGGTGCACAGATATCATAATTCATCCCCAAAATTGTAATACAGGGTACAAAGGGGCTGTTTAGTCATATATCCATGCACTCAGCATATGTTCTGTAGAAGTTAATTCCTCATCCTAGTTAACCTAGGACTACCTGTAATACTGTATAGCGGCAAATTTTCGCGAAAATGTCAAAACGGCTTCAGTTTTTAAATTCACAGTTTTTATTTTCGCGTCAGCCCGAATAATAATTGACCACGCCCCTTTGTCCTGTCACGCCTAGCGCCACTCAACTAACTCGCTCTTCACGCGTCAAAGGCAGACCGAGCGGACCGAGTGTCTTTTTATGTTGAGGCGATGGTGAGAGGCTACAATACTTACAAAGATATCTGGGGCCGCTGTTGTTGAAGAGTTGCCGTGCCAGAGGGAAGTTCGTAACCGGGTCAATACTTTCGCTGTGGCCGTAATTAGCATCCTTTATAGCCGTGGGGCTAACAGAAGCAGACAGAGATCCATTGGAAGCTGGATGGACGTCTACCGTCTTGAAATAGCAATAGAGGGCCATTTTCTTGGTGTCGCAAAACAGACAGCTTCACGTGTTGGCAGTTCACTGGTTCAAAATTTCACAGTTCTTAATTTCGCGAAATCGGCCTGGGCGCAAAAAGTGCGAAAATTTGCACCATGCGAAAATTTGCCGCTATAGTAGTATAGCAAGACTTAGCCTTGAAGTACAGCCGTATTCATATTCTCTGCAGTATACTTCCCAAAACCAGCCAACAACCTCTGTGATTTGCTGGGAGCGCGGTCACAAATGGGATAGAAATATTACCGTATTGCTTGCTTAATTTGTGTAGCCATAGCCTCTTAGTCAGGAAGTTCAAATATATAGTCTCATAATGACACGTACTCTTACTGGTACGTATATGCATGACAAATAATGTACTAACTACTGCATGACACCAACAAACCTCTGCCTGGTGGTCCTCCTCTCCCAGGTCCACCCCGACCCCTTCCACCACGACCACCGCGAAATGCTAAATTGATTCTTAGCTGCTTCTCTCCATATTCCTACAGAGAAGACATGGATAACCATAGTGATGATGTCATCATAGGAGCTTAACTATTGTCACCAGGTATAATATCAACTTCCACTTACATGTAGGTTTTCAATTCGTATCAAATTATGAGATGCCATATAACGGCCAATAGTATAGAAACTTCGCCAGATCTATTTTCGCACACACGTGAATGGGCAAAATTAAATTCCACGGCATTAATAATTTTAGTTTAACCCTTTGACGCACAGCTCTGAAAGGTTAGGTGGGAAGAGTGAAGTATGGAGAAGGAGTGTTGCGTTCATGGCTACCACGTATACAGCCAACGAGATCCAAGCAACACCTTCCCTTTGTAGACGAGCACTGGTAACGGCTGTGTTTGCTTCCTCAATCGCCGACGATGGCAACGAAGACGAAAGCTGCCCAGTTGGATCAGGAATCTCTCAGCAACGCGGCAGAACCGGATAGCAAAGCCATAGTTGACGGTACTTGACAATTTGTTCACTCCTGACTTTCGCAGCTGCTGCTTCTTTGAGACTTTCACTGGTTGACCCTTATAAAACTTACATTGGTCAAAATTTTCACCCGATACAATTTTTAACTGACAAAATTTTCGCTGGTGAAATTTCACTGCTTGAACCGACTGGCGAAATTGGTGAACCCTGGCAAAAATTTCCCGCTATACAGTATATTATATGCATGCAGCATAGCAGTATATGGTTGGTATGCTAAATACATGTACCGTATTCTACGTATTATCCGCCCATGATGTATTATCCGCCCATCCCCTTCTTTGAACAAAAGTTATTGTGGAGGGTATTTACATATATAGTATCCGCCCACCCCTTATACTGTCCATGCGAGCTAAATCTAGAACTAAAACCCGAGACAGTGAGTAAAATCGAGAGGCAAAATTCGATCTTTGGTGTACTTTAATTGGAATACCAACGGTAAGTCAGCTAGCCATTTAGCCTTTTAGCTGATAATAGTTATCTGCATGCTTCCATAATAGCTTTTTAAAACATTTTGCATCCATACTTGGCTCAAATATGCTAAAAAAAGGCTCTACTTACATGTACCTTGTAACCTCGCTTTGCATATTGCGCATTTGCTACGCATTCAAGTGGGCGGATACTACATCGCGATTATATACAAACTACGTATTATCCGCCCACCCCCCTCTTTCACCTAGCACTTAAGTGGCCCGCCCATGGGCAGATAATACGTAGAATACGGTATATACTCTTGGTCTGTGGGCATTTCTGATACTGACCTTGGTGGTAATGCACCTCATCAATATCAGAAATGCTCTTGGACCTCGATTGCACATTTAGCATACCAGGAGCCCATAGCCCATAACCCAAAGGGAAGGAGCATTAAACTTCTGTACGTCTGCTGATTCCACCTGTTGTCAAATAGCACTTGCCCAAAACTCCTTATATGGTAAGTGCTATGTAAGCGCTATAATTTACTTAGCCCTAGTCTAGTAGTAAACCAGCCATGCATAGCTGCTAGGCATTCCATATATGGAGTTTTCCTGTAGGTGCCATTCAACAACAGGTGGAATCACTAGTTCATTGCTCCTTCCCTTTGGGTTATGGGCTCCTGAGCATACCAACCTCACTCCTATGATATATACTTAAATGGTAAACCACACCGTTCATTTGTGTGGCAAAGAAAGGGTATTATGAAAATGGGGTAAGACTTAGATAGAGTAATTATAATACTCGGACGACAGGTATAATCGGATGCGCTAGCGCCATACACAGAAATTACCGGAAGTGGGCGGGACCTTCGATCGCTACTACAGACCCTTCGCACTCTGAGTTCCAAGTTTGATGTCCATCCGTTGCTTGGTTCTGGAGCTATAGCCTTCCAAAGGTAAGTCCGAATATATCAAAGATTGGACAATTGTATGTATTGTCGGACTCCGTTCCCTGTCTCTTCTCTAAAGCAACTGTCGGCGATATTTCTGTAGCATTGGGAAGCTCCACGACCCTGTTGCTGCACGCCAACTTTTCGTAATTGTAACTGCCTCGAGCACTGAGTGGCGTTGCTGAATGTGAAGCAGTGTCACTCTATCTATGATCGAACAGTGATTTTTTTGCCGTAGACGCCCTAAAATACCTGCTAGCACGACGATACGGCTATCAGTGGATTGTACAGGTCCTTAGCAGCATAACGGTGCAAGTCCGATGTTTATACGTTGCATGGTTCTCGAGATAGAGCTGTTCGTCAAAAAACTTCTGTATTATCTTCATTGAAGATACTAAAGGATGGAAGCAGGCAAAACAGCTCTATCTTTGGAATGCCACATCGTATAAACATTGGACTTGCACCGTTGTGCTGCTAAGGAGTCAGTATCCACCTCGCTTTCGGTGCTGTATATTCCTACTACCTGCAATCTTTGCCCGTATTGCCTTGCAGTTGACTGTGGGGCCCTTTGAACTATAATTGTACATTTGTACTGTGTGGCTATCGTCTATGCATGCATGTAGCTGCAAGCTGCAGCTGTGCAACCACAACGATCCATGACTTTCTCCCCCCCCCCCCCCCAAAAAAGCAACAGAAACAAGTAACAAAATTAATAACATTTTGAAAGAACATATAGGGATGGAATGCCAAAAAAGCAACCAAACAAGGTAGGAATGACACCATGATACTCTTACAGATTGTCATCCCTATATATTTCGCCATTTTTCCAACCGCATGCACACACACACACACACACCAATCCCCAGAATGCCACACCAGCCATATCCCCAGCCGATATAAAGTGGCAATTGCAGCACTTCACAATGCAACACACATGACCCCCTCACACTACAACTTATCCTCCCACTTACCCCACATGTCTTACACCACGATCCACACCTACTTCTACAATGACACCTACACTCTTCCACTTGTAACAACAACCTTTGACTTGGCCAACGGAATAATCTTTAGTACTGAACACATTTCCAATAAAAAAAACTCTCCATGTAGCTACACCACCCCAAAAAAGCAACAGAAACAAGTAACAAAATTAATAACATTTTGAAAGAATATATAGGGATGGAATGCCAAAAGATATAGGGATGACAATCTGTAAGAGTATTGTGGTGTCATCCCTACCTTGTTTGGTTGCTTTTTTGGCATTCCATCCCTATATGTTCTTTCATTTTTTAAAATGTTTTTTTGTTACTTACTACATAGTAGTGCATACATGGTATTCCATGCAGAGGGCCTCGCGGGGCTGCTCAGCTGACTGTTCAGCCAGTCCAAGGCTTTGAGAATGGTGGTCATCACTTTCCTGCTTCTGAATCAGCATTCCCCGTGGTTAATGAGCCTCCCGCCATATTCCCTCCTCTCCTCGCTATCACTACTTCCGTGCTGCTGCGCACCTAGCCTCCCTAACTGCCGCCACCTCTCTGCAGGCGACTCCTTCGTTAGTGCATGCTCTTTGGCTCTACTGCACATGCATGCATGGAAGCAATGCCACTCCCACAGGAAATATGTTGGCAATAATTGCATTCCTGTAGCGTTACTTACATACATACATACATACATACATGCGGAGTCTCCGTACAACACAATTAGTTACCTCGCTTCCCGCTCGGCAATCACCTACTCGAAGGTCAAGCCACTGAGGTTTCCACTATCAGCAATTAAATACCTTCACACTTAGCAGTGTAGCATATATCGAGTGAAAAATTTGACCGATGAAGTTTGATGCGAAAGTCAGGAGTGAACAAGTTGTCAAATACCGTTAACCATGGCTTTGCTACGCTATATGCAGGTTCTGCCGCGTCGCAGAGAGCTCCCTGATGCTCACACTCACACTCACTCACATGCGCATCGCACGATCGTGCTGTCCGTATTTAGCGCTCATACTTACTACATAGTAGTGCATACATGGTATTCCATGCAGAGGGCCTCGCGGGGCTGCTCAGCTGACTGTTCAGCCAGTCCAAGGCTTTGAGAATGGTGGTCATCACTTTCCTGCTTCTGAATCAGCATTCCCCGTGGTTAATGAGCCTCCCGCCATATTCCCTCCTCTCCTCGCTATCACTACTTCCGTGCTGCTGCGCACCTAGCCTCCCTAACTGCCGCCACCTCTCTGCAGGCGACTCCTTCGTTAGTGCATGCTCTTTGGCTCTACTGCACATGCATGCATGGAAGCAATGCCACTCCCACAGGAAATATGTTGGCAATAATTGCATTCCTGTAGCGTTACTTACATACATACATACATACATACATGCGGAGTCTCCGTACAACACAATTAGTTACCTCGCTTCCCGCTCGGCAATCACCTACTCGAAGGTCAAGCCACTGAGGTTTCCACTATCAGCAATTAAATACCTTCACACTTAGCAGTGTAGCATATATCGAGTGAAAAATTTGACCGATGAAGTTTGATGCGAAAGTCAGGAGTGAACAAGTTGTCAAATACCGTTAACCATGGCTTTGCTACGCTATATGCAGGTTCTGCCGCGTCGCAGAGAGCTTGTTGTTCGAGGTCACCATATCTACAAGAGAGTACGGTCCCCTACTGTTGGCGAGGTTCTGCAACTTACACGCGAGGAGAGAAACGATCACGACCGTGGCCATAGTCGCCCAAATTTTTGGGGCACTTGCATGCGAAACTTGTTGTATTGAGTTACTAATAACATTAGAGCTACGTAGTACTATGACCTTCAGTGTAGCGAGATGCTACGAGAACTGTAGCACGGAATATTTTTCCGTGCTGTGCGCGAACTAAATTCTCAAACACGGCATACACAATCTTGATTCGTCGGCAATTTGGACACGTGTAACTAGCGGATGCGCCAATTAATTAATACAAAATAACAGGAAGACAGTATGCGCTTATTAAAAATTATGCGCTTAATAACTGTATGCGCCTATTAACCAGTCTCTACGGTACTACACTATTGGCTTTGGCAAAAAGTTTCCCCGGTAAAAACTTCCCGCTATACGGTACTCCATGTGAGTAGTTATAGCAACATAACACTAAGTATGTGTGGTGAACAAATTAAGGGATGTACGATGTGGGTTAGCCTAGATCCCAGGCACACCCCAACGAAAGAGTGGCCTAGCATCCACTGTTTGCACATGCACATAATCTACCAAAAATCTTGGTAAATCGTGAACTACCATGTTATATCCGCAAATAATGACGTCACGTTTGGATATGAATCCGTTTAAAACGTTTTCATGTTATGAAAGTGTAAAATAAAGACAGCAGGCTTTATGGCCTGTAATGATGACTTTTTGCCAGGTACATGCCTAGAAAGTGATTGGTAGTTTGAAACTTTGATCTTGTTTGCCACTGAAAAGCCTAGAAGGCCACATCTGCAATTGAAAATCAAACAGCTCACAGTTACTACAAGAAGAGAGGCGTTTCCAAATTTTTATGGTAAGATAGCTACGTACCATAATCATAGTGGGATAGAAAATTACAGGTTCTTTCACTATGCTTGACTGGGTATGAAGCCATTTCATTAGTAGAAAGTCTGGTTTTTAGTTCTTCCACTTACTATACTCATATACTGTCACTACTACTCCTTGCCACGTGACTAAGACCATTCATGGATACATTTACTGACCCTGTTCCATACATGAGTATATTCTCACAATTATCTCGCACATGCGCAAACAGTGGATACCAGGCCACTCTTTCATGGGGTGTGTGGCCTGGGAACAAGGCTAAATGTGGGTATGAACAATTTTCATAACATAATTTATACCTTACCGCTCCATTGTATTCCAGAGCTTCCTTGAGAGATTTCACTTCTTCAAATTCCACATAGCAGTAGCCTGTGCGTGTACACAAAATAGTTAGTATTATAGTAGTTTCTAGAAGACACTGGTGTAATATTTTCCTATACTGTGTTCAATACATTGCATGCTACAGTACCTTTCAGCAACAGTTATATGGATACCAGCACAGGCATACCATGCAATGTCACTAGCTTTAACTTCCTACATTACACGTAGTAAAAAATGTAAACTGCGCCACTACATTTAAATCGTTAAAAGTTTGTGAATGGTATACCATTTAAGAAGTGAAAATAGAAGACATAGGATCCCTGTAAGTCCAGAAGGATGCGGTATGCTAGGTAGATGTAGCTAAATGACAGCTAGTAGCAGAGTGTGTTGAATAAAGTTTAAAAGTTCCAGCTTTTAGTACTGGTATGGGCTAGCCTCGTACCCTGGCATCTCCTTGCAGCCATGGAAAAAATGCAGAGAAGTCCTGGTGAATTTTTGCATGTGATGTCTGCCACTGTTGTCACAGTGAATTATCCTAAAGAGGTAAAATGTCACTGCACGGATGGGTGTGGGTTTGTTTGAGAAGCCAGGAAGCAAAACAAGGCGAATTGCTGAGTTTACTTTGAGAAAGAGCTAAAAAGAAATAAATATCTGTGAGGTCCAGACAAAAATTTACTTCACTGGAGCAGCTGTATTGGAGGCACTAAATGATTGGTGACAGAAACTACGTAGGTTCCATCAGCTGGCTGGTAGCCTTGTGGGAAGACAGAGACTCCAGCCGCTGTAATTGTACCTATTTGTTTAATCCTTAGTACGTTTTTCCATTTATACATGTACGTATACTATTGTTCACCATTTCACATGCAGCAAAACTAAAATGGCATAAAGCATGATACTGTACCAAGACATGACAAAACAAAACAATGGCTCTGGCACAAGCTGTCAACGTAATGTCACGAAATGCTCCAGAAGCAGTGTACTCATTTATTACTGAAAATCCAAACTAAGTATATAGTAATCTAGAAAACAACACAAAACACAAGTGCACTCTCCACAGTGGAAAAGTGCAGGGTGAATTCATGTGACAAAGTTTGGCATCTTTCCATGAGTCCCCACTTGCCCCAGTAATGCATTTAAGCACTGAGTGAGGGAAAGAGCATTTGGCTCAGCAGTACTCGACTATCTTGCACATATGCACCATGTCCTATTCCACCTACACATAGCTACACAAGTATGGTAGCATGCAACCGGTTGGCAATCCAGTCATGACTGTGGAAGGTTTGTCGTCTTCTGTCCATTTCTGGCGAGTACAGGATAACAATCTGAATGGAATGCCATCTGCAGTTTTAGGAAGAAAGCTGACAGTTCTTTTTCCGTCTCATATAGCTCCATTTTGGATTGCAGATCTTGCTTTTTGTTTTAATATCTCACTGATTTTATATATATTCCACTGAATTCTCTATATTTGACATCAAATATCCTTCAACATGGATGCAACAGAAATATAGCCTCGTTCCCTGGCTCCACTGCCCAGTGTTTTTTGCACTTTGGAAAAACACACCCTACGTACGTACGTTGACGTCGTGTGACGTACCAAGGAGCCTAGGCTCCCTGCCCGTGTTTTTCCAAAGTGTAAAAAACGCTGGGCAGTGGAGCCTGGGAATGAGGCTAACAGAAATACGATTCTTCTCTTAAAATGGTCTTCCTACAATATCAACATGCTAAAGCAAAACAGATAGACAAATGCAGAAAACGTAAAGCATCCTAGGACTAGCCAGGGCTGTCACAGTAGTGAAAACACTGCTGGTAGATTATGCATAGTAATGTATGACATAATTATCACATACGTGATAACTGCAGATGCACAGAGAGAGACCAACAGACTGACAGACAGACAAAGAGACAAACACAGAAAAGTACCAGCCAAGTTTGCACCAAGCTGGAAAAACAATTTAAGGCACTACATAATCAACTTCTGACTGCAAACTAACCTTTAAATTTGTCAGTTTCCTTGTCTCTCACTAACCTCACACTTTTGACCTATTAAATAATGAAAACCAATTCAGTAAATCACTGCCAAGCTAAACAGCAGTGAGAGTTACATGTAGTGCAGAATTCATGCTAAAACGTTGACCATATAGAACTGGTGTTACTAGTGTCGTAGGTGTGGGTACGTTAAACCAGAAACATTTTCAAAGAGAGTCAATTAAGAATAAGTAGAGACATCATTATTCCGGAAACCCAGGAAATTACGAGATTATACATCTAATTGCTATTACCTCATTGCATGTGGAAGGCAACATACCGTATTCGCTCGATCAGACGCCGCGGCTATTTATTTCATCACGCAATTTTGTGCGGCTTCTATTCGAGAGCGGCTACTATTCGAGAGCGGCGTTTATTAAACTCAGTGGTATCGGTAAAATCTTTTGTAAATGTAAGGGCTTTGAGAAAAGCCAGTTTTATAAGATCAACAAAGAATTAAGATGCGGTGACTTGGCTGCAGACGCCAGCCCGGGGAGTCAATCCGAAGAGACACTGCCAAGCTTGCCACTGCAACAGATACTGAGCTCGAGGAATCAGACCCCTTCGCAGATGTTGAAGAGGACGAAGATGAGTTGGAGGAGAACGAACTTGTTCTAGAAGACCGCTAATCCATTATACTATGCTTTCTACAATCCTTAAACTGTAACCACTGTATACTCTCTGCTTGTTTTGATATTGCCATCGAGTCACGAGGTTTGTTCATGTGCGCACGTGCTACTTGAATATTAGCCGCGGCTAGTATTCGAGAGCGGCGACTATTTCGTTCCGCACATCCGGAGGTGAGGCGACAATTCGAGAGCGGCGACTGATCGAGCGAATACGGTACATGGCCCATATTTATTGATGTAGCGTACGCGGGAGGCCACATACGTGGCCCGGACTCCTCTCGAGTATTCAATCACAGTACGTGAGGTAAGTCAGCCTACTTGTGCCACAGATATTATTATTATTATTATTATTATGCAGAACACACCAGTACAGGTGCAGAATATTAAAGTAAAGTACATAGCTACACTAATTAGTACAAATAGTATAAATCATATCAACCATAGAGAGCATTGTATCCAGTTTGGGTATAAGCTAGTATGCTCGCGTCCCGAAACACCTTGCGAACAATCAAAGAGGGACAGGAGAGGGCAGATGACAAAAGAGCCGACGAACGAGAAATAATAATATTAAATAGACTGGGCAAGCGGGCAGTGAGGTGTAGAATGCCAGTATGGCAATTACGAGGAAGATGCCATATACGCCTAAGGATATTGCTGAAAGCAACCTCAATAGAGTGAATAGAGGAACAAGAAAGATTCCAAAGAGCACATCCATATAATGATAAACAGAAAGACTGCAGCAAACGAGCCTTGACGACAGGATCAGCAACTGAAAAAGTGTATAGCATCAAGTTGGCCTTCCTAATAAGATCGCACGCTTTGCTCAGGATGTCATCTGAGTCAGAGAGGTCAAATGATAAGCGATGACCAAGATGCACAACAACATCACAAAAAGGGAGCCGAACACCAGAGAAGCAAATGACGGCAGAGCAAGAGTGAGAGGGCTGACCCCATTAGCGAGTTAGTAATTGGTAATAGGGTCTGTCTTCAGGGAATTGAGGGCAGGATTTCTCAACTTCAGAATGAGCTTGCTGGTCTTCATGCTATTACTGCTCGAGTTGAATCCAGCATATCTTCTGTCCCATCCCCTCCCATCTCCTATGCTGATGCTGCTAGAAGAGTGACTAGCGATGATTCAGGTATCTCTGGTCCTAAGGTGACTAGGATTAATGGTGCTGCTAATTGTGCTAATAATCTTATTATCTTTGGTCTACCTGAGGTTGAGTCTCTTCCGGATTTGAAGAAATCTGTAGACG
Source organism: Phakellia ventilabrum (assembly GCA_963921505.1). Lineage (NCBI taxonomy): Eukaryota > Metazoa > Porifera > Demospongiae > Axinellida > Axinellidae > Phakellia > Phakellia ventilabrum. The sequence continues at coordinate 3,343,240 of OY997390.1, forward strand.
AGCTTCTTAACTTTCTTGTTGGCAAGTCCGTCCCTCTCAGTGACCTGTTTCGGCTGGGTCGACGTATGAAGTCATCTGATTCAGTGCCTCCTGCTCGCCCACGGCCTGTGCTACTGAAACTGCTGTCCGCATGGGATCGCAGGCTTATTTTGTCTGTTATATGTAAGCTAAAGGGTTTCAGAGTGACAGGCATGTATATTCGGGAAGATCTCTCCCAAGAGCAGCGACAGAAGCGCCGTGAGCGTTCTGGTACTCCCAAAGCTGCAGATGCAGTTGTTGGCAGTAACCTTGTTGTTGATAGTTCTATTCAATCCCAGTCTTCACGTACCCAACCCCAACCTCCCAGTCCACTTTCTTCCTCTTCTTCAGTTAATGTTTCCGGTTCTTCCACCCAGGGCGCGCAATGACTCTAAGTCTTGACCAGTGTCTTTCAATTGTAGAGGTTGGCATAATGGGAAATCAACTGTTACTTATCTGCTTGATTCTCATGATATTTGCTTAATTCAAGAGCACTGGCTCTTTGATGATCATTTAAATAAGCTTAATTTTAATCCAGATTTTCTCTCAGTAGGAGTAAGTGGCATGGACTCGTCAGTTTTGCTTCGTGGTCTGCCCTTTGGTGGCTGTGCAATTCTATTTAGAAAGTCTTTGCTTGGGTCAGTCACTATGCTCTCTACAAACGCTAAGCGTTTTTGTGCTATCCGTCTTTCTGATCAATCAGGACATATTATACTTTTGGTTTGTGTTTACCTACCGACTGATTATGGCACCCCTTCATCACACGATGAGTTTCTTCTTGTTCTTGGCGAATTGGAGGGCTTTATATGTTCTCAGTCCTTTGACAGTCTCCTGATCATTGGAACTTCACAAGTTCAGCGGCCTCGCAGTATATTTGCGGGATCTTATCAGCCTCATCAAGCTTGGAAAATGCCAGCAGAATATCTTCTAAATCGGCTGTAGCTTGAGTACATTTCTCAGAACTGCGCCGAGAGGTGAATGGTAGATCGAGTGAAGAAAGATCAGCACGCATGGACACTAGGATGGCTGCATGGACACTAGGATGGCTGCCAATCGAGATAAGGGTGTTGAATCTGTACAAGTCACAACAGTTGCAGCTTCTTGCGAGCTGTGTAGGTACCTATGCCTGTCTCAACCATGCCTGCTTCGCTTCTCCCCACCTCAGCGCCCTGGCAAACATCCTGATGGCTTTAAATTGGTGAGAACAATCGACATGTTACCCACAGAAGTCAGCTGTAAACAGCAGTGTACTTTATGTATGGCTTTGTATAGCTTGGATAAAGTTTCTACACAAGCTTTTTAGGTGCAGATAAGCCATCATCATGTGTAATTATATATCAACCACAAGCACGCTGTCAGTTAATTAATTACGCGTACATTGTACATGCACAGAACGAAGTCATTTTACATCATGCGCAATGAGTTAAACAAGATTGATATTTCCAATCTAAAAACCAGATGGCATATAAATCATCCAAGTGAAGGCTGTGCTTAGCAAAAGGTTAGTCCGAGCTAAATGCAGCTATAGATGAGTTGACGGTCTCCAGTTTGCAATCGCAACATCCCAAATATCATTGCTATCTACTACTTTTTTCCATCTAGACAACACAAAACTAATGTAATTGGGCACGTAAACTCCCAGTAGCCTCCATGGTGCTCGTGGCTATAGTGGCATAGTAACGCAATGATGTAACTTATATCACATGTGATAAGTGCAGACGGACAGCCACAAACAAACAAACAGACGTGGGAAATATAAAGCAATCTGAGTACCAGGTGAAATCTGCAAGATAAAGGTACAGCAAAGGTGCTACACTACAATGTGTCCTCCCACTGCTACTGGTATATCCATAATCAAAAGGACTGTGTGCAAATAAACCTAGATACTCAAATAAGCATTGACTTGATAATTAAAACCAAAGCTACAAGTACACAGTGCCTCTGGTTGAATCAAAAGAGCTACTTTGACCATACCACAAATATAACCCTAAAGCTTACGGCTGTTTTTGTGTAATCTACACGTCAACAAAAGGACACCCCCCCAAACTCATAAAGTGCTATTGCACAGTGCACGCCCGGCTGGTCGTAAGATTGCTTTACGTTTTTGCGTTTGTGTGTGTGTTCGTCTGCAATTATCACGTGCGCTAAGTTACACCATTCCGGAAGTTTGCAGGCTCAATAGGCCAAGGTACGTCAAGCTAGGGTTAGTTGTGTGCTGCTAGACAGCGAAAGAGTGGTAGGTAACGATGATAATTCTGTTTGTGCAAGTTCTGATTGCTAACTGGAAGCTGTACATGACAGCCGAGCTGATCCATTCTACAGCTGCATTTAGCTTAGACTGATCTGTTGCTGAGCACAACTTTCAGTTGGATGAAAAAACACCCGGCTGGTTTTTAGATATAAAATATCAGTCTTGTTATACATGCTACCTAATTCAGCACACTACAACACAGCAAGCACCGGAGATGTGCTGTCGGTTCTGATAGGTATGCCACCTCTTGTGTGGGCAGGGCAAAGGTGTGCCCTGCACTAATTGCCTAATGCATCCCTTCCTCTTCTGTGCATTCTTGTTCTCGCCTCCTCCTGTCAATATTGTCTCCAGGTGTTCACACACCTTCTAATAGTGGAATCTGTTATATCTACCTCAGGAACTCATGAGCAGCAAAGCTGCAGCTTCACCACTCATAAGTTCTGGCTTCCCCTTAGAGTATTGTGCTACATGTACATTACTGCATGTGTCATTACCAACAGAAAACATCAATCAAATGGTGCTACAGAACACCCTTCAGTTCTGCTATAGACTGTCCCTTACGTGCAGCATTGCAACTATTGCAGAAATTCTGTGGGTGGATGTCTGGAGTGTTGATCAACACGCAAATCCTCCTAGTGATCTAAGCATGTGTATACCATTGGCTTTGCTGTAGGTGTGAGAGTTATTGCATCAGTCTGTTTGCCTGTTAGTGTTTGCCTGTTTGCCTTACACAGCAGTAAGCTTTAATGCATGGTTGCAGTGCACATGCAGGCTTTCTGCAGGGGAGCCCCACCCACCTTTCCAACTCCACACAGCCACGTACACCACAACCCATGCTAACCACCAGTGTTATGCCATAGTTCCTGCTGCGGGCAAACACTGGACTCCTGATGAGGAGCAGCCCCTTCCTTTATCAGCCTCCTAATACTCTATATAACTGTACCAAAAGTAGATATTTGTAATAGAAGGGATACACACAGCAAAATATACAACTAATAGAGATGACCAGCTATGACTACACTGCTATACAGTTAGTTGGTGGGCTCTGCAGTCATCTCCATTGGCAGATATGATGATAATTAGTTCAGAAGAGAGTCAGGCATTTAGTAGGACCATTTTTCTTTGCCGCCAGAGCACGAAGACTGCATTTATAACAGCACCGTATTGAACTTGGTACTTAATACTGTGTATCAAGTCATCAATCCTAAAGAGCCTTCTTTGCTCCAATCCACTCCACTTTGTGTCTTGAATTACTGAAGCAAGTAGTCTTCCAACAAACACCAAGCAGAAACTATTGCTTATAATTATGTACTTGTCTTGGTAAGTGAAAATAGCTAGCACTCTTTAGTGCACCATTTTTTTTGTAAAAATTACCGTGTGACGTAAGCTTAATCTCTATAGTAGACCCTCAATCGTTCAATCAAATGCGCATGTGATCAATGTAATTAATTGCACGTGTAGTTATGCACTTTCCAAGTGCCTTTCATTTCGTAACATTGCCACAGAAAAAGTATTCGAGGGTAACCACACTTCTAAAGTTTCTAGATGAGCAGAGAAACGAGTGAGTAGAGGGAGGAATAAATAGAAAAGCGGGTAATAGATTGCTTTCTCTCTCCATGCAAGCCATGACTGTGCAGCTACATATATATACAGTATCCCTGATTCACAGTCTTTCTGAAATTGTGGAGTCTTAGCAATAGATACAGAAGACTACAAAGGTAATACAGGCAAAAAGTGTGAGTACCACGAGTGTGGTATAGGTATTAGCAGCAGCTGCTGTAAGAGCATGTGAAATCGGGGTTAGTCTATCCCCGAGGTCTAACAGTTACGCCTCTTGGTGAAATTGCACTCATATGAGTATAAACAACTCACCACTGTAATACAACGTGCCCAGTAGTAGCTGCTCTACTTGTCCGCACTGAGCCACATTCACAGTAATTATTCAGGTTTCAGTGAGCGCACGCAATACCACAGTCTCACTTGCTGAATTTTTATTGCGAGAGAACTGCTTTAACTACTAGGTCATACATCAATGGTAATTAGGTGAGCTTGAATGCTAACCTATTGAGATCATGAGCTGAGCTCGAATGGGAACTGAATGTAGCTTATGCAAATAGTGCAGAGTGGGTCCTTGTGCACTGATGGTTCAAAATTTCTGCCACCAGAAGCTGCTCTCTCCTGTGGCTTCCCATTGAAGACTTTGCTGAACTTTTCAAGATAATAACTGCTGTTGTCAGTCCCTGCACCACTGAACAAAGGTTGGTCTAGTGGTGGCGGTCAAGAGCTTTTTGTGGAATTATTTTATGTTTGGGAGTGTATCATAAGGAAGCGCTTCCTCTTTCTTGATATGGCTTCACCAAGGCGTTGACTGTGTCCTACGTGTAAGTCCACTCATAAGTCTCTCCATAGCAGCTGTGCAGTCTGTGTGTTCAAGTGGCGACATCTCCGTGGTTATCTTCTGGCATGTAAAGACTCACAAAACTCTGCATAAATTACATACCTTGGACGCTAGAGCACCACTTATAGTATTTTTTACAGTGTGATAAATCAAATTGTGTGTGTGTATTTACAGTACGTAGTGGACACACCCCCCAAATTATTTAACAGCGTGACCTACGTAGATATATGCATATAACAATTAACCTTTTGGCATACATGTAACTTCTGTACAGTACGTATCATGCGGGGTCTACCATTAAATTTAGTTTTGCACTGCGTGAGGTCGAACCTAGCCTCGTCTCCAGGCCACACCCCCTGAAAAATAGTGGCCTGGTATCCACTGTTCGCGCATGCGCGAACAAATTGCTAAATGTACGGAAAAAGGACAGTAAAAGTATCCGTAAATGATATTAGTCACATGGCGAGGAGTAGTACGGAAGCAGTATACGTATATAGTAAGCAGGAAACTAGAAATCAACCTTGATTCTGACTTTCTGCAACTAAAATGGCTCTCTAACCAGTCTAGAATGGTAAAAGAACCTGTAATTTTCTATCCGCTACGATTATGGTAGCTATCTTACCACAGAAATTCGGAAGCGCCTCTCCTGGCAGTGACTGTGAGCTGCCCGATATTCAATCTCAGATGTGGCCTTCTAGGCTTTTCAGTGGCAAACAGGATCGAAGAATCGAACTACCGATCATTTTCTAAGCATCTAACTTACGAAAGACCATCGCGGCAGGCTTGAAAGCCACTTACAACTTCGTGACACGGAAACATTTGCGGATTCGTAAGCGAACGTGACGTAATCATTCACGGACACGATACGGCAATATCCTAAATTCTCAGAAATAAAGCGCATGCGCAAACAGTGGATACCAGGCCACTCTTTTGGGGGGTGTGGCCTGGGTACGAGGCTAGGTCGAACCCTGCTGGTTAGTCTGTGAATGTAGCCCTGAAGGCTAAGAAGCATCAGTTATTGTTAATTTGTGTGTCGGCGGTGTGATCAGACTTAATATAACATTGCAGAATGGCCGTTTACCAGAAGTTAAATATATATCTGCATACTGTGGAGAGACGTATTGATTTCAATTTAGTATAATAAAGGGGAGGACCCCGCTGATTTTAGCAATAACTCTCAAGCCAAAGTGGCTCCTTAGCCTCTGTATCACACAAGTATTCACCATGAATTCAGGCAAGCATTTGACACTTGTTTAGTTTTCACTAACGGGCATTCCACAATGACAGAAACCTCATCATACCCTACAGACGATAGTAACACTCTACAGGCTTCAATAGTGTACATTTGAAGTGACCTTGCTGACGCTGTACCTCCCAACGGTGAATATTCTACATGTAAGTACTTACCATGTCAGGTAAATTTAAGGCGTACATATTATACGCTCACCGCGCTCAGGCACCGCTGCATGCTATAAAACTACTGTTCCTAAAAACTAACCCACCTTTAAATCCTTAAAGATTGCATCCAAGTCTCCCTGAACGGTCTGAGGTGGTAGGTTTCCAACATATGCTGTGAATGGTGGCTCCTTAGGCAGTTCTGGGGGTCCTCTGGAATCATATTGCCCCCCATACCCTCCCCTTCCTGGTGGAGGGTAAGGACCACCAAAGCCTCCACCAAAGTCTGGTGGATAGCCAAAGTCACCTTGGGGAGGTGGAGGCCTATATGTTTGAGAAATAAAAAGGGTAATTGTGTACTAACAAGATGCTAATAGGCAATACACTACATTATACAAGAAACTCAAATGTTGTTACATTTTCATAACACATGCATGGATGGGCTGTACGCAAAAGATATAGGGATGACAATCCGTAAGGGTATTGTGGTATCATTCCTACCTTGTTTGGTTGCTTTTTGGGGATTCCATCCCTATATGTTCTTTCATTTTTTTTAAATGTTTTTTTGTTACTTGTTTCTATATACAGAGCCAAGAGCAGCATGATAACTTTGACAATTGAGGGAGTCTTGCAATGCCAGAAGCTAGATCAGTATAGCTGACAATGAATGTGTAGCTCTCCTATACGAAGGCAGAGAAGCTATAAACAATAAAGAGGATTTGTAGTAAAGTAGGATGGTAAGAACTTGTACAAGACAGCCAAGGACAGTATTGCCTTTTATATGACTTGCAGCATATCTGTCAATGGCATGTCTTTTGCTCTCCTCCTGCTTCAAAGATCTCTTATAACACATACGTACATGCAGCTACCAAATGCAGGATGACCATAAATCACATTGTACTCTTTACAGATCAGGTAAAAATATGGCACATAGTTGTGCAACAAAAGGAATTGAAGTCATCTGGTCAGTTCAAGGGGGGGGGGGGGGGGGTCACTCATAGACTCTACGTACACACACGTGTATTCACAACTGTGATCGTGATCAAGATCTTGATGACTGCTTTGACCACTGAATACGCCAATACTGAGCTTTCAGCTAGCATAAGAATTTACATAGCTTGTGTATACCTGGCCAATTCTTGAAATTGTGTTGGTACTCTTGAGTACTAGCTCATTGCATGCTTGAGCTTTTGCATGCAGAAGTAGGAAGTGGTTTAGAGGGCCATTATTAACCAGTGAAGTATGTCCTGGGGGGCACTATTCACTGAATAATGTCTGGGAGGGGATAATATTCACTGGTGAATACTGTCCAGGGACATTTTATGAGGTCAATGTACACTATGACATGTAGCTGGCTTCAGGTTGCACAACTGGTCAAGTTACGACTTGGTACGGAACATAAAAGTCACAAAATATATGAATACAAGCTTAGTGACCATCAAACAATGCTGTTACAAAAGTTTTACCAGCAGTGGCAGCTGGTCAAGACAGGACTCAGTAGCCATTACTATTATTCAGTGTGCAACAGCAGAAATGACAAAACGTACACTAATATGAATATGAGCGTTTAGTAACCACCAAATAACACTGCTGCAAACAACACCAGGCAGTTCAGTACAGGCTCTGCCAGACAATTGCAAAGCCATGTGATATTCTCTAATTAATGCCCATTAACTGGAGCATTGCTAATTCATGGTCTATGCTCGTATGCAATAATGCATTGACATCTAAGGTACACTGCACATTCCCAATAGCTAGCTAGATCACAGTAAGTAAGTGATCTAGCTATAATCACATACAAAACAGGACAGGATCTTTGCGTGAGCAATTACTGGTTTATAATCACTCACCCTCTGTCTCCAGGTCCTCCGCCGTAGGGTGGGTAGCCGTACGGCGGTCCAGAGTAACTGCCTGGCCGTTGGCTCTCAAACACTTCATCCGCCATCTTCTTATAAAATCACACGCACGTGGTTATCTAAATTAACCCCTTCTGCAGAAAAATGATGAAGCTATGGCCTTCAAGCTTATAGGGGATCAGTACAAGGAAATAAATCTCGTCCAGGTACGTATTACAAATTATACATATTTTGCTGGAAGTCTTTCGCTTAAGCTTATGCATGAATGCTTACAGAAGAGAAAGGAGAGTAGCCAAGATTTTGGGGTTAGCTATGCATACATCACTTCAGTGGAATGCTGGTTCGCGAGACCATTAAAAGCTATTAAAAAGGCGTGGGGCACAAGATCAAAAGCTCAACCATAGATTTAGATGTAGAGCTTTTAGTCTCGTAAAAAAATTCTCCATGTAAAAATGTATTCATGAGTCTAGTGAGCCATCTTATGTATGAGCTGTGTGCAAATTATGAGATAAACTTCATATCAAATGAAACTTCATATCAAACGACAGCAGACAATGGACACTGTTGGTAGGACCTAGTCTCGTACCCAGACCCTCCCCCCGTGCGAAAAGTTTAAAAAGAAGCTGGCTTTTTTTTTTACTTTTCGTGCGGGGAGAGGCAAGACTAGACAGGACCATTGTTACGTGTCCTTTGCGTGTATGTATGAAAGGTCAAATGTGTACAGGAAAAAAAATGCCTACAGAGAAAAAAATGCCCTCCTTCCCTGGGATTTGAACTCAGACCTGTGTAAATTGTCACTGCGTAAATGGGATGTGAGGCTCTCTTCTTGCTTTTATGATTGATTCTACAGAAAAGAAGGGTGGAAGAACTCCTTGCTAGCAATATTCCAGAAGATGAAGCACTATTAATGAAGAATGGAAGGTATGTATATTGTATGCATGATACACTATTAAAACATGCAACCTATGTACTCACCAGAATGATAAATACAAAAACAAATCACATTGATACATGAAAACTAAAGGTATCTTAACTGTTATATCAAATGCATTCAATAAGCCTTAGGCCTAAACACTAAACAAATCCACCAACCCCCTTAACCCCTTAACATATACTTCCACATACCCTAAATACTAACACAATCACTTAACCTAAATACGAACATATTCACTAATCTAATTAGGCACATAGCAACATAATAAATGATGTAGAAAAGATAAAAGAGCTCTGATCGCAGCAAAGAGAACCCAGGACCAGGGAAGAACCAGAAAGCCACCCAGTCTGTGACCGCACAAAGTTAAAAACATTGATTGAAGGTTAATTAGTTTAAAAATGGTTAAAATAGAGGGGACCAAATAGGTCTTCCCTCTGTTAAAAAACTTCCAGGAGGAAAGTTCCTCGGTTCTGGTTTGACCGTATGGTCTCACCAAAGCCAGCAGGGCTTCCATGAAAATGTTAAAAAGGCTTATAAAAGTTTAAAAACGTAAAAGCGGCCCCAAACCAAGTAGCCCCCAGCCCCCCCGGCCCCAGGCCCCCCAGTCACATCCCAAATCATAAACAAAGAAAAAGAGAGAAGAAGTTTGTTTAGAAAATGGAAAGATAAAAAAGAACTGTTATAAAACATACACCATGTGGAAAAAATAAAAAGTACTGAATGCCTAGTCTTGAGAACCAGGACTGGTGGGTTAAAGAGTCTTTGAAGGCTAGCCAACTCTCCCCACTCATACAGTGCAAGCTCTTATAGCCTAGTATTGGAGGACCTAGTACATGTAGTGTATATAAATTATAGTTACGTACTTAGCTTTCAATCTTCAGTGAACTGTGGTAGGTGGTCAGGCATTTCACCATCCTCCAGCTTTCATTTTAAACTTTGTATCAGCCCAGGAGTATAATATGGCAGATGGCAGTGATGATGAGAAAAGAATTGCTGGGACAGAAAGGCAGGCAGAGAACTTGAAAAGCGGTGTACATGCAGGGCCCTGGAACTGGGCACTATTACGTTTGTGACCAAAGATCAAGAATATAAGAGCATAGCTTTAGAGAAGTTGAGAAAGAAAAATGCACAGACTATGCAAAGGACCCTGGAACTACGTAGGTGCTATTCCCTCTAGATTTGTACTTGAAAAATGTCATAGCTACGTAGGTCAAATTAGTAATGGTCATTTCATGGTGCATTGCGCCTCTACAAATATCTTTCACTTTTTTTCAAACATAGAACTGTTTCTGGTGCATGTGTTATATGCTGCTGGCTAGTTTTTCTTGTGCACTCACAGTCAGTGGCAGCTACTATGTACATTGGAGTTCTGCTAAAATCAATTTTCAGGCTGCATACCATAATTGTCATTCTAGTGAAGTCTGTGGCCATATGTACCATGACATGAAATAGGATCTCCCCAGTAGCTTGCCTGCATGTCACCTGGTTGCTACTACTCCTACTGTAAGAGGTAGTTTCTACACAAGTGCCCGATCCTTTCGCAGCTGAAACGTGGTCCCAAGCTGGGACCATGGCTCCACTCTCTGGGGCTCTGTCTGCCAAAACCTGAAGTTGACTCCACTGGAACAAAAGTCATGCTTTTGTATAATTAATCTCTGGTTGCAGAGGGAATAGCACCTACATAGTTCCAGGGTCCTTTGCATAGTCTGTGCATTTTTCTTTCTCAACTTCTCTAAAGCTATGCTCTTATATTCTTGATCTTTGGTCACAAACGTAATAGTGCCCAGTTCCAGGGCCCTGCATGTGCACCGCTTTTCAACTTCTCTGCCTGCCTTTCTGTCCCAGCAATTCTTTTCTCATCATCACTGCCATCTGCCATATTATACTCCTGGGCTGATAGCGACCCACTGTTTGAATGATCTGCAATTTGCAATGAAATAGATCAGCTTGTCTCATCTTGCACAGCTTCCAGTGAAAGTACTGACTCAGCAATTTCGTAGTGTGTTTCCAATTTCTAGGCGACACAAAACTTCACTAGCTTGATGTACCTTGGCCTAATGGGCCTGCAAATGTCCAGTAGCTTCCACAGTGGTCAGGGCTATATGAACAAACAGACATACAGACGTGCAGGAAACGCGAAGCAGGCTTAGTACTAGCTGAGCGTACGCTTGATGCATGCCTAGCTGATAAAATTTTCACTGATCCAATTCCGTGCACTACTAGTGCATGCATGGCAGTTCGAAGATACAATGTACCCCTGTCCAGGCAGCATTATGACAATTTGCTTGCAGAGATGTGACTCTAACAGCTCCTCACCAGGCCGTGTTTTGTCAATAAGCTCTGGGAGGTGCTGACACAAATGGGATACCTGGTTGAGAAATACAGGACCATAGCAACCATGGTGGGGATAGAAAACTCCTTATTCAAATACTTAGTTGTTGGAACATACTGTATACTAGAATTCCAATGGAGGAACTGAGGCATATGAAATCAACTATCTGTTAGGGGGCATGAAGTGTATGTATTTTGCATTTCCTATGCTTGGGTTTTAGGGATGGCTCAGGCTCCCCACATTCACCCCAGTAATACCCATTACATGATATTTTGTGGCTATATCTATAGCTTCCTACTATGATTGATATAACTTGTTTTTGTTTTTTATTACAGATTTGTGTGCCTTCTATGCAAACATAAACCCACTTTTGACACTGTTGCAATGCTGTCCATACATCGTTCAGGCCAAAAACACATCAGAGGTGAGCCAAGACTGCTAAGGGACAGTAATGTAACATTACACTAGAACATGGAGACATACTGTGTCATTCTATACTGTAGGTATGTATCTAGAAAACCTTTCTTCTAATCTCCATGTATTTGTTTTCTGTATTGCACTCCTGCTCATTTTATGTTCATTTGTACGTATGTGTGCCATTGCGCATCAATGTCATCTCTTCTGCAGTATACACTGATGATAGTGGTTGTATACAGGAGCACATACATGTGATTTTTATAATCACAACATCTCTATTCCAGACACTGTAGTGACATCATATGCCAGGCTTCCATGGAATAGTGCATTCCTCATAAGGTAGCCCCTGTACAGAACAATACTCCTTGGTTAAATAGCAAAAATGACATAAAACAATCTAAGGATTGAAGTGCAAACTACTACTGTAGCAGAACCATATTGTTCCCAGATATACAAGGCTAAGTATTCTTTCTTCTCTAACCTTGCTGATTCAAGAACTGATCTTAAAAAGCTCTGGGCAATTATACATTCCCTTAGAACCCATCTAATTAATCTATTTTTGCACGGAATTGCCAGTCGTGTCTTGCTCAAAAAGGAAAAAAAAGATCAAAGTTCATTGAATAGCGCATGCACATACATGCAAGAGCCATGCTGGTACTAAGATTACTTTACGTTTGCACGTCTGTCTGTGTGTGTGTTCGTCTGCAATTATCACGTGCGCTAAGTTACACCATTCCGTTACTATGCCACTATAGCCACGAGCACAGTGGAAGCTACTGGAGGTTGGTATAGGCTCAATATATAGGCCAAGGTACGTCAAGCTAGATTAGTTTTGTGTTGCTTAAATGGCGAAAGAGTGGTAGGTAACGATAAGAATTCTGTATTGGCAAGTTCTGATCACTAACTGGAAGTGCACTACGAAATTGCTGTGTCATTGCTTAGACTGACCTGTTGCTGAGCACAACATTCAGTTGAATGATTTATGTAAGAAACACCCGGCTGGATTTTAGATATGAAATATCAGTCTTGTTTGATTCAGTTAAACTGTGGAACTCGTTACCTAAGGATTTAAATATAGTTTTTAAGTCCCTCTATTTCTAATACAGTATTCTTATCTTGTTGCTTGGTTTCATTGGTCAAGGATCCAGAGAGGACTCAACCCCGTTACACTTTGATGTTGTAGCTAGCTTGTTGTCTTAATAATATTATGTTAGCTATCTCGAGGGTAGCTGCACTCCCAAGTGTAAAGTTTCCGGGTGAGCAGAGAGATGAATGACCAGAATAGTGGGTAATAGATTTCTTTCTCGTGTAGGCCATGGCTGTGTAGCTACAGCTAGCTACTCATGAGTTTTCATGTATACATAATCATCATAGTAGCTACGTACATATAATTATAGTATTCCTGATTCTTGAGTTATGGAGTCTTAGCAAGAATAGATATAGCTCTGCAAAACTACTGCAAGGTAATACAGACAAAGAGTGTAGGTATGCACAACCATAAGGGCAATAGAAAATGGTTTAACTACTGGGTCCACACATCCATGGCAATTATGTGAGCTTGAACGGAAACCTAATAACATCATGCTTGAGCTTGAAGGCAAACCTAATGAGATTATGCACTCAGTAGCTTATATAATCAGTGAAGAGTGGTCCCTATGCACTGATGCTTCAAAATGTCTGTCAGCAGAAGCTGTAAAAAGAAGTTTACTCCTGTAGCTCCCCCTTGAAGACTTTGCTGAACTTTTCAAGATTATAACTTTTCTACTGTTGATCCCTGTAGCACTGAACAAAGGTTTGTCTATCTGTGGAGATCCAGAGCTCTGTGTACAATTACATTACATTACGGGGGGGGGGGGGGGAACTTTACACTTGGTATCTGTTTGCATTTACATAGTTTAAGTGTGTTCACACAAGTCTTTTCATGATTGTCATGCATGACATTAATGTTATGTTGGTACTTTGTCTAGCTGCCCATACCCTGTTGCAGCAGAGACAGTCTGACAGAGAAGAATTGGAGAAGAGAGAACACTTACAAATGGAAAGGAAGCATACCAAGGTGTGCCTTAATTAGCACAGTCATGCAATAGCGTTTTAAAACTAGTTTGCCATCACATCTGCTTACCTTGACCTTAAAAGTGAAACCAAGCTAGAAACATGTAGTTCTCTCCATTGCAGAGGTATAGAACCTCAGTAACTTTGCCATCTTTCACAAATTGTCATAATGACGTAAAACACTACGAACTCCATCCAAGTGCTGGGTGCATTCCCTCAAGACTCCGGAGCCACAAAAGCACTGCAGAAGCTGTATGCCTGTATGGCATAACTTGCTTCTACTGCAACTTGAACTTGCTAACATCCCATTCCTGTGAATATGTAAGAGTTATATCCCTAGTGCAAGGGAAGTATCCAGTTTAAATCACGAAGCCCGAGGGAGGGCTGAGTGATTTAAACTGGATTAGCACAAGGGATATAACTATTTTGTGTCACTGTCGCCTAGTAACTGACGTCAAACCCATTCTGTTGCTAAGGAAAATGACGTCAGACGCTTGTTTCTAAGCGATTATCTTAACAACGTGACAGCAAAACTAATTGGCTTCTCCATTCAAGCCTTATATAGCATTTTAGCTAGCTAGCTTCTTGTTGGTGCTGAAATATCCGTAATTGCGAGCACTAACTGGGATAAAAAACTCTTTACTTCTTTTCTGTGAAACGGTACCATTCTTGGTGCTATCCTGGACCTGGAGTGCTCCAGCACTCGATCATCTGCAAGTTCTGTGTACATTGTTTTCTAGGTGCTACTGTTTTATCGGGAGAGGGATGCAAGGATTTATGCTTCATGTAGCTTTGTATAGCTGAAGTAACTGCTTATCCAGGACTGAAAGGTTATTCCTGGCCTTCGTCTGTTAGCTCTCCATACCTACGCTTCTGCTTTTTGTGTGGGCTAGGACCTTCTTACACTCGTTGTCATAATTTGTGTTGTCTGTGCGTTCGCTCCTAAAGAATTCACTAAATCTTTCTTCTTTTCTTCTTGGTGGCAGTCTCGACTCGTGATTTTGTACTAACATGTTTACTGCCCCCCAAGAAAAACATTTGTTAATTGATTCAACCTTAAATGTCTGGGAGCTGGTTAAAGCACGCTCACACCTATAAAGCATGGTGTTTGTGTGTGTGCGGTTGAAACAGTACTCTGTACTGCGTGCGGCGCAGGTTCTTTGATCCACCCACGCAAGGTGAGACAATATACACTTATACTTACCCAGGCTCTTATTGAAGATGCTGTTCCACTGTTAGCAAAGACACAGGCTGCCGCAAAGCATGCTACTCTCTCCAGTACTCCTTACTCCTCACTCTCTGTCAAGTCACATAAAGACATGGAAGGAGAGAGCAAACCACAACCTTTCTTCACCAGGAAAAGACAACGGGATGAAACCTCCAAACAGCCAACTGATGGTACTTTTAATTTAATGATTGATATAGTGTTTGAACTACTAGCCTGCATGGGCTCTACTAGGTCAGTGAGATATATGTGGTGTTAAAAAAGTGTGGATTGTGGACATAACACTTAATGTATTTTTTAGAACTAAGTCTTTAAAGGTGCATGATATTTTGAAATGATGTAAATTTTTCCCATATGTGATCCTTGCTTTATTTAATGCAGGGGCCACTACCAATAAAAAATCCCACACAGACCACTGGTACCCTAGTGATGAGGTGGTGATCAAGGAAGATAAAATTCCGGAGACACCATTAATAAGTTACGTGTTTCCTCGGAATATATCGAAAACCAAGAAGTAAGTTAAATACCGATTATGCTTCAGATACTGTACATATCAATCTGCTCTTCAATGGAATGATGCTGTATACTTTAGCATAATAGCATTGGGGGGCCGTATAAAGAAAAGGGTCCATTATGATGCTAGTCTAGCATCACTTGGAAACTACGTACAGCTGCATGTGTGTTCATGTACATGTGTATTGGCTGTTGTCGGAGGAAACTGGTCAAAAACAATGTAGCAACAAAGTAGGGATGCGGCTGCTATGCTCATTGTACAATGCTCCAGACTGCATTCGTTTATGCACTTGAGGAACCTACCGTTGGTGATTTCTAGACTAAGTAGTGATACTACAGAGCTAGAAGAATACTCTATTCTGCTGTCAGATATTTTCACATTGCTATTTGGAAAGGCTGCTAGCTGTATTACCAATAGTAATGTATTGGTAGCCATTTTCTCTACTCCTTGCATGTGTGCGTTGTCTCTATTATGCCTGCTCCATGGAACCACCTATTATTTTGAAAACTTTGATTTGATATTGAAAATGTAGTGAAGGTTCTACTAATAGCTGTTGTTGTTTCACTAGTGCTAGGTGAAGAGGTAGAATTTTAACTGTTAACCTCAATAAGAAGTCGACAAAGTTGAATCTATATATATGCCAGTGGTAGTTTGTTCTTAGAACCATCTGGCCTCTATTAATTAGAAGAGTTTTGGTTTTTGAGACATACTAAGGCACCTCAAATGTTACCTAAAAAATGAAAAAATTCTTGCTCTAGTTTCTAGGGTAGCAGAAGAATGAATTATGTAGGAGGAAGGGGAATTTAATTCCATCTTTCCCCCTTGCTAAAATTCTGATGTCTGTATTGGCATGCATGTACGTAGGTCCTTCATTCTCCTGGCACAGAAATAAAGGAAGATGTGATTCTTCGCAAGAAGTCTCAGATAGCACTGGAGCCCAAAAGAGGTTGATATACATGCAGCGTAAGAGGTGCGTAATGCTGTAATAATGTATATGCATGTATGTGTAAAACTGGCAAACGGTCATCACTGTGGGTGCAAGCCTTTGCGAGAAGTGTGACTGGGCATGCAGAAAGGAAAGTATTGTGTCCTCACACAGCCTGTTCTGCTGGAGTCTCTAAGGCTACATCTTATGCTTCCTTTTGCTGTCATCTAGCATGCCAGTGACCACTCATTGCAGGCATCTCCTTGCACATTGGTGCTGGCTCTGACAGTTTTGTCTAGATTTGTGTTGTCTTCCACAACATGCACTGAGCTTTCTGGGCTATGTTAAACTGTAGAATTTTCCTTGAAGACCACTGATCTCAATGGTGCTATATATGCATCCCAGCACAACCTGCTCTGCCTCTATTCTATATGGTCTTGGCATATTGCAGATGCTATGACCCTATTGGCAGTGACTATGGTGGGGTTTGTTCAGGCTCACCCCAATTATAGTTATTTCAAGGTGATAAGCTACACCAATAGTATTAAACACACTACCCTCAAGATCTACCACTCCAACAATGTACTAGTTCTATTTTTACCAGCTGGGCGTGCGCTTCGCGCACCTGGCTGGTACTAAGATTGCTTTACGTTCCCACGTTTTGTGTGTGTGTGTGTTCGTCCGCAATTATCACGTGCGCTACGTTACGTCATTCCATTACTATGCCACTACATAGTACATGTATAGCCACGAGCGCAGTGGAAGCTACTGGAAGTTTGCAGGCTGAATTGGCCAAGATATGTCAAGCTAGGTTAGTTTTGTGTTGCCTAGACAGCAAAGAGTGGTAGGTAACGATAATAATTCTGTTTTGGTACGTTCTGATTGCTAACTGGAAGAGCACTACGAAATTGCTGTGTCAGCACTTTCACTGGAAGCTGTACATGTGATGATGAGACTGTCTGGCCAAGCTGATCCATTCTACAGCTGCATTTAGCTTAGACTGACCTGTTGCTGAGCACAACCTTCAGTTGAATGATTTATGTAAATAAAAAAAACACCCGGCTGGTTTTTAGATGTGAAATATCAACCTTGTATTGCTGCATGGTATTTGATTGCATGCAGATTATGCACACACACACACACACTGCCATTTTTGGAACCAATTAAAGGTGGCTGTGGTCTAAGCAGACATTCTTAACAGGTAAAGGCTATACAGTCTTATTATGTATAGTCTTTAATCTTTCAGTGCTGGATGGCTTTACAACCCTGATGGTACATGGTCCAAAGATTCAAATGTTGAATTTGATTCTGACGAGGATGTTCCTTCCTAATACACGGTGGGGATCATGATTGCATATTTAATGTATATTTGGTTTATGGTCTCTTGCAAGACTGTTCTGTAGGAAAGCCATGCCGATGTCTTTGGTTGTTTCCTAAAACTGACACTATTGTAAAATTCCAACGAGGAATAATTTTACCACTGTAGCTGTATGCTTAGCCAACACATGCTCTCAAGCATGTAAATACTAGTACTCCTACAGTTCAGATGCAAGCTCACTCAAATCGTTTTTGATGTAGTATGCTGTGTGTTATAGAGCATATAGTGCAGCAAGATACCATTTTGCACTTTTCTCATCCTCTGATGGAGGTTTGAGAATCTATAGTCCATCATGCATTTGTTTCCATTTCACATAGGCAAGGGAACTACAAAGCACAGCTTAAGAATGATTGCTGAATGGCATTAAAACCCCTGCAGTCACTGTGAATACTGTAAGCACTTTATAATGGATGAATATTGGAACACCACACACAGATTTCACTTAGTTGGGAGGAGGGCCCTATGAGAGAAAGTGTGATATGATATGATGCTTACTCCTGGTGATCACTTGAATGCGCTCCAAGCCGTTACAACTTTCCATGGGGCTTAGATGATGTATTTACAGTGATTTCAATAACAAATATCTTTTGAAGGTGGGTGTTTGAGTTCTGGAAGTGGATGTTGTAAGCAATGAAGTATATACTGGACAATTTCCATCAACAGGGACTACTAAGTGTTTAAAGTTAGCACTAGATCTAATCACTATTCATGTAGCTGCGTTTTTTTCATATCTCTATTCACTTTCACTCATGAACGGTACAACAATTGTGTGGCAGTCTGATGCAAGTTTCTCTGGGTTCCTAGAAATATGTGGAACATCTCCATTGCAATGGCATGTTGCTACTATAACATGTGAGGTTTCATAATCATCAGATGTAGTAGTGTAGTGCACAACTGATAATGGTTGCCTTCTCTGCTGAATACTCTCTGCGTAGTTCTATACACTGAAGGACTCCATAAATTACCCTCACATATAGTGGTGGCTGACTATCACACCAGACTCACTGTATTTACAAATGTCACACCAGACTCCTCTCTTCAAAGTACAGGATCTTGAGGAATGCAGACATAGTGCTCAATTGCTTGTGATATTTTGTTTGTTAGCTGCCTTCTTTCATTGTGCTTATACCATTAAATAGTTCTATGGGTCATATGTAAGTGTTCTATTCCATGTCCAAATTTACAATTTACTAATCTACATGTAGTATAAAAGTTTTCCTAACACTCTCTTGGCTACCATTTCCATTCTTCCACCAACACATGATTATTTACCTTAAGTTGAAGTTTAACCTTGCCTTGATCTGTTGAAATGCCCATTTGCAAAGTATTCAGAACATAGGGATATCTTTTGGGATTGTGGCCATTTACATAATTATTTCACTAAACGAGTATGTCCACGTAGACAAGAAGCTGATCCCCAAGCACATTCTCTCTATACTGACAGCAGTTCAAGTTAATTAGCTGTTGTTTAATATTAAATTTGCGAAATAATCACATGCAAACTGGTCTGCACAAATTACAGCTATAGATGTAGCTGACTTGAATGTGTGGTTACCGGTTCCAGGGGTTAAACCTTTCTGGAGGCACAATTCCTCAAGTACAACCTTAGTCTGAGTGCAATTAGCAGAGATGAACTCTTTGGTAAGGTTGTTTACATAGCTATGTATGCATGCATGGGGGGGGGGGGGGGCCTCCTCATCGTGATAACCGCGGGTAACTGGCAGAGTAGTACTGTCTGCTGCGCTAACAAGGCTATATATGGCACCATTATGCTCAAGAACTACAGTGAGCTCAGGCACAGAATGGTGACAAATGGTGTCACCTGCAGCTACATGGGTCTTCCCTTACACACACACCTGCGGACAACTTGCAGCACTCCTTAAGTTTGAACAAAGAGCAAGGCTAAGGAGCTAAAATTATGTGGCATTTGGGCTCATTGAATGTGAGATCTCTACTGAACTGGGAGGATTCGATCCTGCAAGGCAGCGCACTGAAGTTGTGATTTGATAACAAAAGAATTGATCATGTAGTGAAAGAACTAGAGCAATATCAGATATCTGGCTGCTTTACAAGAATATTCGAACCAATTAAGTGGTTTGGGTGGGAGAGAACATTGTGCACACCTTCACTTCTGTCTGGGCTCTCCAGCTAATGGTGTTGGCTGTAACAACTGTAACTAGATACTTAGTGGCGCAGTAGTGAAGGGTGGAGAACAGTGGAAGGTATGGAGCTAGAGACTTGTGCAGGTGTTCATTCTCTGTGGTAACAGACCCCTGCAGGTCATGGATAAAGCACCACACTTCCTTTCCTCCAAATCCGCCTTGTACTGTTCTGATGATCAACTTCATAACTGCATGGCCACTGCTGAGCCACTTGATGTATAGCTAGCTACTAGTGTTTTCTCTTCTGGAAAAGTGGGTCAAGGATCTCTAGCAGGCACTCTCTTTGAACCAGTCCAGTTGTTATCATTCTTCATGGCCTAGAATCTCTTCCGCTGCCTCCACTGGATTACAAAAAATTCTATATTATATATATAGTTACAATTAGCTTCAGAGTAGATCAGGACCTCCTAATGTGACACTCATACCATGGTTCAAAAATATTTCTATCCACATGTATTTGTGTATTATGTGTATGGTATCAAGAGTGTGATGATAATGACTTAAGCTTACATAATATTATATGTACATGAATCTCAATAGACAGGATATGTGTTAAGGCCGGCAGGAATAGCTGTAGCAGTTACGTTTTATGCATAGCTGAGAGCTGTAGTAACACACAGTGCAGCCACTGGCAGTAGCTGCCTTGCACTTGTTAGAGGGCAGCTGCCATCATTGGTGTACACATTCAACAACTAGGCACAGCAATTGATTACAAAAGCTTGTGTTACTAGATGATGGACACCATTTTTGTAATTGTAAACAAAACTTCAGGTCCTAGGCTGTGTGTGATAGGATATGACTATATTAAAGTGGGAAGCTAAAGTAGTTAACACGATCATAGTATGAGTAGCTATACTCCCTTCCATACCAGTTATAACCCCAATGTCCAACCTAATACTGATAAAATAGCTAGTAAGGTTTCAAACGAGCCCCATCCTCTTCTGGAATTATGGCAATGTGTACATGTAATTGAATTTAGAGTGCTTGAGTCAGGGAATCCTCTTACTGCATCCTGCTATCTGTATTTCAGCCTATGAAGTACAGTTTGTAAGTCCAGTACTTCTTGAAAGCCCAGTACTTCCAATAGTACAATCATGTTTGTTGGACCACATAATGACACTTAAATGGAACACTAGCTGAAGAGAAGACAGTAAGTGTTGTCAGGCATTCCTCAGACGAGAAATGGGGAAGCAGTTATTGATATTTCCAAAATAGATTATGGTGTCTGGAGATATTCTGGAAGACATAGAGTTGGTTGAAAAACGAGCTCAAAGTGGGTGTTTCAATAGGCAGTAGTACAATGCATAATAGTTGGCTTTAGCATGATGGACTTAATGGTGTCCAAGCTTAGGGTTTGGCTATATACATGTGCATTGGTTTCACATGGGCCTAGAAACAACAGTTCTACATAGTCCTCGATTGGTTAGGCTGTCTCATCTTGCATGGTATTGACTCAAGTTAGCTGTCAAAATTTACCAAACAAGATTGTTACCTGTATAACTTGGGGAACAATGCCTGTAATTAGGTTCATGGTCAGGGTTAAATTCTTGCAGGCCCAATTAGACATGGCTAGATATTGGGCAGTCCCCAATTTTTCTTCATCATGATGCCACCACACACAATTTTTCCACTTGCACTAATTAGCACTCTGACAGTGTCAGCCACAGCATGCCGATGTGGTATTCAATCATGAAAGTACAACAAAGGTAACTTACTTATTCCTTGAAGTGAGCAATTAGCTATAGCAAGACCATGCTAGTTACAATGGGCTAATATATACACATACTGTCGTGTATTATAGCTTTAAAATGCAGTGAGTTCCTGTTTCACTTGTCATCGATGATCCAGAGAATATTCATACCTGCTATTTGTCTGTGGAAGAAGAGGTTTCGTAAAACTACGATACATAGCCAATACAAGTATTGTTTGACGTCATACGGGCTCATTGCTATGTAGCGAAATTCAAGATTTAACTTTGATGGAGCATAGACATAGCATAGTACGTAGTTCACAAACAGAATGTTTTGGCTCGAGAACCTTCCTTTTTACCAGCTGGGCACGCGCTTCGCACGCCTGGCTGGTACTAAGATTGCTTTACGTTCCCGCTAGCCTCGTCCCCAGGCCACACCCCCACCCACGAAAGAGTGGCCTGGTATCCACTGTTTGCGCATGCGCGTAATTTACCAGAAATCTTGGTAAACCGGGAACTATCGTGTTCTATCCGTATATAATGACATCACGTTTGGTTACGAATCCGTTAACACTTTCGTGTCATGAAAGTGCTAATGAAGATAGCAGGCTTGATGGCCTGTAGTGATGGTTTTTCGCTAGCTACGTGCCTAGACAGTGATCGGTAGTTCGAAATTTCGATCCCGTTTGCCACTGAAAAGCCTAGAAGGCTACATCTGCGATTGAAAATCGAGCAGCTCATGGTTACTGCCAGGAGAGAGGCGCTTCAGAAATTTTATGGTAAGATAGTTATTATAATCGTAGCAGATAAAAATTGCAGGTTCTTCTAGTACACCTGACTGGTTAGAAAGCCATTTCAGCTGCAGAAAGTCTGGTTTGTAGTTCTTCCGCTTACTATGTTCGTATACTGTCTCAATACTACTCCTGGCCACGTGTCTAAGACGGTTCACGGATACGTTTACTGACCCTATTCCGTATATTCTTCCAATTATCTCGCGCATGCGCGAACAGTAGATACCAGGCCACTCTTTCGTGGAGGTGTGTGACCTGGGGACGAGGCTACGTTCCCGCGTCTGTGTGTTTGTGTGTGTGTGTGTGCTCGTCCGCAATTATCACCTGTGGTACGTAAGTTATGTCATTCTGTTACTATGCTACTATAGCCACGAGCGCAGTGGAAGCTACTGGAAGTTTGCAGGCTGTATAGGCCAAGGTACATCAAGCTAGGTTAGTTTTGTGTTGCCTAGATGGCGAAAGAGTGGTAGGTAATGATGATATGGCACGTCCTGATTGCTAACTGGAAGCGCACTACGAAATTGCTATATCAGCACTTTCGCTGGAAGCTGTACATGATTGAGACTGTCTATCCAAGCTGATTCATTCTACAGCTGCATTTAGCTTAGACTGACCTGTTGCTGAGCACAACCTTCAGTTGAATGATTTCAGTAAAAAAACACCCGGCTGGTTTTTAGATATGAAATATCAACCTTGTTTCAATTTTTCCTCCAATTGTTTCCTTTTTCCATTACCCTCCTTTTATTTCCAGTACTTTCGGTTGAACTCATTTGTGCCAGCTAAACAGCTGAAGGACGCTCTCGAGCCGAAATGTTCTGTTTGTGAACTAATATGCTATGTCTATGCTCCATCAAGTCACAGAGGGTTTTACAGTTATTACTCTATGCAGTTGTTTGGACACAGAGTGTTTTTACAGTTATTACTCTATGCATGCAGTTTAAAAAACCTGTGTTAAACAATGCCTGTTGATATTCCAATGTCATCCACCACCCCAAGCATTAGCTATGTGTCTACAGTCCAATGTGCATCAACAATCCATGATTGAGTCTATGTCATACACACAAAAGATGTACGTACGTACCCCAACATGGATTTCTCCTCAGTCTTGATGTGGTGGAGGAATATTACTATTGCATGAAACAAGTTGTTTCGTCCCTAAAAGACGAAAGGAAACGCTAATATGTAAGTTACTGATGTGGCTGCTCTAAGTTATGTTTGTGTCAAATACCTAAAATTGCAAAATTCAGTGCAAGTGAATACATTCTTAGCTTGGTAACAAGGTTAGGATTAAAAAATAAATCTTCAACCTTTCGTTTACCTTTGGCACATCAATGCATGACTCTTTCATTAGAATCTGGAATCGAAAAAAGTTACGAATGAGGGATGAAATGAATGTACATCGTTTTCCCCTCCAACTTTGTATTTATAGAACCTTCACTACAATTGGTATGAGCCTTATTTATGGCTAGTGCTGGATGCATCACAGAGATTTAGTCACACAATCATGCAACTTGTCACAGTGTTGGCAGTACATTGTATTGTAATCTTGTTAACAGTGTCTGGAAAGTCCTAATTATTTAACCCCCTTAACGTTAACCCTTAACACATACTTCCACATACCCTAACACTATACACTTGTTCACATGTCAGTTTTTGTGCACATTACACAGTTACTATAAATTTTCTTTGCACTTGTCCAAGCCTTCCCAGGTCTGGCCATAGTTTTGCATGGCTCAGACCCTTCTCAGTGACTTCTGAAAAAGGGGGAAGAGCTTGTTTTTCATGACAGGGACAGGAAGTGTCTGGGCTCTTCCCTGTTTCAGATGGGAAGAATCTGGGCCATGCGAGACATGTCATCATTCACTACAAATTGTTTGAGCGGTGCAAAGTCTGTCTCTTCTTTCTTAGGTGGACTTTCCAGCACTATGATTTTTAATGTAGCTCAGCTTTAGTTTAGAGGCCAGTACTTACAGAATCCCATGCAGTCCTGCAGTTGGCTATGGAGATTCTAAACAATTAAAGCCAATGTGAATTTCTTCTTAAAAAATACAAAGAAATTATACATGCCTACTCTGCCTAGCCAGAATCGAGAAAGAACAGAGCTAATAAGAGCTGGGAGAAAAGGTGCATATGTGGTGGGGATACATGCCTACTCTGTCTAGTCAGAAAGGAAAAAGAATAGAGCTCATAAGAGCTAGAGAAAAAAAAAAGGTGTATGTGGTGAGAATTAAACCCAGGCTCTTAGCAAGGTTTAAAGTGCCACTATAGGCCACTGGAGGGTTATGCATGGCAATATCTTCTCACAGTGGGAAATATTTATTCGATTGTTTCTTAGTTTTCCCCAAGGATCGCAATAGTTTGGCCTTAACTTGGCAGTGTATATAGAACCTTTCTCACAGCATAAACTAAATCTGGGTCAGAGGGA
Source organism: Phakellia ventilabrum (assembly GCA_963921505.1). Classification (NCBI taxonomy): domain Eukaryota; kingdom Metazoa; phylum Porifera; class Demospongiae; order Axinellida; family Axinellidae; genus Phakellia; species Phakellia ventilabrum. The sequence goes on from OY997390.1 coordinate 3,368,003, forward strand.
AACTCTGGGGGGAGTAATGAATCTGTACACATAACACCATGCATACAATGTAGTTGCTATGGTACATGTACCCTTCACGGAGGGTGATCAGCACAAATGCTTAATTTTGTCAGCATTGTTTATATGCAACAGTGACACTGGTGGTCAGTTTTCATTCTGTAGTTCAAGCATGAAACGTTGATTACTAATTTTATCACACACTGACTTAATCGAGTGGAAGGTAGGGGTAGGCTGATTATGCTAAAAAATCTACCTATTATGCTATGCTGCACTGCTCCAAAAATCTACCTATTATGCTTGACAAATGCCCCTATTATGCTCAAATTATGCTCATTGATTAATAACCCTTAGAACGCGGAGGTAAAAATTAAATTCCATTTGCCCACGCGAAGGCCGTAATCCATTATCACCGAGGTTCACAAACTCAAAGTTTACTATGGCTTCAAGCCACTATACTTGGCAAACGGCGACTTGTAGGCTAGGAACTATCAAGCCATTGTCAATTTGTTTGTTAAGGGCGTCATTGCACCCTGACTATCGCTACATGGCTAGCTAAACTCAAGCGCTAACCTTCGCTCTTGACTCTCTATGCCGTCGATGTCTGCCTTTTGGCATAGATTATAGAGTAGAAGCTTTTGGCAAGTTGGCTTGTCACTGGAATTTTGGTCCTGGAAAAATTGGTCCCCCAGACCAAAATTTCTACCTTGCAAATTTTGGGCCACCCTTAGTTACTATTACTTTTAGTTCTGTAGTTTTACACAAAAGCAGGGCTACTTACATCTGCTACAGTACAATGCAGTTTTGGTAGATACAGTGCTATATGTGGTACATCCTGATGCATGACTCTGTGTGGTAGCTACCAGTCAAAGCACTCAATCCAATTTGTGTTTGGCAGCTCTGGCATCCGGCGCCGGCAAATGCTGGGACTTCGTCTACTGACTTTACAGTTGATTCTGTTGTCGTCACAGCTTGCTGTATGACATCTTCCTTCTCTCGAAGCAGTTCCACAAATGGCTTGTCTCTTTATGCCTGGCGTCATCGTTTTCATTGGTCGAAAATCCCAATTTACGCTCACGCAATGATGGCAAAATTATGAGGCTATGTCTGATGGTATAGCTGTAGGCTAGCTATGATGACGAAACATGTCAATACACTCGCTACTGCAACGCAGGATATTGTGGCTTTCCACCATAGTGTAGTAGTCAAGCGCTTAAGACAGTAGCAGCTGGAATTTACCTGCGGTGCAGGTAGGACCATAATTTTCACGGGGGGACCAAGAAAAAATGGTCCGCCCAGACCAATATTCCGGAAATTTTGGTCCCCTGGACCAATTTTTCCGCCAGACCAAAATTTCCGTGACAGGCTTCCTTTCTCTCGCACCAGTGTGTTGTGGGAATTGTGGTACGTTTTCTCTAACCTTCCGTTTCTGCAGACTGCGTAGGGGTTCGAAGTTGGGGAAGAAGCAAGGGCCTGTGGGGCTGTGAGCTGCTGCAAGCGTCCCATCGAATCGCCTCGTAGCCGAGTTTCCGCATTCCATATCATGTATGTGATGGCCCACTAGGGCTCAGACATAAAGATTTAAAGATTTAATGACGTAATTTCCTCATGGAATCTACCTATTATGCTCACATTATGCTCGATGCTTTCGCGTACCTATTATGCTCATTTTAATGCCGGCATAATCCGCGCACCCCTAGTGGAAGGACTGTTCTGGGTAAGAGAAAGGCAGCGGGTGAGTAACAATGGGCACCACGCTTTGTTTCAGGTTCCATAGCCCCCTGTACAGCTTGCTTCTACTGCTAGCTAGCTAAGCTAAAGGCTAGCATCCTTCTTGCCTGCCTGCTATTGATGGGCCTGGTGTTGATTCTCACCCTACTATTTGTTTTCTTTCAGCCAGAACAGTCCTTCTGCTCTTAGAGAAGTTTAAACAAGACTGCAGCTGCCCTTTTCTCTGGCTCTTCATTGGTCCATCACCCTAACATTTCACGGGGAAAAAATTTGTGCTTCACCATAACCCAGTGGACCGGATATAGCAGGAATTAGAATCCTGCAAACTATTATCCTTTACAGAGGGTGTTATGATGTTATATGGGGGTTAGTGTGTTATGATGTTCTCATTGCTAAAGGCCCATCCCTAGGCTCAAGGGTGCAGTCTGAGAAAGTAATGTGATGAGCCTTGACCACACAGAAATACTATCAATCTTGTACTCTTATAGAAGATTTGCTCATTCAGCTGGGTTTAACAAGAATTGCCAGAGCCCAGTGCCAGTGCTCTCAACAGTGACAACAAATAACTCACATATGTAGCAAACAGTTTACTGTCAGTATCTCAGTTTGATGGCTGTTTAAATTAAACTGCTGGCAGAAAACCACTGTTGCTGAAGCTAGTAATGAAAATTGAGTTTATATTGGCAGCACTGATGCTTTTGTGGTAGTACAGTATGTTGCTACGCATTCACATACATGTATCATCTTTGAATACTGGTGTAATTAAAGGTAGTGTGGTTACAAATATGCTGTGAGTAATGGAGTGTGGATTAATGTTACCTTGTATTGTGGAGGGTTGGCACACGCTTGATATATACACACATTAGACTTCTTGGAAGCTGTATGGAGAGATTGTACTCACAATTAACAGCAGAGTGCAATTTGTCATTCAACACTAAACTTCACTGCCACCCATACTGTTGTAAGTAGCCATATAGCCTGACGTCTAGAAAAGAATTTCACTGGCTCTATTGCACCAGTTATTTGTTGATTAACAACTACACAGTAACATACATGGCTTATCTGGACATTTGAGGAAGTGCTGGCTTGAGAAGTTCCTTCTATCAGCAAAACGAGGATTGGGTGGCATGTGGCTGTCCAGATATGTGCAAAGCAGATGTATAACCACCTGTAACAACAATATAATGGAATAAGAATATACCGTAAACTCTGATAAATAACCGCCCCCTTAATGGTAACCGCCCCTCTAGTATAACCGATCAATTTGCTGTAACAACATTTCACTCCGTAAACTCTGATAAATAACCGCCCCCTTAATGGTAACCGCCCCTCTAGTATAACCGATCAATTTGCTGTAACAACATTTCACTCGTGTAATACCTACTATGTAAACATAACCACCCATAATTAATGACGTAACGCTAATTAGCGTTTGCACGTGTGAAAGTCTAAACAGAGTGGCTAGAGACGAGTATTAATAGCGACGACAATCAGACCTGTGTAGAGGAAAAGAACCAAGAAGTCAGCATTAGTCGAAATTTGTGTAGCGAGAAAGCCCTAGCTACCTATGGAGTTCGTTCAACTTGCCTGCCTAAAGGCTTCCTGCATCAAGGGACACCATATCTACCTGGCTGATCTCAACGTAGGGGATATTTATGAGTGTTTGCTAGAGCACAAATGATGACGTGGTCATCGGACATGTGCCGGATGGTTTAGAAAAGCACTAATGTTGTCGGGTGAAGTCCACAGGGTACAAGCAAAAGTTACGGATCCTCCGCGTCCAGCACAAGGAACCGTCTTTGAAGAAGAGGTGCGTGGAGCAAGACTATTAACTAGTTGTTGAGTATTATGTACTGCAAATTTGCCACGCTATCTGTTGTGTTGCAAAAATAACCGATCTGTGATTATAACCGCCCATGTAAAAGTAACCGCCCATTGAGGCTACTAATTATAACCGCCCCCAGTTATTTATCAGAGTTTACGGTACTTCTACCCCAGTGGCAAAAGGTGGGTATACTAGTGGTGAAATACAAAACTGAGGTTTTAAACAACAATAAGTGAATTAATCACATACCATATATTAGTAACAGCACATTTACCCCTATACAGGAATTTGCAGAATCTTTACAACACTTAAACTCATTATAGTAATGGGTGGGTGAATGATTAATTAGCCATCCATCCCCACATGTGTGTACAGGATCTTAGCAAATAGTGATAATAGTGATAAGGAGCGCTCAGAGTCTGAGCTCTGAGCCTACAAAGATTCTGTAGATAAGAGTGTGATTATTGCACACCTTTTGTAATCACACACTTTTTTAGTGCAACAAACTGTAATGAGCAATAAACATGGAATCACATGGATTCTTGTGCCATTTGGAAATAATTCCCAGATCGCACTCAAATCCATGTGATTACCCATACTTAGTATATACATATAATCTACAGACGTTTGTTTCTGTAATATATATACAAGTATTATAGTGTTCAGAGAGCAGAAATGGATTACAGAACGACACCACAACACCTTTACGGACTGTCATCCCTATATCTTTTGCACACACCACAATTTCCTATACATGCTACACCAGCCGTACTCAGAGCCAATAAATGACATCACAACACATATGACCTCAATTACACTATAACTTATCTTTCACAGCAACATGCACTGTACACTCAATACTGATAATCTTCAGTAATTAACCCATTTGCGATGCATTTTCGAAAAGAAAAAAAACAACAACAAAAAACGAACTACAGGATATATCTATGTACCTGGCTGCTGAATTAGAGCTTTTTAGGAGATTCAAGTATACCTGTGAGTCATTGGGGAGATCCTGGTCCCAACTCCTGCCTTTCCATGTCCCACCAGAGTTCCAACGATAGGCACTTAAGTAGCCACCCTTAGCAAGTTCTGTAATAATAGTATAGGAAACATAAATAAATGTACATACATGTACTAGCTAGTATGTGTACACATGCATGATACGTACTACTGACCTTTAATCCTATGTACAAGATACTCCTGCTTAGAGGATAGCTCTAGATAGGGTATAACCATGCCTAGGGTGGGCACATGTTGCACCTTGGACTTGCCCACCTGGCGCAGCACCCCAAGCCCCACAGCTGGAGAATAGTGTGTGCATTATATAATTGATAAGTTAAAAAACTTGTGTCTTTTTTACTATAAGTCGATAAAACCTGTATCAATGCTACAAGTCACATGTTAAGCACTCCTCAAGAGTACTGTGCAGAACTACTGACTTCACAAGGAACCAAGAAGGTTTGTTGCTTTTGGCATTACTTGTGCTATGTACTCATAATAACAGCATTGTGGTATAGTATGTATTGTATACTCAAACTAATCTGATACTGACTTTACGTACATTTTCAGCCATAGTCGTGCAAATGGGTAATATTTTCTGGTATTAACCCATGTATGACGTGCCAATAGTTGCTGCACATATCTACTGTAAGTTACTGCTAAGTAGTTGTGTTCTCAATTATTAACTAGGCCCCAGCCCCACTCACATATGGAATGGCGTTCCTGCAGATTTGTATAGTTATAACTACAGTAATGGCTGCCTGTCTACCACTAGGAAGTCTGCTCTATTGTATCCATCATTACGTGGCTACAAGATGAATGCATGACCTTGTGGGGGCAGCCTGAGCGAGTGCTTGTGCGTAATATCAGGAATGTTGCTGGTAAAAACAAGATGGCAGTACAGATATATTACAATCCAAGTTCATGCCTTCAGGATGTAGGGGCTTAAACTAGCGTATCCAATAGTTCTCTCTATTTTAGACAATAGGACGATGTACAGAGTGGGCAGGTGTTAGCAGACCACACCACAGGTTAGGGCATTGTGCAGGTTTGGGCATTGTATAACATCCATGCATAAGGCAATAAATGTAACCATCTTGCATCAAGAGTTCATGATACAAGCTCTCAGATATATGGATGGCAAGATGCAGGTAATAGGATACAAATGCTATTACAGAAGGAATAGGGAATCAGCTACTCTTTGGGGGCGGCACCATGCAGACCCTTGGCAGGACAGGAAGCTTATTATTGTCACAAGCCAGCCAGTTGTGAGAATAACAACTGGTATTCTTATTCTGTTGCAGATGATATGTTGTTTACTGCACAAAGCAATTTGTGCATGCACATTCCTGTATAATGACAATTACTATAACATCACTTACATCCAATCTGGAATTCTGAGCTTCCAATTTTGCAGAGCACTTCATTGATAGTCTCTATCTCTTGTGCCACGGGTCCTACTACCGTCTGTGCCAGCCACTACAGATTATTAAATCAGCAGAACATTTAGTAGCTTTAATGCGGTCTAATAACAACCATATTACATGTATATCTTGCCATGGCAGCTGTGACAAGATTAGAAGGCTTGGGTACAAGTTTAATGTGGAAGAAGATCTATTTAGCTAGAATGTACGTATACCATTGTACATAGGTGGAATACTACAGCAACCTTCACCGGTATTCTCTCCCATGTGGAAAACAGATAGTGCAAACACCTTAGAACAAATAGGATCTACATTTTCAACATTAAAATTAGCCAGAAGAGGAAAGGATTATTGCTTGTCACTCTACAAGTTGCAAGTCAATTATTCCAATTACAACCCAGAGGAGCTTGGCCAAAGGTTGACTTTAGATTGACTAGTCACGTGACAAGTAGAGGCCTCTGATAGTTTCTCTGTAGCAGTACTAATGCTTAGATGAGCTCAGCCTCTATCTTTCAAAGCAATAAGTAGTCTCAGGTACAGTAACCAGCTCACATTACAGAATACTACAAGCAGGTTCGTTAGATAGTTAGCAGTAAAAGCCTATCGAGTAGCTAATACAAGCAACTTTCAACAGTAAACTGCTAGTTATAAGCCTACATGAAGTTTCTTTGTCATGGGACTCCGATGAGACTGTAATGTGTAAAGCTCAACCTTGGCCATCCTCCTCTGATTGCAACCCTACCTCCTACTCATGAGTATACAATATCATAGTACCTACATGTACATGTATGGTATGTATGGAGGGGTGGAGCTGATTTGACATACATGACATACGTACATGCACATGTATAAGGGACTATGGCACTGTATAGTAGCCTCGTACCCAGGCTTCCCACGCCCAGATTTTATCATTGTTTTCAGCCTCTATACACAAATAAATGCTGTAGTAAGCTTCAAGTGCACAAATAGCAACTTGCAATGTATATTTATCTTACTTTTCGGCACTTTTCTGTCCAGCGCTGTAACTCTTCTCTCTTGATTCCAAGCCTAGATAATACCTTTGAATCAAGGAAAAAAGTACATAATTGATGTACAAGTGTATGTAGCAGTTACTCCGCTCCGCTTGATACATGTACTACATGAAAACTAAAAGGCATCTTAATCGTTATATCAAATGCAATCATGTACAGTGTATACGATTATCTTGATCGTGCATTAACTCTCTAGGGATGACCTTATCATAGCAAATGCAAACAGCATTTAGAGCATACTATTCTTGCCAGACAATTACATACCACATATACATATACCTATGTGTATACACAAAAATTACTGGTACATGCATGCAAAGTACCTATGGCTGCTTACCGTGTCAGCTTCTCTGCATAGAGGTGAGTCACTGTCCACCCCCTGTGCAGCAGGGGACTGTGACCTGGGTGGATTAGCAACAGCTACATGTATAAACCACACAGAACGTGCATATACACCATGGTTGGTGTGTGGCTGTCTATAAAATATGAGCCCATGAACCCAGTGAGGGTTTGCTGCTCATATACGTGCTCTCTAATATATAAATGTCTGAATAATATGAGCCTTGCCTTCGTGCATGCCCCAATTTTGGAGATATGTTTGGGTGTGAAGGAATCAGACTGCAGTGTTAGTACATAAGATAATACTATGACTCAGAAATTCGTGGCACATGTTAGAGAAAGTCTGGAGTGCAAGCCTAACATTACATACGTATCTTAGAATAGAAACTTGGATGAGTGATAGGTTTTTGTAATCAGGATAAATTCACTGAGAGTACAATGTCATGTATGTCTTAAGATGGAAGCTAATGAATGGTACCAGTACGTAGGTGGGTACATGCATAAGGATAACAGTTTTCTGCATGAAACATAGAACACTGTATGGATATGTATTTCTACATGTATGTACATGCATGTACATGTAGAGATTATTAGATAAACTGCTAGAATACATGGTCTTCCTCAAACTCTTATAGCCCCTCTAGCATTAGCTTCTGGGTCTCTATGGTAGATCCAATACTTAAGGAATATATAATACCAAGGGCGCATCGAGCTCGATGCGCCCTTGATAATACGTATGAGCATGGTCTCTTTCAGCCTTCTACATAACCAAAAGAAGCACTGAGAAAAGCAGCAATTACAGGTGGACCTAAGTGCTTACCATATGGGTTGTACACCATACCGTAGAGACCGGTTAATAGGCGCATACAGTTATTAAGCGCATAATTTTTAATAAGCGCATACTGTCTTCCTGTTATTTTGTATTAATTAATTGGCGCATCCGCTAGTTACACGTGTCAAAATTGGTGACGTATCAAGATTGTGTATGCCGCGTTTGCGAGTTAGTGAGACAACGAGATGGCACGCGCTGAAGCACCTCACACTCTCCAAGCTACCGTGGATAGCTAGCCACCCGACAAACAGAAGAGGAAGAGCTATACCAGAGAGACTAAGCTGAAGGTGGTCGAATTCGGCACACAGCAAAATGGTCGTGGATCGTTTCTCTCTTCGTGCGTAAGTTGCAGAACCTCGCCAACAGTAGGGGACCGTACTCTCTTGTAGATATGGTGACCTCCAACAACACTCTCGTGCAGATACGCAGCAGCATCTTCATCGGTTAGATCTAAAAATCTTCCAATAATCGCATACCGTTAATAAGCGCATACTTATAGTAAGCGCATGGTTTCTTGCCACTGAACACCATAAGCGCATGCACCTATTAACCGGTCTCTACGGTAGGTAGCTACGTGTACAGGTCACTAATACAACATAAGCACAAGCATGTTCACACATGCATACACACCAACACACCTTGTAGCTACATGGTACTTCCTGAGTACAGGGGTGTAATCTGGGCCTTGCCTGCCATAGCGGAAGGGCTGCACCTGGGGTGCAGCGAGATCTGGGGAGCCTCTCATCAGCTGCAGGTCATGCTCCTCCTCACTTTGTATGTAACTCTCCAATGAGTGAAAGTCAGAAATATAATCACCACCGACTGGGGTATGGGGTTAATAGACACATAGGTCACACTATAGGGCTAATTAGAATGTACTGGGATACTAATCATGATCAAGGTACAACACAATGTCTGTTATATAATAATTGCTTGTCACAAATACATATTCTCCTGTTTACTATTGTTTTACAGATGCCATATTATTAGGGCATTACTGATGATCATCATGTGCTGATGTAACAGCGATCCCTGTTATTTTTTCTGAATCTGTATCTGAATGATTCACTTACATGGAGAAGCTTTCTGTGCAGGTGAGGGGCGTCCACGGAAGCTGCAGAATTATTATAGATAAGACAAGTGATACATACAAGTAGCTGTTTACATTGGTTCTACAACTCTCCGTTTAAGGTTAGGCCCAACCAGAAGTGAAAATTCATTAACGGGGTAAGGCTTTTTTCCTCACTGCTACACAATACTGCAATGAATGGCCATAAAACCCACACAGAACTAAAGCACAGAGACTGGAGAAGACAGAGATACAATAAATTTGTTACTGCATGCATTCACTTCGCAGCAAGCAGCCATATTCACTTACCTGTCTAAAACACACACACTGCAAAATTCTCCAAAAATTTGAAGACAGATGTTACTGAAACTACAATTACTCTCTAGTCTGCAGTTCCAGATATTCATTTATCATTCTCAGCTCAGGCATAATGGTCAGTTTCTGTTTTTCACAACTTCGGCCCCATACGAACAGGCGGTAGTCCATAAGTTTCCATTCACATTCACACACTCAGGAATGCTTACCTGCTAGAAGTAGGTGTGTGGCTGTTAGCAAAAGAAGTGGACTGTGGAGTGCTGTAGGTTGATGATGGAGCTGAGCCCTGGAAGGGGGGGGGCACTATCATAAAAGAGACTCAGTTTCTTTCTAGAGCCTACCTAGGGTATAACATTACTTGTACCGTGGCTGCTCGAATCTCACTTATACACCTCCTTGAGAGGTGAATTCACCCCGCCCTTAGGCTGTTGATCTTTAAAGACTCAGGGCAGTGACTGCATGGCACTGATATTATGGCATGCTTTGGAAATACAAGTTAGTGTGCTGTTAAAAGGAAAGAAGCAGGCAAGCTACAAGATTGAGCTGGCAAGGGTGAGGCTAGCTCATGGGTGGCGCTGAAATGAATGCCTCAGTAGGTGGAGCATAGGGCGGAGCTAAGAGGAAGAGCAATGCAAGGATGTTGGAGCGCTGTTGCTTGGTATCTTCTCACTGGAACCGCAGCTAGTACAGGACAAGGTTGACGCTTGACCTAACTGAGAAGTAGTGAGAACTACGGAACTGGTCGAAAGTAGACCTAGTTCGGCAACGGTTAAACCGCGGCTGTCTCCCTGGTCTTTTATTAGTCGGTTACGAACTGGCTAAGCATTTATATACTATATTGGCAGAACAATCTATTACTGTCACTACTGACAGTACTGGTGTTTTTATAGTAATTCAGTGTGTTGCTACAGAACAGCGTTATTATGCCCATGGTACAATTCAGTTATACGCCTCATAACTACGCAATTCATACACCAAGTGCTAAAGGCATGAGGTGTATTAATCACATAGCTACCTCCCCCTCATTGTATAACCTATACATGTACACATCTATGTGCACTAACGTTATCACACTCTATCTATTATCACCATACAGGTAATTTTTAGAGATAACACTATTTCATCAAGGATACCAATTCGCTCTTACCAGGAGCGCATAATGACGTGAGAAGCGCTCCTGCTCTTACTACTGTGTTTCTGAATTGCTAGCAAACATCTTAAGATTGGCATGTTATGTTGTTGCCAGCTAATTATAAGACACTACCCGAACTGACTTACAGACTACTTATTAGACACTTAATTACTTACAGATTAACCTTTTCCACACACAAACATACTTACAGACACAGACTGTAACAATACACTATACATGTAGATAGTGGAGTTATTGATAATGATAGCACACCAAATATACAATCTAGAGAGGCCTTTGGAAGACAATTATGTTTACATATTACCAAGAATTCAGTGACTGGCCAATACTCACTGTTGGTGTTAGGTATTGCAGTGGAGGAGTGTGAGAGAATGGTGTGGAAGGGGAAGACTGCACTTGAGAACCAAATGCTATTGGTGTGGTCACAGTGTCAAATCCTGATGCTGGAGGGAGTAGTAAAAGTGATGTACCCACACACTAATAGAGCAACAGCCCCCCCCCCCTCCCTAGTGATGTGAAGGAAAAAAAACTGCAGAAAAGTAATGATGTGCCACATTTACTCACATTATGATAGGTCTACTACATGTCAGGACCTTCACCCAAGCTTTTGTTGCTTGCAGTATGGGAGGGAACCTGGGAACGAGGCTAAATTGTAGTGCTAAAGTTAAGGTTAGGCCCAACTGGAAGTGCAGGAAAGTTCATGACCAGGTACTGGAGAAGGCACAGATATGTACAAGAAATTTCTCAATACATTCAGTTTGTGACAAGCAGCTACAGTCATAGTACATGTAGGAGGCAGTTGATAAGTCTCATTCTTGATGTCTGGAGCTTAGAAGTTTCGTATATACCGTGGTATAACTACAAATCAGACCTGCAAATGACCTGACAGCCCTGAAATTTGTAGTAAAAGATTTTTCACTTATAATCACCTTTGATATCATGTCTTGTCATGACTGCCAGATGAAATGGGCCGAGTCAACTCATCAAGTTGGCCCTAACCTCAAGGGGTATTTGAAACTCTACATAATGTTACCACTTTGCTAGTACATACACTGTACACAAGAGCTGTAAAGGTATACAAGTAGCTGTGCTTGCTTTGCTCGCAACACCCTCAGAGGTGTCTGTTAGGCTACATTGTTTGCTTTAGCTACTGTAGCGCTCCGCACGTATTCAGGTCGGTGTGCAAACCAATATTCTTTGATAGCAAGGTTGAGGGTGATCTGAACAATACTAGTCAATTTATAAAGAGCAGAAAACATTCTAGAAGGTTCCACGGACTAAATACGTTTACAATGGACAATTAAGGTAAGGCAGGGAGAATAGTCCAACAAGGGTCAGAGCATTGTAGGGGAATTAGTCCAAACAAAAGGGTTCACGACAGCCCAGTAGCCAGTCAGCCGGTCGCCACACTACCCCCCCTCGTATGAGAAGTGTCCACACATTCAATGGGAGACAAAGTCACCGTATCTGTCTGGCGGTTGACGGAGGCGCGTAGATCTTCGGGGCTGGAAGGGTGGTTCCGTGGTTCCCGAGGTGGCACGATCTTGCTCATCCCTGGTGTCTCCAGCAATGGCATCATCCCTGGTGTCCTCAGTAACGGCATCACTGGCAGGACCAGAGTTTTCATCGTCCCCAGGCATCAGTACCGGTGCAGGAGGGCTGTGGCTGCGGTGGCATACTTGAGTAGGTGCAGGTGTAGTTATGGGAGGGAGGACAGGGCTTGGCTGCCCAGCGTACGGCTTGAGGCGATTGAAATGTACAACCAGCCTCCGGCGGGGAGAGCTGCAGCATCGAATGCGGTATACCACATCATTAATGAGTTTGACAACCTCAAACGGCCCTTGCCATGGACGATGAAACTTGCGGGATCGCCCCCGTGGGCTAGCAGGGCAATGCAGCCACACCAAGTCTCCAACTTGATAAGAAGAACCCTCCAAATTTTGGTCATATGCGTCTTTCTGCCGCCTTTGCATTAACTTGGTGCGACTCCGAACGTGGGAGTAGGCACTTTCCAGCCGATTTCGCAGTGTCTGTGCATACTGGCTTATGCTTGGCGGTGGATGACCGGTTGGAGTTCCATACATCACATCAATGGGGAGACGTACTTCACGGCCAAACATTAGGTGAAATGGTGTTTCGCCTGTAGTCTCATGCACACTGGTGCGGTATGCCAGCATCACAGAGGGCAAGTGCAAGTCCCAGTCTCGTTCATTCTCCTGCACAGATAGGCTCAGCATATTCAACAGTGTCCGGTTGAATCTTTCCACCATACCATCGGATTGGGGGTGGTATGGTGTCGTGCGTGTTTTCGTGACCCCCAGGAGACGGCAGAGTTCTTGCACCAGGTTTGATTCAAAATTGCGGCCTTGATCTGTATGCAGGTATTCAGGGGTGCCCATTCGGCAAATGAACTCAACAAGCCGCCGGGCGACTGTCACAGCTTCCATATCGGGCAACGGAAAAGCCTCCGTCCATTTGGTGAAGTAGTCACCCACTACCAGGACATATTTGTTGAGGCGATCTGTTTCAGGAAGTGGGCCTAAGATGTCCATAGCAACACGCTGCATGGGTTCTTCCGCAGTTACGATCTGCATGGGTGCTCGGCGATGTTTCACTGGTAGTTTCCTCGAGGCACAATCGCCACAGTTCCGACACCAGTTTTCCACATCTTGACGCTGCCCAGGCCAATAGAATCTGGAGCGTACTTTTGCCAAAGTTTTTGTGACTCCCTGGTGGCCTGCAGTATGGGAATTATGGAGGTCAGTCAAGACAGATGGCACCAACGCTCGTGGGAGAACAAGTTGTAGTCGCTTGTGAAGGCCCCCACCTTGTACGTCTTCCCAGCGCCTGTACAACATGTGGTTACGAATAACTAGGTGACGTCGTTGCGTCCACAAAGTCTGTAGGTGGTGGCTGGCTGCTCGAGGGTAACCACCGGGAAGGATGCTTCCAGTTATCCATTGAGCCATTTGGCGTATATCAGGGTCAGCTTGCTGGAGGTTAAGTAGCTCAGCAGCGGTCCACCTGGGTGCCCAGCAGTTGGCTGATGGCTCTGTAACCACATTGGTTTCTAGGCCAGGTGGTAAGTCTTCCCCACACTGCTGGCAATGGCCACGTGACAGTGAGTCAGCATTCCCATGTTGCTTTCCAGGCCGGTGGAGAACATCAAAATCAAATTCGGCCAAGATCTCCAGCCAACGTGCAACCTGGCCCTCAGGCTCCCGGAAGTTTTTCAGCCATCTCAGTGAGTTATGATCTGTCCGAGCCTGGAAGTGGCGCCCATAGAGATAGGGCCGAAACTGTCTGATCCCCCAGACCAAGGCTAACATCTCTCTTCGGGTCGCGCAGTACCGTCGCTCGGCTTTGGTAAGTGTTCGGCTGGCATAGCCTACAACATGCTCACTGCCATTGATCCGTTGTGAAAGAACTGCCCCGAGGCCATTGCCACTGGCATCTGTGTCCAAGATGAACTCATGGTCAAAGCAAGGGAATACCAGTACAGGAGCAGTCGTCAACTTGCTCTTCAGGATGACAAAAGCATCCTCACATTCCTGGTTCCAGCACCAACTCTTGCCCTTGTGTGTCAGCTGATATAGCGGTGCTGCAATCTGCGAAAAATTCCTGACAAACCGCCGGTAATAGGATGCGAGTCCTAAAAATTGTCGCAGTTCTTTCAGGTCAGTAGGTGTGGACCACTTTGCCACGCTTGCAGTTTTCTCAGGATCAGTCCCCACTCCATGTTCAGAAATGACGTGTCCTAGATATTTGACACTCTTCCGTAACAGGTGACACTTGCTGGGTTTCAGCTTCAGACCCGCGCCCTTCAGTCTTTCTAGGACCTCTTTGAGCCGCTGCAAATGCTCTTCCACTGTACGACTGTAGATGATAATGTCATCCAGGTAGACAAGGCAAGTGGTCCAGTGAAGCCCAGTTAAAATTAGCTCCATCAGGCGCTGGAATGTCCCTGGGGCATTGCATAGCCCAAAGGGCATGACACGAAACTGATGCATACCAAAGGGGGTCACAAATGCTGTTTTCTCCCGGTCGCTGGGATCAACCTTGACTTGCCAGTATCCACTGGCCAGGTCCAATGTGGAGAACCAGCAAGCTCCGGACAGTGCATCCAAGGTGTCATCAATTCGAGGCAGGGGCTGTGCATCTTTCCTGGTTAGATCGTTCAATTTTCGAAAATCAACACAAAACCGGGTAGAGCCGTCTTTTTTCTTTACCAGCACAATTGGGGAAGACCATGGTCCCTGTGCAGGCTCAATGACCCCTTGCTGGAGCATTTGGTCAAGCATCTGACGGACTTCATTTCTCTGATGGAAGGGCAATCTACGTGCTGGTTGCCGGACTGGAGTGGCACCTTGTGTGTCTATCTTGTGGCGAATCACACTGGTTCTTCCGAGATCTCCACTTCGAAGTGAAATCACTTCTGTATACTCCCTCAACAGAGAGTGTAGCCTTGCTCGTTGTGGTGAGGTTAGTCCTTGCACA